>JAWDJD010000013.1:22192158-22469658 GCA_035047305.1 Bradypodion pumilum
CCAGGAAGTACCATGTGGCGGAGAAAGGGCAAAATGGCCCCCAAAGCTGTCTGAGGGAGCGTGACCTGGACCCTGGCTTTAAAAGGTTGAGGACTCCTGCTCTAACCGTTAAGAAGTTTCCCCTGATATTCTGCCTAGATCTGGCTTCCTGTAGCTTCAGCCCATTATTATGCGTCCTGTACTCTGGGATGATGTTGAACAGATCCAACTCTTCTTCTTTACGATTATCTTTCAGATATTTGAAGAGTGCTATCATCATATCTAGTCATGGTTTTCTAGATAGTTAGATGGAATTGTTGACACAGTGGGGCTGCGGAGAATGGTGGAGGATAAGGGTGTCTGGCGTGCAGTGGTCCACGGGGTCGCAAAGGGTCGGACTTGACTGTGCAACTGAACAACAACAAATCATCCTATCCCCTATCGCTCTCCTTTTCCCAAGGCTAAACATGCCCATTTCCTCGAGTCTTTCCTCCTATGGTTTGTTTCCCAGTCCTCTGATCCTCTTTGTTGCCCTTCTCTGTACTTACTCTAGGTTGTGTGTCTTTTTCAAAGTGCAGTGCCCAGAACTGGACACAGTGCTCTAGATGTGATCTAGGTAGTGCTGAATAGAGAGGGACTAGTAGTACATCATGAGTTTGGGAGACTATTCTTCTGTTCATTACAAGAGAATGTGTTTCAGCACAATGCTTGGAGGCAGGGAGGTCTAACCAACTTTCTTCCACTGAGCATATTATTAAGAGCAAGAAGGCCATGGCTAGAATTTGCTTTGATCACAACACAGGAAAAGACAGAGGACAACCAGGCCCTTTGCAACCCGTTGGCGAACAACTGAATTTGAGAATTATCCAAATAGAATTGTCTAACATAGGATTTTGATTTTCCTCTCTGATGTCCCATCTTCTTGTGGTTTCTGAAGGCCCTCTAGGTGGGCAGCGAAGCTCCAAGATGACACTCTGACCGCCTTCTTTCAGGACCACATGTTGTGTTTTTGTGTCAGAGTTTACTCTGGGTTGAAAGGATTTTTGCAGGGGATGCCCGAATGAGGCTCCTTCCATGTCCCCTATCATCAGTGGTGGGGATAAAAAAAAATTCCTACCACACTGTGGGTGTGGTCATGTGATTGGGTGGGTGTGGCCTGTTAGCCATGTGACTGCTCTTTGCTATAGAGCTATGAAAATAGAAGCCTCTTCTATTTTCATCGCTGTATAGCGAACCTCTGAAGCCATTTCCCTTTGTTCAAGGCTTTTCCAAGGCTCCATTTCACCCTGAAGCGCCTCCCCAGCCTTTCCGGTATCTTACGCTTTGCTAACAACCACAACCAAAAGGCATTCATTCGTCGTCAGCTGCAACTCATATCCGAGAACACATTTCCATACCTGTCAAGTATCCCGTTTTCCCCTGGGGAAACCCCTTATTTTTACCCCTCTTCCCGCCCCCTCCCGTTTTATTAATTTCCCTGTAATATCCCTTTTTTTAATAAAAAAAAATCCTGACCGGAGCCCTCACAGGCGAAGCTGCAGTATGTTTTTCCGGCCACCAGAGGTCGCTGTGTGGCTTTTCGCTTGTGGAAGGGGAGAGAGATAAGGTGGTGGGGGCCTTCTGTAGTTTCTCTTTCATTTCCCTTCCTTGCCACATGGTAATGGAGGCTTTGTTTTTGCTGCTGCTGTTCGGAGCCACCATGGGACAGGAGTCTACTCCAGAGGTGAGCGATATTTCATATATGCAGGGGCAAATCAGTGAGAGACTTCTCTCTCACTCTCATGCTTTATTGAGCTGTTTCTGCCCTGCCTCCTGGCTGGAGGCTTCCGTTGCTTGATCACTATATGAGAGAGAGAGAGAGAGAGAGAGAGCACCCCACCTAACAAACCATCTGGAGGGAGATTAACTCCTCAGCTGCAGGGAGGCTTGGAAACTACAGAGGTTGATTTTTACTTTACTAATTCCCTTCCTTAAGCTGGATCCGACATTCTCAGGTGTTGGTGCTTCAACTGGTTGCAGTGAGGAACAAATAGATTGATTAATTTGGGGGAATTAATCCCTTGCTCCTCCACCCTAATTGGTGTGTGTGTGTGTGTGTGTGTGTGTGTGTGTGTGTGTGTGTGTGTGTGTGTGTGTGTGTGTGTGTGTGTGTGTGTGTGTGTAGCCATGTGCAGGGCTAGTTCATTAAAGCCAAGCTGCTTACAAGCAGTTGGTAACCCTAGGGGGCGGATTTACTATTCTGCACTTTCTTTGCTTCCCAGGAAAAAAAATTAAAAATGAGTAAGGTATAGGTTCCCCTTGCTCGAAAGCCAGTCATATCCGACTCTAGGGTTCAGTGCTCATCTCTGTTTCAAAGCTGAAGAGCCAGCGTTGTCTGCTTCTGCAGACATTTCCGTGGTCATGTGGCAGGCATGACTAGATACCAGAGCGCACGGAACGCTGATACCTTCCCACCAAAGTGGTCCCTATTTATCTACTTGCAATTTCTTGCTTTCGAACTGCTAGGATAGCAGGAGCTGGGACAAAGACGGGAGCTCATTCCGTCCTGCAGTACTCGGGAATCGAACTGCTGTCCTTCTGCCTCCCAGTGAGCATCTTAGACACTTAAGCCACTGAGTAAACAAGAAAGAAAACAAAACAAAAGTCTCCCAAGAAGATGGGGAAATGGTTCTTTGGCCCACACAGCTTTGTGCCCATTGCATCTACAATACCATCTAGCCATCTTATTTTTGGCCACCCCCTTCTTTTGTCCTCCACCTTTCCCAGCATCAAGGGCTTCTCAAGTGAATCCTCTCTTCTCATTTGATGCCCAAAGTACTTTAGCATCATCTTTACTATTTGACCTTTAATGAGCAGTCATGGTTGATTTCTTCTAGGATCGACATATTTCTAACACCACATTTCAAAGGCATCTATTTTTCTGCACTCAGCTTTCCTAATGGTCCAGCTCTCACACCCATACATTACCACCGGGAATACTATTGCTTTGACTATACATTTTTTTGTTTGCAAGGTGATGCCTCTACTTTTAATTATGTTCCCCAGGTTTCTCATAGCTTGTTTCCCAAGCATCAGTCACCTTTTTATTTCACGGCTGCAATCACCATCTGCAGAGATCTTTGATCCTAAGAAAGTAAAATCTGCCAGTGGTATCAAACTCTAGGGTGCAGTGCTCATCTCCATTTACAGCCAAAGCCCCAGTTCTGTCTGTGTTTGCAGACATTTTCATGGCCATGTGGTAGGCATGACTAGAGCCCAGCAAGTCACATGGCTATATTTGGCCACACCCACAGATTTGGCCACACCCACAGAGGGGTGTGGCCAGAATTTCCCTTATTTTCAAATCCAAAAGCTGACAGGTATGCATTTCCCCCCCCATGAAACAGGAAAAATGCCATTTGTGTGTATTTGTTTAAGGTGGATCCCAGCTTGCTATGAAGTGACCCACACACTATGATCACAGAGCCATCTCCTGCGGGCACATATGAAATGAAACATGCAGGATTTAGCACCAGGACTGCAATGGACTGCCACAGCTTTGAGGAAACAGACAAGATGCGCCTTCACAGCCAGTCCATCTGGCATGGCCTCTTCCGCCTCCATGACCATTGGGAATCAGAGTTCCTCCTCTGCTCATTTTGCCCTTGGGCCCAATAGGATGGTTTCCAGTGGCATTTCCTCCACTGAGGGGGACCCTCACCCCACCTAAAGGGGCTCATCCGCCCGTAACCATTGGCCCCTTAAGGAAGTCAAGTTATTTACCGCCGCCCAATATTCAGCATTGAGTCGCTGGCTGTACGGTCTACTCCATTACTGTAGTGGGATGTCTAGCCAGACTTTCATTTACATAGCCATTGGCCCCTTTAGAGAGTCAGGTTAGTTAACCACCACCTGACACATGGTGTAGTATTTTACATGTTGCTAAAAACCACAACCAAAAAGCATTCATTACAGAAAAAGAGAATAAAAGATAGATTTACATAATTTATATGCCAAATTTTAGGAGCTATACAAAATAGCAATTCACAGGGAACCGTTACTGGATTCTTTGGGAGAAATCCCCCAAAGCTGGTTTCCATTAATTACCTAACCCACTGCTGCACCTAGAAATGGGTTTCTCAAGTCTCATTTGCTGATGTGGAAGCAGAAAAGGCAGAACAGAATCAGAAAGGAGGGAGAGCTACAATGGAAAGAGGTGGGCGGAATTGAAGGCAGAGGTCTCTGGTTTTGAGAGAGGAAACGAAAAGCAAAAACATAAACCAGAACATACATACAAAACATGAGTCCGGGGCCAGGCAGGGTAGGCTAGGGTTCCTGGCTGTTGAAGTTTTTGTTTGTGGCCACGTGCATCTGATTCTCGAACGCACGAACCTCCTCCAGGGACATTTCTGTAACACGCAGAGCTTTGTTAAGCATTGGTTGTGGTGGTGGGGAAGATAAGACAAAGGCGATGCAGATAAGGGGGTGCCCGAGACTCCTTTAGAACAAACAACCTGTAATTAACTGAAACGGCAATGGCAGAGGTTGGGAAAAATTCCATTTTTGGCCTCAGTTTCAGAGATCTGGGGAACTGTATTTTTGAAAAGCTATTTTCACAAACTCAGGGTCCCTCAGAAAGGTAGGGTCAACACTGTGAGAAACAACATCCACCTTCGTAACACGCACAAGCTTCAATAAGGACTAGTAGGTTTATATGGATCAATAAGCTGTACCTGTTGGTTACTGGGGATTTCTATAATCTGTCTAGGATGGCTAGAACCGCTGGAAGGTGTAGTCCAAAACATACCAGAAGGGACACTTCTTGGTCTATAGGTCACTACCAACGAGGTATGGGAGGTTTCTAGCAATTTGTTGATGAAAAGAGTGGACAGGGTGAAAGATGGGTGTTCAAGGCCCCCCAACTCAGAGGCAGAGAAAATCTAAAAAAGTTGAGAACTACAATGGAAGATGGAGCTGTTAGTACCATTATGCAGGAGAAAGTTGCAAGAAGACAAAAGGTAAGACCTATAACCATAGAGAAAGGATATCATTTCTGGGCTTTATGGCAATCTGTTGACTGACATCAACCTCTCTTAGAAGCCTCATTTGCCAATGCCTACCATGCTGGACCACACAACAACAAGGGTGTCTGATGGAAAACAACTATGTAGGAGGGAAAAAACAAATTCTTTGATTTCTGTTTGCCTCCTGCAGTCACACCAACTCTGGATTAGGCTACAATCCACCCCCTTGGAAAAGATCAGCTTGCATTGAAGATCTATCAGAGGGAATGGAACAACTTCCACACCATGCTTCCAGCCCTTAGCGGTTGCAAACTCAAGCCTGGAAAACTGCAGTGCTTGGTGAACTCTCAAGCAGTTTGTTGGAACATGTGAGACAAGAGTGAACATGCTCAAGGTTTGGGAGATCCTTTAAAAGCTCCTTACTTTTGTCCCATGTGCTGCATCATTTTAAAGATGTTCTCTTTAAGCTATATCTATAAAGCGAGGATGTACGTTCGTATGTCCTGAATGCGTGGCCACACCCTGCGACCCACCCCCCTGAAAATTTAACTGGGCCTACCTTGCACGTCCTGTCGGTCAACGAGGGGGGTCCGGATGCTGCCGGTGGGGCGCCAGCCCCACCGGCAAAGATCACGGTGGCAGCGCTGGCGCGTATGCACGTGGCAGTGCTGGCGCGCATGCACGTGGCAGCGCTGGCGCGCATGTGCGTGGCAGCGCTGGCACGCATGCACGTGGCAGTGCTGGCACGCATGCACATGGCAGCGTGCAGGTGTCACAATCGGGCACCTGATGCGGGCGATGGTGTGCACACGCATGTCAGTGCACGGGCGTTGCATCCGGGAACCCAACACTGATGCAGGCGCACACACGACCACCGATGCAGAAACAAAAGCAGCTGCCCAATGCAGCCGCTGGCATGCGAAACCGAAAACCCAACCCTAACGCACACGTAACCACCAACGCAGGACCTAATGGGCTGGTGTGCTGGAACACGTGCACGTGCCACCACAATGAGACCACTGCGGCTAGCGATGATCACAGATAGGAAACACGGGGTGGTGGTGGTCCAACACCACCCCCACCCCCAGATTGCCCTGGGCGAAGCCGGGCAAAAAGGCTAGTATCCCTATAAATCCAAGAGTGATGTCAGAGGAAAGGAATGAAAAACAATTACTGCATATTCTATACCTAGAAATCCCTGGAAAGGGATCTCTGTACTGTACATCAGTTGACTTGATAACACTCAGTCAACCAACCAACCAACCAGTTACTTGCTGTCCTTCCATCCCCCACCCACAAGGTGCTGGAACTCTGTTGACATCAGTTGCTGCAAAGCATTATAGTAAATATAAAATGGTCACTGGTAGGCACCAAATGGAAGACTGTCAACATTGGCTGAAGTCCACAAATGTAGAGAAGATGCCAGCACAGAAGGGAGGCAGCATAAAACACTATGCTGAAGGTCAGGACTGACCCAAGACTATTTGGTGCCAGAGGTAAAGGGCCACATAGAACCTTTAGGTAATGAAGGCTGATGACTCATATAGAGGCGGAGATTGTAATTCTTAAGATTTAGACTTAGATCCTCTCATGCTGCAGTAAATTGTGACCTGTAGAGAAGCTATTCAAGGTGCCAAACCTATTTTTAGGTGCAGGGTTCTGCATGTTGGAGATCTCTTGTAAGGTTTGGACTAAAACCCAGAGAAGATGTGCCACCCTCAAGACATGGGATTCACCAAGCCAACCCTTCAACGGGCAAATGCTAAGCAGACTTCCACTGCCAAGCAGTGAGCCAGTTTCAGGCATGCAAGTTAAGCTGGATAGCACACCTGGTTCTGCCCTCCGGTTGCCCCATGACATTTATGGCAGAAGCCTCATTGTGCCTAATGGTAGGGCTCCCCTGCATCCAGGTCCCTTTAGGTTCAGAGCCAGCCCTGTCCATGTGAACAACAAGGCCTATGATGCAGAAAGGGTTGTGGTAGTGCCATGGAACAACAGGCAAGCAAGAATGGGCAGAAAAAGTAGAGTAGAATTCCACACAACACCAGGTCTCAGGAAAAGCAGAGAAGAGAAGTAACACAGCGATCAGGGTTCAAGGGGAAAAGTTAGTAATGTTAGGAAAAGGAACTAGGAAAGTTTACTCCAAAAATATATAGGGAATACAGTGGAACCCCGGTTAACAAACAGCTCAGTTAACATAAAAATCACATAATAAAAGAAATCCATAGAAAATAGTGGCTCAGTTTGCATAATTTTTTTCAGAATGGATTAATTGGTTTTTAATACATTCCTATGGAAAACCGGTTTTTGGTTAATGTATTTTGGTTTTCAATACATTCCTATGGGAAATGGCATTCAATGTATTCCTACGGGAAATTCGGTTAAAAGTATGGTTTTGTGTCAGAGATTACTCTGGGTTGAAAGGATTTTTGCAGGGGAAACCCCAATGAGGCTCCTTTCATGTCTCCTATCGTGCAGTTCTTGGGGAATCGAACCCTGTCCTTTCAGTCTCCAAGCACAGTGCTTTTACCCACTGAGACACTGGGCAGCAAATGGTTAAAGTAATTTTCACTGTAAGAAACGTCCTGGAGAACGCATAAATTACGTTAACCGAGGTTCCGCTGTATAGAGTAATTTTCTGCTACCTACTTACTCCTTGGGGATCTAAAGGCATTTTCAGAGGAAAATCAGCTTCAGTGATACAAAGAGCCGTCACCTTTCCATCACCTGAGCACCCTGCAACATTTACAAGCTCTGGTGTAATGATTAAAATGGAAGGCTCCGATCCTTTTTAATGGGTTGTGGATCGATAAACTGAGAGGGGTAGGTTATTTAAACTGAGAAATGGGGAAACAATAAATGGAGGTCTTAGATATACACTGTATGTTGGAAGTTTGCGGTGCTGCGATCCTACTCAAAGAACTCCTACGGAAGGAGTTAGGACAGGATGGGAAGCCAACGGAAGAATTAGTTCACTTACCACACCATTCGTCCACCCAGGCGAAGGCTTGTCGGTGGCCTATCAGCAAGATGTCCCGAATGACCTGCAACCCAAAATCTGGTTAAAGGGGGAACACATTTGCCTTTTGAAAGAACCAAGCTAAGTAAAGATGATCTCCCATCATCTTCAAAGGCTGCTGATGTACCAGCAGAGCAGTTGCCATCCTGGTCATCAGGTGGCAGCAAAGCACACAGATGGATCTCACACGATTTCCAAGATCAAGATCAGGAGAATCTTGTTTGGTTTATGTATTTTTCCTCCTATTTGGGGAGGGGGGGAATGCTGAAATTTCTCTAGACAGAAAGGATGCCATACCAAACATATCTGAATGAGGGTTAAGCAGAGCGATGGGCAAGGCGAAGTCAGATCGTGAGCAGACTTTTGGCTGCAGTACAGCAGTTTAACAATTTCAGCCATGGCATTTCATTGGGTAACATCAAGCTGGTCTTAGTATGACCTGCCTCAAAAGGTTGTTGTGTGGACAAGCTTTTAGACCTCTACAAGCTTCTAAGTAAGCTAAATGAAATACACACATACACAGAGGTAAATAAATAAAGGGTGTAGTCTAAGTAGGTGCATGATATAATCTCTTCTTCTTTATTCAAATCCCAATATAGGCAATCCTCATGGCAATCTGCCATGAAAACTGTCCTGAGAATATAATGCTGTGGCATTTCATCTGTCTTCTGCATCACAGCATGACCCCCATACCACTGATCCAGTTCCACAAGTCACTTTCTGGTCCTGAGCCCGTTTGGCACAAAGTCCTCATCAGCCACAAACCAAGATGGATGAAGCTGCTGCCCTCCATCAAGATGGATTCAAGTGGGATTTAATCCACTTGGGGGACCATCACCTTTCTCTGTGGATTTTGCTCCCCAAGCCATCAGTCCTCAGGGTTGTCAGGTTAGTTAATCACCGCTTGACACTCAGCATTAAGTCGCTGGCAGTATAGTCCAGTCTATTACCATAGCAGGATAACCTGGCCAGACTGGTAAATTTGAGATGATAAAGCAAAACTGACAGATTTGCCCATTTGGGCAGAAGATTTGGGGTTCTTCGCTTTTAAAAGCTTGGCTTTTGATCCCCTGAGTGTGTTTAACTTTATTTGTGATGCTGAATTAGATGACATCTCTTTTCCTAATAATCATCTCATTTTTCATCGCTTCAGGCTGGAAAGGTTCAAACATGATCTTCTTCAAGTTGCAAGAGGCACAATTGATTCATTCGGCCAGACAAGATGACTGAAGATTCTGTTCAGTTGGCACTTTGATACAAGATATTCAAAATCCACACATTTCCTTAGCATAAATTTGACTAAAAGGAAACGAACATTTGAAAGTGGAACATAAGAACATAAGAACAGCCTTGCTGGAACAGGCCACAGCCCATCCAGTCCAGCATTCTATCTCACACAGTGGCTCACCATTTCCTTCAGGGTATTCCCAAGCAGATGCCTTCACCTGCTTAGGATTCCCTGGAAATGATGTTGAGAGATATCCTGCCTATCTCTCCAACCCGGAGGTTGTCCTTAAGTATCCATAATTATAGCCATTGATACTCTTGTCCTCCATGAACTTGTCTAATCCTTTCTTAAAGCTGTCAAGACTGACAGCTGTCACCACTTCTTCTGGCAGGGAGTTCCATAGACCAGTAATCCTCTGGGTGAAAAAGTACTTTCTCTTATTTGTTTGAGAACTAGTACCCAAAAGTTTCATGGAGTGTCCCCTAGTTCTAGTGTTATGTGATAGGGAAAACAGTTTTTCCTTATCTACTTTGTCCACACCATGCATGATTTTATAAACTTCAATCAGGTCACCTCTTAGACGTCGTCGTTCAAGAGTGAAGAGGCCCAACCGTTGCAGCCTCAGATGGTAAGGAAGGTGTTCCAGTCCCCTAATCATTCTGGTTGCCCTCCTCTGCACTTTTTCCAGCTCCATAATATCCTTCTGGAGGTATGGCGACCAGAACTGTACACAGTATTCCAGAGGGGGCCTCACCATAGATTTATAAAGAGGCAAAATGACACTTGCTGACTTATTTTCTATACCCTTCCTAATGGTCCCTAGCATTGAGTTTGCTTTTTTCACTGCTGAGACACACTGGGTTGACACCTTCATTGAGTTGTCCACCAGGACACCAAGGTCCCTTTCCTGGTTTGTCGCAGAGAGTTCAGACCCCATCAGTTTATAAATGTAATTGGGGTTCTTTGCCCCAACATGCATCACTCTGCACTTACTAATGTTGAAGCTCATTTGCCACTGTTTTGCCCACTCCCCAAGTGTCAAGAGATCCCTCTGGAGCTCCTCACAATCTCTCACAGTTTTCACTACCCTGTATAATTTAGTGTCGTCAGCAAATTTGGCTACCTTGCTTTTTACTCCTACCTCTACATCATTTATGAAGAGGTTGAAAAGCAGGGGTAGCAGTACTGAACCTTGGGGGACCCCACTCTTTACTTCCCTCCACTTGGAGAAATGTCCATTTAGTGCTACCCTCTGTTTCCTGTCCCTTAGCCAGTTGCTGATCCAGGACAAGACCTGTCCCTTTATTCCATGACTGGTAAGTTTATTCAAGAGCCTTTGGTGTGGGACCTTGTCAAAAGCCTTCTGAAAGTCCAGATAAACAATGTCAACTGGATCCCCCTTATCCACATGCTTGTTGACACTCTCAAAAAATTCCAACAGATTAGTGAGGCATGATTTGCCCTTGCAAAAGCCATGTTGGCTTTCCTTTAGCAGCGCCTTCTCTTCTATGTGCCTATTAATTCTATCTTTTAGGATGGTTTCCATCACTTTACCTGGGACACATGTCAAACTGGAAGCGAGAGATGTTGACAAATTCAGTTTATCCCCAGTTCAGACCTTCCTATTAAAGCTGGACTCCAAATGCTTTGGCCATTGTCTGGTACTATGGACCAGACAGGCCCTGCTGCCTGAGGGATTCTGGGAATTACTGTCCAAAAAAGTGTTGTGAAGAACCTGGTTTTTACATGCAGCATCAGGGAGAGCAGTTGAACAAACGGTGAAGGTGCTAGTCCTCAATGCTCAACTTGAACTGCAGCCCAGTAGTCCTATAAACTGGAATGTCCCTTCCCTGCCCCATCAAACTGGGACTCCCAATGACAGCACCTGGTGACCTCAAGAAGGAGCCATTACTTTTTAAAATGAGGAATCTGGATGTCTTCACTCCATCATAAATGGGACAAAGCAGGAGAAACTAAGACGCAACAGAATACAGGATTCCTGAAGAGACTACCATCCCTTTAAGGCCATCCAACTGTAGATGGAGCCTGGCAGAGCCCATCCATCCTAGAGGATATCTGAGATGCTCCACACTAGAGATGGGATTTGTGAGTTTCTTAAGGAGGGCTTAGTACAGTAGTTAAAATGCTGAGTTTGATGATCGGAAGGTTGGCAGGTGAACATTTAAAAGACCTGAGTGTTTCATGAGGGAACAAGCGCCCGTCATCTGTCCCAGCTCCTGCCAACCTAGCAGTTCAAAAGCAGGAAATTGGAGGTAGATACATAGGTACCACTTCAGTGGGAAAGGTAACAGCATTCCGTGCGCTCCGGCATCTAGTCATGCCTGCCACATGACCACGGAAACGTCTGCAGATGAAGACAGCGTAGGCTCTTTGGCTGTAAAAGGAGATGACCAACAGACACCTAACTGTGGTTCATCTGGGAGAAAGACCTCATCTGGAAGACTGAGGCTGAGTTAGGTCTACCTCTGCTTATGCTTCCTGTTCAGTCAGACGGAGATAGGCATGGTTCAGCTTCAGAGCTTTCCATTTCTGATACCTTTCTCTTAACTGAACCACATTTAGATGCCTGAAAGTTGTCAGTCTACCTGGTAGAACTCATAGAATGGAGAATTATGGGGTTCGTAGTCTTTTTTTAAAATGTCTCATCCCTACTCCATGCCTTGTTGAATCCCACAGGGAGCTCTTCAAAGTCCTGAAAGTTCAGCCTGGCATTACCAGAGACTGAGAAATGGGACTCATTGGGAGTCCATGTTTGGTGGGGCCGGTGAGGGACACTCTATAGGCCCGTGGCCAAACCTTGGCACTCCAGGTGCTCTTGGACTTCAATTCCCAGAAGCCCACGTCAGCACTCCTGCTGATCTGGAGTTCTAGGAATTGAAGTTCAAGAACAGCTGGAGTTCCAGGATTCACCATCACTGCATAGGCCAACTGGCTAATGGGCTTTAGTTTGGACTGAGGACTAGCACTGTCATAGCTTGTGCACAGATAGGCAGAGCTTGGGAAAATTAATTCTTCTCCTCCTCCTCCTCCTCCTTCTTCCATCCCTTTATCCCCCATCAATAGTCATGCCAACTGCAAGATTCTTGGAGTTTTAGCTGAAAATTCTTCGCCCAAGCTCTGAAATACCAATGCTTCTGCTCTTCGTCATCATTATAACTGTGACATAGGCTTGCATGTTGTGAGCATTCCTTAGATGCTTTCACATACAGCCTTTTCTGCAGGGAGATGATTGTGAACAAGATCATACATGTTTCTTGCACCCAGGAATGGCCCTTCCCACATTCCCTGCCAAAGTGGGACCTTTTCTGGCGATTGCTTATAGAAATACTAATACTGGCCCCACCAGATGTTATGATTCACCTGCCTCTTACCTTGTGGACAAATTGCTCCACTCGCGTTTGCAGCCCCCACACCTCAAACTTGACTGTCACCAGCTTGTAAGAACACATGATGGGCTTGGTCTGGTCCCGCCAGCCCTCACGCAAGGGTCCACGGCCGGTTTTCACTGAGCTGAAGTGCCGAAGATCCTATCACGGGACAGAGAAGTGAACACAATGAACAGGGTGTTTGCAAACTGCAAAATGACTTGGATAGCAGAACCCAAAAATGTAATTGCATCATTCACTATTTCCCCACAGTTTGGCCAGGTTATCCTGATATGGTAACAGAGTAGACCAGTGATGGCAAACCTTTTAGAGACCGAGTGCCCAAACAGAGGGACAGGCAGAACTCTGTGCTGGGGGGAGCCCTATGATTCGGCTGCTGGACAGAGGGGCAGGGCAAACTCTGTGCTGGGTGAGGGAGGAAGCACTCCTATTGGTCTGCTGAGCAGATGGGCGGGACAAACTCTGTGCTGGGGAGGGAGGAAGTGCTCCCTTTCGGCTGCTGGGCAGAGGAGTGGGGCGAACTCTATGCTGGGGCGACATAATAAGTGCCCAAAGAGAGCACTGTGAGTGCCACCTCTGGAATGCATGGCGTAGGTTTTCCACCACTGGAGTAGACCATACTGCCAACAACTCAACACCGATCATCATGCGGCAATTAAGTAATAATTCCCAGAATCACATTATCCCTAAAAATGCAACAATAAAAAACAACTTTACCTCCAGGCTTCGGTAGTAGCGCTCAGGAATTTCATCAAAGGCAATGTCCAGGAATGTCACCTCGTGGTCTCCTAAGATTTGATCGCTGTGGAAGATCTGGGAAGGGAAGAGAGGCAGAAAAAGTGATCAGAGCTTCTGGGAACTGAAGTCCAAAAACATCTGGAGCATCAAGTTTGCTGATCCCTACTCTAGGTCATAGGTCAGTGACGGCAAACTTTGGCACTCCAGCTGTTCTTGAACTTCAATTCCCAGAAGCCCTGATCAGCAGGAGGGCTGGCTTGGGCTTCTGGTAATTGAAGTCCAAGAACACCTGGAGTACCAAGGTTCTCAATCTTGGGCCCTCAGATATTCTTGGACTTCAATTTCCAGAAGTCATGATCAACAGGTTGCTGACTTGGACTTCTGGGAATTGAAGTCCAAGAACACCTGGTGCCCCAATGTTGAAAAATACTGCTGTAGGTAACAGAGGCACCTCTGGTCTTTCTACCTTGAAGGAGCTCTGCTCTATGCAGCAATGCAGGGAAGCTTTCTTTTGATCCAACTAGGAATATTCCTGCTTCCCATTAACTCCACAGCCTAACTATTGGGACCCATCCATGTCACCATGCTATATGCCAGATAGTTCAAAATTTGAGGTATGGAGTTGCCATTTTACATCTATCAAGTAAGATTCACAACAGTTGGTCGTGTGTAGCTTCTATCTCCATCTGAATGGCCACAGTCTACAACCAGTTGTTCCCAACCTTAGATCCTCAAGATGTTCTTGGACTAAAACTCCTGGAAACCTTCCCCATTGGCTGTTCTGTCCATGATTTCTGCTAGCTGCAGTCCAAGAACATCTGGGGACCAAAATTTGGGAACCAGTGGGCTAGAGCTTTGAAGATCTGTGGCTTCTCTGGCCTTTTCTAATTCTGTATTAGGCTGAATATTAGGGGAAACTTCTTAACAGTTAGAGCAGTATGACAGTGGAACCAACTGCCTCAAGAGTGGTGCACGCTCCAACATTGGACGCATCCAAGAAAGAATTGGACAACCACCTTTCAGATCTGCTTTGATTCAGATTCCTGCAATGAGCAGAGAGTTGGACTCAATGGCCTAAATGGCTCCTTCAAACTCAGTTATTCTATGATTCTATGAGTGGATCAACACTATACGGTTACAGCATTTTGATTCCTCTTTAAGTGCCATGGTTTTACCGCATGGATTCTTGAGAACAGGCTGGAAGTCTCTGATTGAGATCAGAAGGTATAGAACAGGGGTTCCCAACCTAGGCCTGTGGGACAGATCTGGCCTGTGAAGCCATTTCATGTGGACCCCAACCCCTCCAAGGGCATTTGAGAAACAAAATGGCCACCCCTTTGAAGCTGTTGTGACAAAATGGCCACCCCCATCATTCAGGCTGGGCAAAATGGCCATCCAGCCCTTGAAGCTGACTGAGAGAGCGTGACCCAGCCCCCGGCTTGAAAAGGTTGAGAACCCCTGGTGTAGAACATTTCTCATCAAACTACAAATCAAAAGATTGCACAGAAGGGCGCTGTGATAATTAAGAGAAGGCATCACACGACTATGGGGTGCAAATGTATTCTATGTGGCTCCTCCATATGTTTCTTTGACTTCAGAATATAGATTGGCTTGTTTCCATACCAAAGAACAAGCAATATGAGGCATGGTGGGTCACCTCATCAGTTCCCACAATACGTTACATTGCCTCTTGAAGACCCTCAGGGATACTGAGTCATTCTGAGCCAAAGAGGGCACCTCTATCCAACAGGACTTGGGAACATTCGTGTTTTGGGATCACAGCTCCCAGAAAGCTGTGAATTTAACCCAGAAAATGTCATGTTTCCAGCTTGTCATTTCTATTACTCACGTTTGAGTTGTCTCCGCGGTTGTCTTCATATTTGGTCTCTATGTAGATGGAAAATTTGGGCAGAAAGGAACACTACAAAGAAAAGGGGGAGGCGGAGAATTTGAGGATGATGGATGAAGGAAGGAAGACCTCTCCCCACTGCGAGATTCCATGTCCCTACTTACCTGCTTCTCAGATAGCTAAGGACAACTTTGCACACAAAATTATCACCCTGAAAATGGAAGAAAGCCAAGAACCTGCATTCTTTGTGCAAATCTGAATCATTTTATATAGTTTATTCTACTTTTTCCCATTCTTGAAGATGCAGTATGACACAGGTCTCTAGCTTTTCAGACTGCTTAAAGGTGTTCAGCTATATCCTTACAACCATAAGGATTTAAAATGTGGTTCTTTTTCATAAGTGAGGATTCTTTTGAAGCTGAGTTCTGTATTTTAAACCCATCTTTTCCAGGGTTTCAGTATTCATGCCAAGAGACAGCAGGAGAACACCTGACCATGTATAATACATTACATCAATTATGAAGTACAGGGCAATTCCTGTATCCCGGGGTGGGGGGTGGGGGTGGGGGGGGAGAGAGATACATTCTGAGACCTACTGCAGATACCTGAAGCCGGATAACAGTGAACCCTATATTTTACATTGCAGGCAGTGGCCTCTAGTGGCCAAGTCTGGTAAAGCCACCATGGAAACGTATATTAAGACAAAGGTTGCCCTTGTTCGAAAGCCAGTCGTATCCAACTCTAGGGTTCAGTGCTCATCTCTGTTTATAGCCAAAGAGCCAGTGCTGTCTGCATCTGCAGATGTTTCTGTGGACATGTGGCAGGCAAGACTAGACATGGAACGCTGTTTACCTTCCTACCAAAGTGGTACCTATTTATCTACTTAAAATTTCCCTAATTGAGAGCTGTAAGCTTCTCTATATAGTCTGACCATGTTATCTTGCTATAGTAATAGAGTAGACTATTTTGACAGCAACTCAACACGAATCACAAGGCGGTGGTGAACTAACTTAACAACCTTGAGGACTAGTGGTCCCACTTGAATCCCTCTTGATGGAGGGCAGCAGCTTCATCCATCCTGGCCTGGGGCTGATGATGAGGACTTTGCGTGACAAAAGGGCTCAAGACTAGAAAATGACTCACGGGACTGGATCAGTGGTGCGGGTATCATGCTGCAATGCAGAAGGTAAATGGAAGGCCAATGCTTTATATGGTTCCCAGGACTAATTTCACAGCTGATCGCCATGAGGATAGCCAATACACTATTCAGAATTGGATACAACACTCTAAGAAGAAGAAGATGACTAAACAACACAATCTCTGACTATAAGTTGCATCCATCAAGGCATCGGTTTTAGCTTCCAAATCCCTATTGTTTTTTTACAAGTGTGATCCAATCTTAAAGAACTCTAATGGTGCCTTAATGTGCAGGGTTTTGAAATTGCCAAAAAGAAGGATATGGGGTGTAGTGTGGGGAATTAAGGTAATATGCCCTCGTCACAGGCCTCTGGGAGTTTTGAATGACAGCGTCTAAGAGGTGACCTGATTGAAGTTTATATAACCATGCATGGTGTGGACAAAGTAGATAAGGAAAAACTGTTTTCCCTATCGCACAACACTAGAACTAGGGGACACTCCATGAAACTTTTGGGTACTAGTTCTCAAACAAATAAGAGAAAGTACTTTTTCACCCAGAGGATCACTGGTCTATGGAACTCCCTGCCAGAAGAAGTGGTGACAGCTGTCAGTCTTGAGAGCTTTAAGAAAGGATTAGACAAGTTCATGGAGGACAAGTGTATCAATGGCTATAATTATGGCTACCTAAGGACAACCTCCGGGTTGGAGAGATAGGCAGGATATCTCTCAATATCATTTCCAGGGAATCCTAAGCAGGTGAAGGCATCTCCTTGGGAATAATACCCTGAAGGAAATGGTGAGCCACTGTGTGAGACAGAATGCTGGACTGGATGGGCTCCTGTGGCCTGTTCCAGCAAGGCTGTTCTTATGTTAGTTTTCCATCCAGATCGAACGGACCAAGGGCTGTCCTTTATAAAGCACACAGCCAGCTAACAAAGCCACATTACTTGCCATAACGTATGGGATGGAATTCTCATAAAAGTCTTAGAAAAGTCTTATGATTCTCATAAGAGAAGGTGCATATGTGTCTGAAGTGGAGAGCAGGCGGAGACTGTCAGAAGGCACCACAAGCCACCAGCCTACCCACCTGCCCCATGAAAGGATCACACAGATTTTCCACAGATTGTGGGGAAAGCCCTAAACAAATCTGTCGGCGTCACAACTGACCTTTTAAATAAGAAGCTCAGTTCCTGCGTGTTTGCAACTTGTTTTCTAATATTTTCTCTCTCAGGCTTTAAAGGTACGAGGCAAAAGAGCTACTGCTTGAGGCAGAAGCGGGAGACCTTCTGTCAAATTATGGGTCCCTGTATTAATTCTGAAAAATCCTATGACCGCAGTGAATTACCAGCAATGCATTCATTATGTGGGAAAACTATGGCTTAGTTTTACAAGTAGATTTTCAGACGCTGAGAATATCTTTGCAATTAAGAGCTTTCTTGGGGGAAATGGATGATAGAAGTGGGAGAAATTTGGGGAATCTAGATTTCAAGGGTAACTGGTTAGCTCTGCAGCTGTGTTAAAACAAGAGAAAAGTTAATGTTAACTATAGAAGGAGAGAGGGATTGTGATAGATAGATAGATAGAAAGAAAATAAAAATGGTTGGAAAGAAAGAAAGATCTTTATTTTACAGAATAATCTGGTAATTATTGTCAAGTTATGACACTTTTCCTGATAGGAAGGGGGAAACAGGCATGTGTGGGTTTTTGGGACTCGTATGTTGGAATAAGCTGACTCCAGGTATTATTATTATTATTATTATTAATAATAATAAGTATTTGTATATTATGACTTAAGCAAGGAGGGAGAGCATCTTAACTCCTCCGCTTCAGGCAGCAACATATCTTGCGATATGTCCCACCACCTTTCCCCACCCCCCAACGTCTCTGCTGCATTATTTCCATGCAGGTTCTTGTCCTGCCCCCCTCCCCCTCCAACTTCATTCTGTGGCTGTGTTGGGTCCTGTTTTGAGGGAAACAGAATGTTCTCGATGCTTACCGTGTATTCTGAAGGGACAGCGAGGCCATTCCAGGAACCCACAGGACAGTAAAGGGGGAAGACAGAGAGAATGGTATGAGAAGATGAGAGGCTTTGCTGAGTTTACAGTCACTGCTGCAAAGAAAATGGATTTTTCTCCTGCTAGGTTAATCCTCCCAGATCATCTCTAGAAGTTCAGTGAAACAGCAGAAACACGGGGCTTATTGGTCTCTGCTGCCAAATCTGTTTCTGTCAGGAGAACTGTGGAGGGTAATTGGCTATGCCAATATTAAAAGGTACCATGCTACTATCTATCTATCTTGATTTTCTTTCTTTCTTTTTTACTTCCTTAAATCCATCCATCCATCTTGATTTTCTCTCTCTCTATCTCTCTTGATTTCCTCCCTCCCTTCCATACAACTTGATTTTCTATCTATCTATCTATCTGTCTGTCTGTCTGTCCTTCCATCCATCCATCTTGATTTTCATTTGTTCGTTCATTCTTTTGTTCTCTCTCTCCCTCCATAGCATCGATTCAGCTCTTAAAATGGCCAGCCCCATAATTAAGTATCAATGGTCCCATAACCCCACCCACCCGTTACAGCAGTTTCAAAGGCCACCGGTCCATTTCTGGGCACAATCCAAGCCTTCAACAGCTCGGATCTAAACGATCTCAAAGACCACATCCACATCTCTCTTTATGAGCCTTCTTGGGTGTCCTGATCTTCAGAGGAGGCTTTTCTCTCCATTCCATTAACTAAGGGTATAAAGTTCCCCTTGTCCCCTCCCCATGTCTCTGTGTACACACCAGGAAGCAGGCAAAATAACTGAGCTGTTATGCAAAATAACTTGGTACAAGATGGGGGGGGGGTGGCTGGTCAGACTAGTTCTGGCCTATTGTGAGTTTTGTGTATTGGGATGCCTGAGGTCTGTCTCAGCCTTGTTTGTAAAAAGACGTTTCTTTCTTCATGCTTTGATTTTTGCTGTAAGGCAGAGCACCTGTATGCATATGTACAATAGAGCCTTTCTCTCCTACTTTTGGTACCCACAACTACAGGAGCTGAAATTTGTCCATTATGGCCAACATAACCATTTCTTTTCATGTGAACTAGATGTGGCCTCCTCTCTCTAGTTCTATGAAATATTATAAAGGACTCTTCTCTCTACAGCAGGGGTTCCCAACCTTTTTATGCCATGAGCCTGACCACGCCCCCCAGACAGATGAGTGGGCCAGGCCACACCTCTCCAGAAGCGGCCGCATTTACGGCTGTCATAAATGCACCCACTTCCACGTTTACAACAGCCGCAGGTGCATTTATGCATGTGCTGGCCGTTTTATGGCTGATGTAAATGTGTCTGCTTCCACTTCCGGGTGCGGCAGCGGGGGCATGGGCCACATGAAATGGTGCTGTGGGCCGGGGCTGGCCCATGGGCCGTAGGTTGGGAACCCCTGCTTTAGAGGCTTCCAGGTGCAAACGTCTATTTCATAGCTTTTATGTAGTTGCTGGGCAGCCTCCAAGGTCCCATGCAAATTGTAGTTCAATCATGACAAGGATCAAAGATGACACATCCCTCCACCCTTCTAAGGTCGGTAAAATGACTACCCATCCTGTTGGGGGGACGCTAATTACCATGCGAGTTGCCCTGAGAGTGCAGTAAGCACTATGGTGTGGTATAGAAGTAGAACTGCTATTGTTAATTTAGGGGTTCCCAACAGGGTCTGGGTCACACTCTCCCAGTCAGCTTCGAGGGCCGGATGACCATTTTGCCCTGCCTGCACGATGGGGTGGGTGGGTGGGGTGGCCATTTTGTCCCAACAGCTTCAAAGTGGGTGGTCATTTTGTTTCTCAAAGGCCCTTGGAGGGGGGCACATGAAATGGTGCCATGAACTGGATCTGGCCCACAGACCCTGTGCAAATCGTTATTGTTTGCCTTCAGAATCTCACTCCTAGAAGGTTGTCAGAAACAGGAAGAAGGATGGCTTTATACAGAAATATCCAAGAGTCCAGATACCACTTGATGCTTATGAGGTTCTGGCTTAGCTACCAACAGAAATACATAGAGTGAGGCCGATCCCAGGCCAGTTCCAAAAGAGCTGTTCTTACCTGTGATGGTGTAGGGATAGTAGTTCCAAGCCTTTTCTGTGATGTAGAAGATCCGTGGGGTTACCGCACGAGCCCAGCTTGGGAGTTTACTGCACAAAACAAGAGAGAACCCAGGCCATTGTCAGGTATGAATGGCAATATCTGAACTTCTAAAGCAGGATGGATAGCTCAGTATCTATAAATGGGGACCATGTCTGGCTGAACATCCTGCTACAGTAATGGAGTAGACCGTGCAGGCAGCGACTCAACGCCGAGTGTTGGGCGGCAGTAAATAATCTGACTCCCTTAAGGGGCCAATGGTTATGGGCAGATGAGCCCCTTTAGGTGGAGTGATGGTCTCCTCAGTGGAGGAAATGCCACTGGAAACCATCCTATTGGGCCAAACAGCAAAATGAGTGGAGGAGGAACTCTGATTCCCAACGGTCATGGAGGCAGAAGAGGCCATGCCAGATGGACTGGCTGTGAAGGCACACCTTGTCCATTTCCTCAAGGCTGCGGCAGTCCATTGCTGTCCCGGTGTTAAATCCCTGGCTGGCAGGGCAGGTGTGGGGCCCGAACGGGACTATGGCCCCCGCCGGCTGGCTTTTATAAGACTCTCTTTCTTTCCCTCTGTGAGGTAGGTGGGACGGGTTAGTGGGATATGGGTTTTAAATGGGGGTGGATGTCGGTTTTTTCTTATTGGGTGGGTTTTTTATTGGGTGGGTTTTATAAGGTTTTTATAATGTTTTTATGTACTTTCTTGAGCTGCTGTAATGCCGCCCTGAGTCGGGTTCTGCCTGAGTGGGCGGCAGTTACAAATGTGAATGATAAATAAATAAATAAATAAAATAAAATCGTCATACGTGCCGCAGGAGGTGGCTCCAAGATCATAGTGTATGGGTCACTTCATGGCAAGCTGGGATCCACCTTAAACAAATTCATGCCAGTTGCGTTTTTCCTGCTTCAGGAGAAAAATGCATTCTTGGATACGAATTGCAGCCGAAAGATGATACAAATGGGGAACTCAACCATCCAACCTCTCAAAGGGTTCAGCGAATGTTTACTCTTGCATGGATTTCGAATTCCACAAGGCAAACAGCTCCTCTTCCCCTGAATGACGGGGTAGGAGAAAACAGCCTGCCTCTCTTTCCCTCCCACCTGCGAAACACTCTGGTTCATTTTGGGCTCTATAAATAGCATCCCTCAAGAGGAGAATCGTGAGGATGTGATCTAAAAATACCACCACCCCCTCCCATTGCTGGCTCGCCTCATGGCTAGCCAGCTGCCTGAGCGGGGCTACATTGAAAAGGAAAGGTACAGCCAGAATCGTCTCTGAGATAGGTGAGGTTTGCCTGTATTGCAGGCCATTGAGCAAGCCATTAAAACTGGGAAAGACAAGGACAGATCTTGGCCATCTAGCAGAGAATCATCATCATCATTATCATCATCATCAGCGGGCTGTGGTGGCTCAGTGGTTAAGAAGCTCACCTTGTTAGCTGGAAGGCTGGAAAGTCAGCAGTTCAAGACCAGGGTACTGCATGACGGATTGAGTGCCCATCTCTGTCCCAGCTCTTGGGGACATAAAAGGAACTTTATTTGGGCATCCCCTGAGCAGTTTCTTCCGCAAAAATCCTTTCATGCCAGAATAACTTCTGATATGAAATCATCATCATCACCATCTTCTTCTTCTTCTTGTGCCGTATCCGATTCCGAATATTGGCTATCACATTGGTGATCAAACATGAAGATTGTTATGGGAACCATATAATGCAGTGGTCTTCCATTTGCCTTCCGCATCAGGAGCAATGATGGCCATACCACTGATCCAGTTCTGTGAGTCACATTCTGGTCCTGAGCCCTTTCGGCACACAAAGTCCTCATCTTTCCAAGCCAGGATTGAGGAAGCTGCTGCCCTCCATCAAGATGGATTCAAGTGGGGTTTAATCCACTTTGGGGACCATCTCCCTTCCCTGTGGACTTTGCCACCCAAGACCATTAGTCCTCAGGGTTGTCAGGTTAATTAACCACTTGGCTTTGAGTTGCTGTCAATATGGTCTGCTCAATTACCATAGCAAGATAACCTAGCTAGACTATACAGAGAAGTTTACGGCTCCCAATTAGTGACTCCTACAATAAAGAAGAAAGCCAGTGCTGATATGGTTGGCTGAACCTGTCTATTCTAAGCAACAGGAATAAATTAAAGAGTAGAGGCTAAAAGCAGATAAAGTTTGACAGCTTGAACTATGTGGTCCTACTGAGCATGAAGCAGGTGGATTCAAGTGGATTAAAACTCATTGGATGAGCACAGTGGTGGGCTCCAAAAAAAATTACTACCACACTGTGGGCGTGGTATGGTGGCCGTGGCCAGGGGGAGCCCTGCATTGCACCTGAATTAGGACTACAGTACTTTATTTCGATATTTGGATGGTGGGGCCAGCCAGAATTTCTGCTACCAGTTCTGGCGAACTGGTGCGAACCTGCTGATGCCCACCACTGGATGAGCACTACATACTTTGAACTGGGTGTGTAGAGCGGACAACAAATTTAACTGTCCTTCATTAAAAGAAACAGGGCTAAACCAAGACATCTAGCTCTTTCCTATTCATAGTACAGATGTTGCATTTACACGGGGCTGAACACCAGCATCTTTGTTTGGCAAGATACCTCGAGGTGGCTGTCAAGGTGAGGGGCTCCCTTGCTCCAAATCCAGATGTGTCTGACTCTAGAGGTCAGTACTCACCTCCGTTTACAGCCAAAGAGCCAGTGCTGTCTGCATCTGCCGATGTTTCCGTGGTCATGTAGCCAGCATTAGATGCCATAGACCATGGAACACTGTTACCTTTCTGGCCAAAGGGGTACCTATTTATCTACTTGCAACTTCTTGTTTTCAAACTGCTAAGTTGGCAGGAGCTGGAGCAGATGACAAGAGCTCACTCCATCACACAGGACCCGGGTCTCAAACTGCTGACTTACTGACCTTCTGGTTGTCAAACTCAGTGTCTTAACCATTAAGCCATGAGGTAGCTGTCTTCTTCTTTTGTCATATCTGAATCTGAATATAGGCCATCCTTATGGCGATCGGCCATGAAGACTGTCCTGAGAACATAATGCAGTAGTTTTCCATTTGCCTTCTGTATCATAGCATGACCCCCGTACCACTGATCCAGTTCCACAAGTCACTTTCTGGTCCTGAGCCTTTTTGGCAAACATATGTCCTCATTGGTCCCAGGACAGTATTGATGAAGCTGCTGCCCTCCATCCAGATGGATTCAAGTGGGATTTAAACCACTTGGGGACCATCACCTTTCCCTGTGGACTTTGGCACTCAAGGCCATTAGTCCTCAGGTTTGTCAGGTTAATTAACCGCCACCTGAAAATCAGCATTGAGTTACTGGCAGTATGGTCTACTCTATTTCCTTAGCAGGATAGCCTGGCCAGAAAGAGGTAGCTGTAAATTCAGACAACGGCAACTGATCACTCTGGCCGGCTTCTTCTTCTAATTTTTGCCTACTTTTTAACCCAACTCTCACCTCCCTGGCTCACTTTTGAACCAACGGTGCCTGGCTTTATCGAACAGCTTTCAAAGAGATTAACAAGGGAAAGAGAGCTAAGCAAAATATCAGCTTCAACTCCTCTTTGTGGCTTCTAGAGGAAGGAAGGCATTGATGGAAATGGAGCAAGGAAGCCAGCATTTGGACAACCAGCTCATTCATGGGCTGGAAAAGCAAAAACTGGAATGAGTTTCTGTCCAGGTGGCCAAAGCAATCTGGCAGAATCAAGCGCTGCTTCAGTCACACACAGGCATCTCATAAAACAGAACCTCTATTTAAGATTATTATACCACCAGTCAGAAAAGAACAATTTTTTTACATTACAGAGAGGGGCACATCCTTGTGACAGCAGGAAGCCCTGATGCCAGGACAGCCAGATTCCCTAGTCCCATGATGGTGAACCTTGGCACTCCCAATGTTCTTGGACTTCAATTCCCAGAAGCCCCATGAATCCACACGAATGGGTTTACTGCGATTCATCCGGCCCACACCGCCCTCGTCACTCCTGGAAGCGGAAGGAAAACACGCCCGAATGGGCACATTTTCCTTCCGCTTCCAGGAGCGACGAGGGTGGCGTGGGCTGGATGAATCACAGTAAACCCATTCATGTGGATTCATGGGGGCTTCTGGGAATTGAAGTCCAAGAACATTGGGAGTGCCAAGGTTCGCCATCATGGCCCTAGTCAGACAGATACAGAAAGGTATTATTATGGGTACCCTCTCCTGACAAACCTCTAGCCACGTGAAATAGGCAGACGTTGCCACAGCTGTCAGTCCAATCCTATAGAGCAGGGGGTTCCCAACGTAAGGCCCACGGGCTGGATCCGGCCTGTGGTGCCATTTCATGTGACCCTCCACACACCCCTCCAAGGGCATTTGAGAGAAAAAATGGCCACCCCCTTTGAAGCTGTTGGGACAAAATGGCCACCTCATCATGCAGGCAGGGCAAAATGGCCGTCCGGCCCTTGAAGCTGATGGAGAGAGTGTGACCTGGCCCCTGGCTTGAAAAGGTTGGGAACCCCTGCTGTAGAATCAGAAGTGACTCCACTGATTCCTGGTATACAAAACCCACTGTGTGATTTTCAGATTTTTCTCCTAACGGTTAACCAAAAATCTACCTTCCAAATTTGTACAAGAGGTGAATTCTCACCTCCTTGGAAGGCAGACTCCTCACCTTCTTCCCCATTTTAGTCCTTTAAGGAGGTCACCAAGACCTTAATACTGTAGTAGGAACAGTTTGACAGACATCCATCGCTCAACTATGGAACTCATCACCGCAAGATGTAGTGATGTCTACCAAATTGGCTTTAAGAGGAGAGGGAGGTTGACAATGGAAGCAACCATTGTCAGCCATGATGGATATTTATTCATCACTGAGTCTCACAAGCCAAAAGAAGTGATCTATAGCCCTAAAACCTGAAGGGCTTCCTAGACGGTCCTGTTGGGACAACCTGAAAAGGGAATGATAAACTTGAGAAGACTTTGGCGCAATCTTTTGGCTCTCCTTGCACTAAACAGAGTTTGGAAATGATTCCTCTCTTCTTCTGAGACACACGTTGACCAAAGTCAATGGGAAGGCACAGAAATACATAAACCAATATGGCAGCAGACAGGGATGAGAAATGATACTCTTTTAGACATGTTGGTTGGGAGCTATGTTTACTGTTTCCCCAACATTTTTTTGGCAACTTTTCTATAAGTTGCAACTTTGGCATCTACCTGTCTGACAGGTGAAGCAAATTGGTCACACCGACACCAACCAAAAATAGAATAGCCTCCAAAATATTAGCTAATTCAAAGGGGACAGAAATAGTTCTCAAAACAAGCAAGCGAGTAAGCAAGCAAACAAACAGCCAAGCACTTCAGCTAAGCAGAATGGAAAAATTAATACTTTCCTACTTAGTTGATTAGCATAGGTATTTTTCTTGATCAAAACATGGCTGCTTCAGGAGATGGGGAAGACACAGCAAGCAAGCTAAAGCCAAAAGGTAAATCTGGACTTTGGAAAAATTAATTTGTTGCATTACATAGATATCCCAGAATCCTTAGTCACCATAGCCATCAGGAGCTCTGCATTTTGGGAATTATAATCCAATAAAGTCAAATGCCGAAAGCTCTTAGGAATGGTTTTCAGCTTCCCTTCTGCCTTCTCTTTGCATGTAGTAAATATACAATACAGCAATTCTCAATGTTTTCAGGCCACGGGCCTGACCATGCCTCCTGGGCAGCTGATCGGGCTGGTCACATGGTTTCTCCCACCCAGAAGTGGAAGTCAAATGTGTGCCATGCATGTGCAGAATGCATTTAGCCATGTTCTGCACATGTGCAGCGCACAGTTTTCCCCACTTCCTGGTTTGGCGAGGGCATCGCGGGCCTGATGAAATGGCTTCAGGGGCCGGGTCTGGCCCATGGGCCATAGGTTGTGAATGCCTGTTATAATATATCTATCAAAACTGGGTAGACTAGAGGAGAGGCTCCCCATGATAAAATAATAGAATTTGGCATATGATGGGACAGAAAAGATCCAGCAAAACACAGAACCAGTTGAACAGGAAATCTGATGAACTGCTACCAGTAACTACAAATCATTTTCAATTATGGAACAACTCTTCCATGGTCTGTTTCTATCAGGGTGTTTTTCTCTCCTCCTGCTTCCTCATTCCAAACACAAAGTACCTAATGAACTAAGAGACAAGTCTAGGGAAAGGTGGGCTCTTACGGTCACTTCTCATTTCACAGAAGAAGAAGCACAGGCAGAGAGACAGTTAAGCACCAGGGAAGCTATGTGAGGATGGTAAGTGGATGGAGACAGGGCGTGCTTTTCAATTGCATCAAGAGTAGGCAAGGCATGAATTCCATTTTGATGATGTCTGTGGCTGCCCGTCTCCTCACCAATCTGGATTAGACACAGATAGAATTGGATCAACTTTGTTAGTGAGCATGATTTGGAAGAATGCCATTTTTGGGCAATTGCTCAAATGCTCCCTGCCAAACTGGACACTAACCAGATTGGCTGAGGATCATGGGAATGCTAGTCCAGAATAAGGAAAGAACAGAGCAGAACAAATAGGAAGGAAGGAGGAAGTAGACAACTTGCTCTGCAAGGAAAGATCCCTGGGAAGAGAGGAAGCTCTGGACATAGATGGACTTCATGGCTGAAGAACGAGAAACTGGTGTGGAGACAGTTCTAGAAGATGAAGAAGACTAAGAAGATGACAACGACGAAGAAGAAGCGTGGTGGTGAGGTGAAGTGGGGCGGCTGAGTTATAAATCACATAGGGTGTGTGCATGTGTTTACACAGTCACTCACATGTGCGAAGCCAGGGAAAGACAGCTCCGTAGGTGGAGAAGGTGACAAGTGAGGGGAGAGACGCCTTTGTCTCCTAGGTTGTTCAAACAAAGGCCTGTATTGAGCAATTGTCAGAATCGTGACAAGTTAATTGGAAATGAAGAGAACAAAAGGTGGATGAGGAGAACTGCAAAAGGCTGACTCAACAGGCAGGAGAGGTTGGGGAATAAACTAGGCTTTCCTTGCAAAGATTTGGCCCAGATCTAAAGTTTTCATCCACTCTTTTCTTTTCTTTTTTAAAGATACAAACATTGCATTCCTGTTTGACTCCTGCGTTTCTGTTCTTTTCTGGCATCACTCTTCCAGAAGACTTGTGTAGAGAAGACACAGAAGTGATTTACCAATTCCCTTCATCTCCTCGAAGGCAAAATGAGACTGTGCAGGTTGCCCAAGCCTACACAGGTTGATTCTTCTTGAGTGCTTTTTCTTTTTGTGCTGTACTGTATCTGATTCTGAAGTTATCCTTGAAAGGATTTTTGCTGGAGGAACTCTGCTCAGGGGATATCCTGAATGAGGTTCCTTTCATGTCCCCAAGATCTCCCCCCACCGGAGTGGTTCCTGTTTATCTACTTGCAATTTCTTCCTTTCAGTCTGCTAGGTTGCCAGGAGCTGGGACAGAGATGGGCACTCAATTCGTCATTCAGTACCTAGGTCTTGAACTGCCGACTTGCTGGCCTTCCAGCTAACAAGGTGAGCTTCTTAACCACTGAGCCACCACAGCCCCTGAATTGGACAATCCTCTGTCATATCTGCTCTCATCCAGATTCCTACACTGAGTAAGGGGTTGGAATTGATGGCCTAAAAGGTTCCCCTTCCAACTCAGCTATTCAATGATTCTATGAAGATTGTCCTGGGAGCAATATAATACAGTGGCCTTCCATTTGCCTTCCGTATCACAGCATGACCCCCCATCCCACTGATCCAGTTCTACAAGTCACTTTCTGGTCCTCCTGAGCCCTTTTGGCACCCAAAGTCCTCATCAGCCTCAGGCCAGTGCGTAGCAGGGAATTGAACTTCCAGCCTCTGACTCCATAGCTGTATCCCTCACTCACAGAACTATCTTGTCATCTTTCTTCAATTGTGAGCCATCAAGTCAATTCCAACCAACAGCAACCCTTTCCAGGTTCTTCCAGATAGAGAATTCATAGAAGTACCCTTCCCGTTCTTCTAGGGGTCCACTGGGACTGTGCAGCTTGGCCATGGCTACATAGGTTGGTTCTTCTCTTGTAAGGCCCTGTGGGGGAATCAAACTTTGGAAGACCTCTGCTCTGTAGCTAGATACCTAGAATACTGTTCAGTACCACATATGCCCTGCTTCCATGAACTTCAATGAGCTTATGTCCTGCTTTCATGAACTTATGTCCTGCTCTCGTGAACTTTCATGGCAGATTTTAAGACCCTGGAAATGATATGGGAGGATGCTGAAGTTCTCGTCCAAAACTGAAATCGTTGGAGATCCTTTGCTGCCGATATGCTACATAGCAAGGAAGGCTCTAAGTCTAAATAAACTCTTATGCTCAAGTGGCTAAGACGCTGACTGGTAGGAGGGAGGTCAGCAGTTCGATACCCGAGTACTGCCGGATGGAATGAGCTCCCATCTTTGTCCCAGCTCCTGCCAACCTAGCAGTTCGAAAACAAGAAATTGCAAATAGATAAATAGGGACCACTTCGGTGGGAAGGTAAAGAGCGCTCTGTGTCTAGTCATGCCTGCCATATGACCCGGAAATGTCTGCAGAAGCAGATAGCACTGGCTCTTCGGCTTTGAAACAGAGATGAGCACTGAACACTAGAGTCAGATACAACTGGCTTTCAAGCAAGGGAAACCTATATATCCCTAAGCAACTAGAGCATTGATAGACAACCGTGGCACTCTCGGGGTTTTTGGACTTCAATTCCCAGTAGCCCAAGTCAAGACACCTGCTGACTAGGGCTTTTGGGAATTGAAGTTCAAGAACATCTGGAGTGCCAAGATTGGCCATCACTGAACTAGAGGAATCTGAGAGCTGAAGTCCAAAAAGAGTAACTTCCCCAAGTCCAGGAACTATGATTTCCATGGAATACTGACTACATCAGATTCTTCATAGTCATGAGTACATACCTGTCAAGTTTTGGATTTGGAAATAAGGGAAATTTCCCGACAAATACGGGATACTTGACAGCTATGCTTATCCTGTGCTGCCCTCCAATGGCGGCAATAGGGCATTGCAGTCTAATTAATAAGGGATGACGGTGGGAAAGAGGGTAAAATAAGGGGTTTTCCTGGCCAATAAGGGATACTTGACAGCTATGTGAGTATGAAGACTCTCAATCTCTCTCTCTCTCTCTCTGATTCTTTCCTTAGCCAACTCCCAGTGTGTATATATATTCCAATGACAAATTCTATATTGCAAAGGTCATCCATGCTTTCAAGCAGATGGAAAGAGATGAGAACACATGGCAGACAAGGATAGGAGGTGAATAGTAGGAAAGGAGGCAGGGAGGCCCACCATCAGGGCCTTCTCGAGTCCTCTCTTCTCATTTGGTGGCCAAAGTACTTGAGCTTCAGTTTCAGTATTTGTCCTTCCAAGGAGCAGTCAGGGTTGAATTCCTTCAGGATGGACAGATTTGATCTCCTTGCAGTCCAGGGGACTCTCAAGAGTCTCCTCCAGCACCACAATTCAAAGGCATCTACTCTTCTGTGCTCAGACTTCCTTATGGTCCTCCTCTCACAACCATACATTACTACTGGGAAGGCCATCACTTTAACTATGAGGACTTTTGTCGGCAGGTTGATGTCTCTACATTTTATTATGCTGCCAGGGTTGGCCATCGTCAACGCAGATATTTTACATGAAGCTATCAAGGCAGTTAGTTCCACATAAACTGTTGCCATCTGTAGCAAACTGCATCAGATGACACTGGCTGGGACAAAAGGTGGAATCTGGGATTGTAATAAAAAAAAGTAACTTTTCCAAGCCCAAGAACTATGCTTGTTTGCAATACAGATTACATCAGTTCCTTCATAAGCATCCTCCCACACACAAACACACCACCGCTTTCTATCAATTTAGAATAGGGGTTCCCAACCTTTTTAAAGCCGGGGGCCGGGTCACACTCTCTCAGTCAGCTCTGAGGGCCAGATAGCCATTTTACCCTGCCTGCACAATGGGGGTGGCCATTTTGTCCCAACAGCTTCAAAGGGCTGGCCAATTTGATTCTCGAATGCCCTTGGAGGGCACATGAAATGGCACCACGAGCCAGATCTGGCCCACAGGCCTTAGGTTGGGAATCCCTGATTTAGACAAATCCCAGTGTCCACCTGTGACTGACTCACCTGGACAGGTGGACCCGTTTCTCCGTGAACTGGCCTTGACCATGAACTGGGTCTTCGTGAGGTTCATTTTTCACCACTTCCACACCTTCCCCTTTGTCGCTCTCTAGGTGGCTATGTTTGCTGATGGTGTACAGTTGTCCAACTCGGTACTGTGAAAGAAACACACAGGACACATGATGCGCACAGACAGGATGGAGTCAGAAGTGTTGAACAGGGTTGAGCGAATGGCCCAATGTCTTCCATTCTCCCAGCTGGGTAGATGGAAGGATCAGGTCACTTTGCTCTGGGAAACATTGGCTTGTAACTTGTAACTAGTTACTTCAACGTTCCAGTAAATATACCTTATGGTTTATGGGAAAGGGTGCCGTTGAGCATGTTCTCAATCCAGGAATTCATGACCATTGTCTGTAGAAACCCTCTAAGTCTTTTCATATAGCTGTATCTATATCTCTATAAATTCTCCTCCTGGATTGAATTCCCCACCCCACGGTTCCTTTTTAGAAGCCTAATTTGGGAGTGGAAAAAGGAGCTTTTAAATATCTGCTATTGTTAGTTTATTGGCAGTCGCACACAAGCTCGGCTGAGCAACTGACCTATCCTGAAACCTACCAGTCGATCTCAATCTATGTCCTGCTCAGTTCTTTCCATATTGCTAAACTTGGGAAAGTTACTTTTTTTCAAATATACCCATGCAAATATTCCAGCCGGCGTGACTTTTTCAACCAACAGTGTGCTAACAGCAAGAACATTCCTATGTTAATAGATGGAGGGGGAGAGAAGACCAATTGTAAGGTGGAAATGAAACATGCTGTAGCAAGTCTGGCTGGTTCGAATCCTGAGCAGGGATCTCCATGCTGTAACATGGAGACCTCAGGTGTTCATTCTAAACCAGGGGTTCTCAACGTCTTTCAGCTATGGGCCGGACCACACCCCCTCAGACAGCTGAGTGGGCTGGACTGGTGCCGTAAAACGTGTCCGTGGCTGTCATAAACACGTTTCCGACAGATGCGGACTCATTAACGGCTGTAGTAAATGCGTTTCCAATGGCCGCGGACTCCTTTACGGCTATAGTACATGCATTTACGACGCATTTATGACTGTAGTAAATGCATTAACGTGGCCGTAAATGAGTCCACAGCCAATTCCAGTGGCGGCAGCTGGAGTAAGGTTGGGGCTGGATACCTGCAGAATTTTATAAGGAATTTAAAGACATTGTGGTTTCAAAGTTGGTAAAATTATATAATTATATTTTGGATGGGGGGCAAATTCCGACTTCATGGTATAGGACCACAATTGTACTGTTGCCAAAACCAGGAAAGAATCTGGAAAAGGTTGAATCTTATAGACCAATATCGTTAATAAACCAAGATGACAAGATCTTCACAGTAATACTGGCCAATCGGTTAAATAATTTCATGGGTAATTATATAAATGTAGATCAAGTGGTTTTTTTGAAAGGGAAACACATGGCAGACTTGACAAGAAGAGTGGTAGATTTAACAGATATCCTAGGTCAAACAAAAGAAAAAGTGGGATTAATATCTTTGGATATTTTCAAGGTATTTGATTATTTACAATGGGTTTCAATCAAGGAAATAATTAAAAGATACGGATTCGGCGCTAAATTTAGAAGAGTAATAGATCAATTGTATCAGCAAGGAATAGCTACTGTAAGAGTAAATGATGAGGTTACTGATGAGGTAAAATTAGAGGCAGGTACTAGACAAGGTTGCCCATTATCCCCGATATTGTTTATTATGGCAATGGAAATATTAGCAAAAGCTATAAGAGAAGATGGAAAAATAGAGGGGATTATGGAAAACTAGCAGAGGTTGCCCAGTGTTGCCGGGCTGTTTTAAATTGTGTTGGAAGGTTAAATTGTGTTAATGCTTGTTAAAAATTGCTTAGTCTGTAATTTTTTTTTATAATTGATTTTTATTAAAAAAAATAACAGACATACAGAAAAAAAAGAAAACAATAACATTACAATACAGTAATACCTCAAAGATAACCTCAATGCAATATTAACTCACATTCATAGAGGCTAGCACATAACAATACTTAAACTGATTGTTTACCATTTAACCACAATATTAGATACCACAATGTAAAATATTACTCAATCAAACAATAAAAGCTTTCTAAGCTACCTCTATTATAATTTTTTAATAATTACAAATCACCCTGTGAATATGTGCAATGCCCGGAGAGCTTAGTTGCTATTTCAACTCCAGAAACCTCTTTGAGATGGTGCAGGTCCTGAACTGTCATTTACCATAAGAGAATGCTCCACAAACGGTTTCCATATATTCCAAAACCTATTCTCTTTTAAATTATCTCGTTTCACTTTAATCTCCCATGTCAATTTGTCATTCAATGCTAGGCTCCACATTTCCTTGTACCATTCTCCGATCTGTATATCTACATCATTTTTCCAATTTCTAGCTATACATTGTCTACCTGTGGTCAATACAATTTCCAATAATTCTTTTTCCTCCTTATTCAAACCCAAACCTTCCACATTTGTTAAAAGAATGGTACCTGACACCAACTTAACCTTTTTACCCAATATTCTTCCCCAAAAATCCCTTATTTTTTTACAACTCCACCACATGTGTTCATATGTTCCATCTGTTTCTTTACATCTCCAACATAACTTATCTCTTTTATTATCCATCTGATAAAGCCTTAGTGGTGTCAAGTACCATTGCCACAACATTTTAAAATTATGTTCTTTGATTCTTACAGACATTGTTCTCATAATCCTCTTTTTCCATTTATTTCTCCATTCAACTTCCCCAATTTTTATATTCAAATTTTGTTCCCACTTCCGTTTCAAGTCTTCCTGTGGATCATTACCCTTGTTCAATATAATATAAAGTTTGCTTACAAGACCCTTAATACCTCTTTCCCCTTTTCTGATCTTTATTACCAAATCCTCAAATTCCGTCTTATTTCTATCTAACCCTACTTCTATTTTATATTTTTTATTCCAATTATCCGCCTTCAATTTCTGAAACCAATCCAAATTTAACTTCTCAAATATTTTTTCCGTCATAGTATCATCATCACACACTTTTAACCAATCCTTCAATAAAAGCACCCCATTTTTATCCAATATTTCCATTTTTTCCTTATCTATTTTTATTGGGAAACACCCCATATCCGTCAATTCCAAAATTGGAGAGAGATTTGGGACTATATCTTTCTTTACTTTCTTCCACACTTCCATGAGACCTCTCATCATAATATTATTTGACCTTTTCACCTTGTCCTTTATTCCCAAAAAAATCATACTACCAATGTCTCTATATTCTTTCATCTCCAATTGCTCCCAGATTGTCTTTTCTCTTGCCAAGATCTTCACAACATTCTTAATTTGAAATGTTCGATAGTATACTAACAAATTTGGCATACCCAAACCCCCTTTTTTCTGAGACAAGTACCATAGTTTCTTTGGAAGTCTAGATTTTTTACCACCATTACAGAAACCATTGAACATCTTTTGAAACTCATTAATTTCCTTCTCCTTCAGATGGATTGCTAGTGCATCAAATAAAAAATTAATCTTTGGCAACAATATCATTTTACAAATAGCGATCCTTCCGAACCATGACAGCTTCAACTTCTGAAACTCTTGTATTTTATTCTTAAATTCCACTCTCAAGCTGTCATAGTTCAATCATTTAAGTTCTTCTAATTTATTTGAAATAATTATCCCCAAATACTTCAGCTTATCTTTAATTTGTATATTAAGTGTCTCCACTATCCTACCCATCTCACTTACTCCCACATTACACAACATCAATTCTGATTTATCCCAATTTATCATTAATCCAGTTATAGCTTCAAATACCTGTATATGATCTTTGATCCTGTCCATTACCAGCTCCGGATGTTTCACCATAAGCAATGTATCATCCGCATACATGCTCACTTTGTTACCCATAATCCCTTCTATATTTAAATCATCCCTTATATTTTTGGCTAGAATCTCCATTGCCATAATAAACAAAATAGGAGATAATGGACAGCCCTGCCTAGTACCAGCCTCTAAATTTACCACATCAGTAAGCTCCTCATTTACTCTAACCCTAGCATTCCCTTTTTGATATAATAAGTCTATTACCCTATTGAATCTATCCCCAAACCCATATTTTTAACTATTTCTTTGATTGAAGACCACTGTAATGAGTCGAATTCCTTAAAAATATCTAATGATAATAAGCCCACCTTTTCCTTAGTTTGATTAACGTTATCAATTAAATCTAATACCCTTCTAGTCAAATCTGCCATATGCCGGCCTTTTAGAAACCCAACTTGATCTACATTTATGTATTCCCCCATAAAACTGTTTAATCGATTAGCCAATATTGCTGTGAAGATCTTAGCATCCTGATTTATAAGTGAAATTGGTCTGTACGATTCCACTCTTTCCAGATTCTTGCCAGGCTTTGGCAGTAGAACGATTGTGGTATTATACCATGAAGTCGGAATTGATCCTCCATCTAAAATATAATTATATAACTTCACCAATTTTGGAACCACTACCTCAAATTCTTTATAAAACTCTGTCGATAATCCATCATCCCCCGGAGCTTTCCCCGTCTTCAACCCACTAATCACCTCCTTAACCTCTTTATCATTAATCCTTTCCTCCATTTTCTCCCTATGTTCTTGTTTTATTCCATTCCCTAACTGTCTCTCCAATATCTTTTTAAGCTTCTCCAGGTCTACTTCCTTTTTTGCATATAAAGGCTGATAAAATTCCCTAACAATTTTACATTTATCTCCATTCTTATTACACCTTGTACCTTGCTTATCAACCAATACCCCTATTTCTCTTTTTTCCCTTTTAGCCTTAGCTGCTCTTGCTAATAATTTTGAACTTCTATTACTAAATTCAAAATATTCTCTATTTAAATAAATCAAATCTCGTTTAACTTCATCAATATCCTTACCCATTAGTTCTGCTTTAAGCCTTTGTAATTTCGTAAAAAAAATTTATCTTTACTTTTCGCATGATCCTCCTGTAATTGTTTTATTTCTCTTTCTTTTTCTATCTGTTCTGCTTTATATTTTTTATATTTAAAACTCGCCAATTTTATACTTTCCCCTCTAAAAACTGACTTCATGGTATCCCATACCACGTTAAAATTAACCTCATTATTATCGTTCCACTGCCAGCTTTCTTTCCATCTTCCCATAATCTGCTCTTTACATTTCTGATCTTTAAACAAATTAGGATCATACCTCCAATTTCTTACTCTTCGAGGTCTGTAATTTTTAAAATGTTTATTTATACAATTATTTTTTTTGCTTGGCTGGCTGTTTTATGTAACTGAATAATGTTTTAGTTTTTGGTTTTTTAAAAAATAGTTGTACCATAGGTAATAATTTTAATAATGTGAAAGTTAATGTTTTTTACATTCAATGTTTTTAAAATGTGTTTAGTTGTTTTGGGTTTTTATTTGAGTTAGAACTCAACACAGGATTTTAATAAATTTTTAATTTTATTTTATTGACATATGTTTGTGATTTGTGTTAAATTGTGTTTTCGTGTAATTTTTTTTACTTGTTATTATTGTGACCTTTTGTGTAAAATTGTGATTTTGTGTTATTGTTTTGATTTGTTTTTACTGTTGTGGCCTTTTGTTTGGGGCTGTTGTGTGTTTTTCAATTGTTTTTACTATTGTGGCCAGCAGGTGGTGCTGGTAGGAGTTTTCTTGTATTTTGACTGTTTTTTCTCTCTTGGCCTCTGGGTGGAGCTTCTTCCGGTAAGTAGTCTCTTTCTTTATTCATTTTGTTTCCGGTCGTCGTGCAGGTAGGACATGTGCTGGTGAGTTGGCTTATTTTCTTTATTTTGTGGGGGGGGGTTTGGGGGGGTTGTATTTTTGACTGTTTGTTTTGTTTTTGATTGTGTTTTTGTTTACTTTGTATTATTTTTGGTGTTTTTTATTTTTGGATGTTTTTGATTGTGTTTTAAGGTATTTTTTGTAAATTATGTATTTATTTTTATATTTTTTGTTGTTGTGGCTTGGGGGGGGGGGGTTGGTTTATTTCCGTGGGCTGGCCTGGCTGTCCAGACCACGGGAATTCCAACACCACTTTATGCAGTGTTGGGGGGGGTTATTTCCGTGGGCTGGCTTTGCTGGCCAGACCGCGGGCGTTGGGGAGGGGGGCTTTATTGTCTTATGGTGCTTTGATTGTGTGGAGTCGTGAAAGTAGATCGGGGTTTCCCCTTTAATATCAGTGGGTGGGGGGTTGCAATCCCCCTCTCCGCTGGTTCCCCAGAGGTTGGGAGGTTTGTGGGGACAAAAGGGGTATGTCCCCCCCCAACCCTTCTGGACCCAGGAGACCAGGGAGAGTGGATTGATTCCCCCCTCCTAAAAAAACCTGTTTTTAAAGAGAAGAAACCGCTTGGTTTCTTCTCTTTAAAGACGGAGGTTTTTTGGGTGGTGGTGGTGGGTGGATTCGATCCCCTCTCCCTGTTCTACTGGGTCCAGAAGGGTTGGGGGGGGACAGATCTCTTTTGTCCCCACAAACCTCCCCACCCCAGGTGAGCCAGTGGAGAAGGAGATCACCACCCCCCACTTACTGATATTAAAGGAGAAAGTCCGATCGAATTTTCCCTTTTAATATCAGGGGGTTGGGTTGGAATCGATCTTCTCTCTCAGGTCCTGTGGGTCAGTGAGGATTGGGGGGGGGACAAAAGGGGTATGTCACCCCCAATCCTTCTGGACCCAGGAGACTAGGGATTGTGGATCGATTCCCCCCTCTCCTAAAAAAACCTCCGTTTTTAAAGAGAAGAAACCGCTTGGTTTCTTCTCTTTAAAGATGGAGGTTTTTTGGGGGGGGATTGAACCCCTTTCCCTGGTCTCCTGGGTCCAGAAGGGTTGGGGGGGGGTGTAATAATAGGTCACTAGTCATCAAACATGGCATTTCTCTGTTTCTTAAACTGCTTGTAGAGGAGCTGTTTTGCCCCTGTATTGAGGGTGGGCCTCTTGACTTCCTCTTGCAGTTTTATTGTGATGCTGATTGGCTGATGCCGAAGGGGGAGGGCAGTTCAGGCCCCTTTTTTTGCTGGAGAGAGACCTGATGGTGAGGGGAATCTACCAAAATGAAGGATTAGCAACTCCCCTGGTGGTGCTGTACATAACGGTAACTTAGAAATAGTTAGATTATGTTTCTTTGGGTGAGGAAGGCCTGTTATGTGGAAACCTTGATGTATTTTGATTAGCCTACATTGATCCTATTTGTATCTTGAGCTACCTATGAACCTGAAGAAATAAACTATAAGAACATAAGAACAGCCTTGCTGGAACAGGCCACAGCCCATCCAGTCCAGCATTCTGTCTCACACAGTGGCTCACCATTTCCTTCAGGGTATTCCCAAGGAGATGCCTTCACCTGATTAGGATTCCCTGGAAATGATATTGAGAGATATCCTGCCTATCTCTCCAACCCGGAGGTTGTCCTTAAGTATCCATAATTATAACCATTGATACACTTGTCCTCCATGAACTTGTCTAATCCTTTCTTAAAGCTCTCAAGACTGACAGCTGTCACCACTTCTTCTGGCAGGGAGTTCCATAGACCAGTGATCCTCTGGGTGAAAAAGTACTTTCTCTTATTTGTTTGAGAACTAGTACCCAAAAGTTTCATGGAGTGTCCCCTAGTTCTAGTGTTATGCGATAGGGAAAACAGTTTTTCCTTATCTACTTTGTCCACACCGTGCATGATTTTATAAACTTCAATCAGGTCACCTCTTAGACGTTGTCGTTCAAGAGTGAAGAGGCCCAACCGTTGCAGCCTCAGATGGTAAGGAAGGTGTTCCAGTCCCCTAATCATTCTGGTTGCCCTCCTCTGCACTTTTTCCAGCTCCATAATATCCTTCTGGAGGTATGGCGACCAGAACTGTACACAGTATTCCAGATGGGGCCTCACCATAGATTTATAAAGAGGCAAAATGACACTTGCTGACTTATTTTCTATACCCTTCCTAATGATCCCTAGTATTGAGTTTGCTTTTTTCACTGCTGAGGCACACTGGGTTGACACCTTCATTGAGTTGTCCACCAGGACACCAAGGTCCCTTTCCTGGTTTGTCGCAGAGAGTTCAGACCCCATCAGTTTATAAGTGTAATTGGGGTTCTTTGCCCCAACATGCATCACTCTGCACTTACTAATGTTGAAACTCATTTGCCACTGTTTTGCCCACTCCCCCAGTGTCGAGAGATCCCTCTGGAGCTCCTCACAATCTCTCACAGTTTTCACTACCCTGTATAATTTAGTGTCGTCAGCAAATTTGGCTACCTTGCTTTTTACTCCTACTTCTAGATCATTTATGAAGAGGTTGAAAAGCAGGGGTCCCAGTACTGAACCCAGTACTAAACTATGTTGATTCAACTACCTGCCAGATCTTTAAAAAGGGGTAAGATAAGAGTTTAGCCAATCTTCACGCTACTGGATGTTTCATTCTCTCCTATTTAATTTTTGCTGGGACTTCCTTAGGCAGGAACCCAGGTCCTTGCAGGCTTGGGCTGGACTGGGCTTTTGGAAACCTGCAGGTCGTAGTCTTTGGGCAGGGGAGACCCAAGAAGGCAAGGCCTGGAGAGGTTTAAAGCTCATAGGGGGACATACCCCTTTTGTCCCCACAAACTTCCCAAACCCAGGTGAGCCAGCGGAGATGGGGATCGCCACCCCCCACTTACTGATATTAAAGGGGAAACTCCAATCGGGACCTTCAGGTGCCGTTGGTGAGGGAAAGAAGGGCGGTTGGTGTTTGCGTGGCTGTGAGGTGCCGGCTTCCTCAGCATTCTGCACGCTCATGTAGCACAGGACTCTGGGGCTTGTAGTTATGGGTTTGTGATTTGTGGTTGTAGTGCGTTTTTTCCCTGCAGCTTGATTTTGATTGGCCGCAGCGCGTTTCTCAATGTTCTTTGTGGTAGCACCTCTCAGCCTGATTGGCTGTGGCGCGGCGCAAAGAACGTTGGGAAATGAAGTTGTTTCCCTTTTTTCGCATTTGTGCAGCTGTTGCCCCACTGCCGGTTTTCTCAATCCTTCGTTGACCTGCGGACCCAGTTCGGCCGTGTGCACAAATGGTGGGCGCGGGTCATTAGGGCGAGGCTTAGGAACCTATAGCAAGTTCCAACGATTAACCCTTGGTTTTATAGGTTAAGATAAGATAAGTATGTAAGAGCATAAGAACGTAAGAACAGCCTTGCTGGAACAGGCCACAGCCCATCCAGTCCAGCTTTCTGTCTCACACAGTGGCTCACCATTTCCTTCAGGGTATTCCCAAGGAGATGCCTTCACCTGCTTAGGATTCCCTGGAAATGGCATTGAGAGATATCCTGCCTATCTCTCCAGCCCGGAGGTTGTCCTTAAGTATCCATAATTATAGCCATTGATACCCTTGTCCTCCATGAACTTGTCTAATCCTTTCTTAAAGCTGTCAAGACTGACAGCTGTCACCACTTCTTCTGGCAGGGAGTTCCATAGACTAGTAATCCTCTGGGTGAAAAAGTACTTTCTCTTATTTGTTTGAGAACTAGTACCCAAAAGTTTCATGGAGTGTCCCCTAGTTCTAGTGTTATGTGATAGGGAAAACAGTTGTTCCTTATCTACTTTGTCCACACCGTGCATGATTTTATAAACTTCAATCAGGTCACCTCTTAGACACCGTCTAAGCATGTATGCTGATAATACATTGTTAATTGTAAAACACCCAGAAAAGGTAATGGATAGGATTAGAGCACAATTAAGGGACTTCGAGAATATTACTGGGTTCAAGATAAATTGGGATAAATCGGAAATGATGCTTTGCAATATGAGAGAAGAAGATCGGAAGAAGTTAAAGGGAACGGGAAATATCCAAATTAAAGATAAGCTGAAATACCTAGGAATAATTATATCAAATAGATTGGAAGAGTTGAAAAGATTAAATTATGAGTTTGAAAATTGAAATTAAAAACAGAATAGTTTCCAAAAGTTGAAACTGTCATGGTTGGGGAGGATTGCACTTACTAAAATGATGTTGTTACCTAGAATTAATTTTTTATTTGATGCACTAGCAATTCAATTGAAGGTCAAGGAAATTAAGGCGTTTCAAAAATTGATTAATGAATTTTGTAACGGAGGAAAGAAATCTAGGTTGCCAAAAATATTATGGTACTTACCTCAGAGGGAAGGTGGATTGGGAATGCCGAATCTAGTGGCATATTATCGAGCATTTCAAATTAAGAATGTTGTGAAGATCTTTGCAAAAGAAAAAGCGATTTGGGAGGAAATTGAGATGAAGGACTATAGACCTATTGGTAAAATGGGTTTTTTTGGGCTATAATTTGGGAATGGTAGTGACTAAAAACTCTATGATGAAATGTTTAATGAGTGTATGGAAGAAAGTAAAGAAAGATCTGGTGCCGAGTATCTCTCCAATATTGGAACTCTCAGACATGGCGAGCTTTCCGATTAAGATAGATAATCAGGTCAAAAAAGTATTGGATAAAAATGAAATTTTCCTGTTGAAAGATTGGTTACGGATCTGTAGGGATGAGGCTAGTAGAATTAAATTGTTTGAGCAATTAAAAATGAATTGGTTCCAGATAATGAAGATTTGCAAATGGAATAGTAAATGTATGAGTATGATTTGGAAAGAGAATAGACGGAATTTGAGGAATTGATTTTAAAAATTAGAAAAGAAGATAAAAACATTAAGGGATTAGTTAGCAAATTATATATATTATTAAATAGGGAGGGTGATCCACAGGAGGACTTTAAAATAAAGTGGGAACAAGAGCTGAATATAAAGATAATGATGCATAGAGAAACAAATGGAAAAAGAGGATAATGAGAACTATGTCGGTCAGAATAAAAGAGCATAATTACAAAATGTTATGGAGGTGGTATTTGACCTCAGTGAGGTTATATCAAATTGACAATAAAAAGGATAAAATGTGTTGGAGATGCAGGGACGTACGAGCATATGTGGTGGAGTTGTATTGTGGTAAAAGATTTTTGGAAAAGAATTGAAAAAGAGATTGGTGAAATATTGGGAAAGATAATTAAGCTGGGGCCAGGTACCACTATGTTAACAGATGTGGAATGTATCAATTTGATTAAAGAGGAGAAAGAGTTATTAGAAATAATGATTACATCGGGGAGACAGTGTATTGCTAGAAATTGGAAAAATGATATAACTATACAAACTGAGGAATGGTATAAAGAAATGCGGAATTTGGCTTTGAATGATAAACTGACATGGGAGATAAAGGTAAAAAGGGGTAGTTTGAAAGAAAATACATTTTGGAACATTTGGAAGCCCTTTGTGGATCACTCCCTTATGGGAGAGGAAAGAAATAGACCTGTACCTTATCAAAGTGGTTTTTGGAAGTAAAACAATGAGATACTCTGAGTTCTCCAGGGCAATGTAAATAAACATTGGGTGTATTATATTGTGTAATTTTATTTCTGTTGTTGTTTCCTATCCTAAATAGTAATGAATGGCATTTTGGGAAATTTTTAGTTATTGTCAAAGATTAATTATAAAGTTATAATTAAGTGAAATTACTTTTAAAAGGTGGTTTTAAGTGCATTTGAAATATAAAAAGAGATATGAAATGGTATCAGGATAGGGGACGTTTATCTGTAAAAAAAATTATTGTGTGTTTATTTTGTATTCTAATTATGTTATGTATTGTGTTGCAATTTTTTTTTGAAAAATTTAATAAAAAATAAATTAAAAAAAAAAGAAAGCCAGTCGTGTCTGACTCTAGAGGATGGTACTAATCTCCGTTTAAAGCCAAACAGCCAGTGCTGGCTGCAGACATTTCCATTGTCATGTGGCAGCCATGACTAGACACCAGAGCGCATGGAACAGTTACATTTCCTGCCAAAGCAGTACCTATTTATCTATTTGCAATCTCTTGCTTCCGAACTCCTAGCTTGGCAGGAGCTGGGACAGACAATGGGAGCTCATTCCATCACGCAGCACTCGGGTCTTGAACTGCTGACTGCCAACCGTCCAGTCATCAAGTCCACTGTATAATACATGCATACTAACCTACATTAAAAGGGGGCCGGGTCATGCTCTCTCAGTCAGCTTCAAGGGCCAGATGGCCATTTTGCCCTGCCTGCACGATGGGGTAGCCATTTTGTCCCAACAGCTTCAAAGGGGGTAGCCATTTCTCTCTCTCAAATGCCCTTGGAGAGGTGGGCGCTACATGAAATGGCACTGTGGGCTGGATGGACCTTAGGTTGGAAACCCCTGCTATATACCTCTGCTTGGAAGTGAGTCCTACTGAAATCAATAAGTCTTACAGAAGATTATAGGATACATCTAGGATTGGGCTCACTTATGACTATTATTGCCTTGTTTACTCTTCCAAATCAAAACGAGATCTACTCCCTATAACAATATTTTGGCCAAATGCTCCACCATTTATTTACCCTCAAAGAAAGAGGGAGGGGAAAGCCTCTATTCCAATGTAGAAAAATGTTCCGATCTATTTTTAAAAAGCGCTGAGGTAATTTCGACTTCCATGCGGCCTCTAGCTCAAAGTAGGAGGGGAAAAATCTGGAGTTTCACCACAAGAACAAAACATGCAGGAATAGATGACACTAAGTAGATAACAACCACCCACTCGGCCATCTGGCAATTCATTTTCTTCTGAAAAACTCAAATTTCACCCAAAGGGCCTGCATGAAATGGTGTGGATCCATCACAATACAGGGGTTGTCCCATTGTCCAGGGAGACACGTTTCCAGAAATCTCCACAGGTTACAATTGCTAGAGAACTCTCTAAAAGCAAATAAACGGAAATCACCCTGATACTAGGGACTGCGGTGGCTCAGTGGTTAAGATGCCTGTCTTGTTAGCTGGAAGACCGGCAAGTCGGCAGTTCGAGACCTGGGTAATGCATGATGGATTGAGCACCTGTTTCTGTCCCAGCTCCTGCGAACCTAGCAGAGTGAAAGCAAGAAATTGCAAGTCAATAATAATAATAATAATAATAATAATAATAATAATAATAATAATAATAATAATAATAATAATAATAATAATAATAATAATAATAATAATATTTCATGTCAGAAATTATTCTGGGTTGAAAGGATTTTTGGGGGGAAAACGCCGCTCAGGGGAATGCCCGGAGGAGACTCCTTTTATGTCCCCAAGAGCTGGGACAGAGACGGGCGCTCAATCCGTCATGCAGTATCTGGGTCTCGAACTGCCGACTTGACAGCTAACAAGGCATGTTTTATCATCAATGTGATAGTCAATATTCGGAATTGGATACGGCACAAAAAGAAGATTTCATGTGAGAAGTTATTCTGGGATGAAAGGATTTTTGGGGAAGAAACTCTGCCTGGGGACGCCCAAATGAGGCTCCTTTTATGTCCCCAAGAGCTGGGACAGAGACGGGTGCTCAATCCATCATGCAGTACCCCGGGTCTCGAACTGCCAACTTGCCAGCTAACAAGGCAAGTTTCTTAACCACTGAGCCATGTCACTTCCTGTCTTCTGGGCCCTCTAGAAACACAATCTCTCCCCACGAGAACATCTGGTTCCAACCAGCCGAAGCTGGAGAACTCTTGAAGCTGTAGTCCAAAATAACAATAACTTCTCCAACATTTGTTTCCCGGTTTCCATCTGGCTTCCAATGCCTGCCTGGGTCTCAGCTTCAGGGGGATTGGGGGGGGGGGGGTGTTGGATTAAAACAGCATATGCTTTGAGTTATTACTTTGGCGTTCAGTTCTTGTGCAATTCTGGGAGGCAGAAAGCCAGCCAACTGTAGCTGTCCGATAGTTGCATGCGTGGGCTTGAGTAACTATGGAAAAAACAAGCCACCCTCACCCATCAAATTTAGCTCCCCCAGGCTTCTGTCTTTACTCTTCTGAAAGGCGATCACTCATCTTGCACAACAGCCTTTTAAAACATGCTTTTTATTAGCTCTTTTCTTGTTTCTTTATGGCTGTCCGGGTCAATGCTGGGCTCATTCAGAAGAGATATTATGATCCGTTTTCTATTTAAATTCTTTGCGTGAAAAACCTTGCATGTATTTTAAACATTTTGGGGCACCAAATTAAAAGAAAAATACTTTTGTAAGAGAAGTGGCTCAAGTGGCGAAGATGCTGACTGGGAGGCGGAAGGTGAGCAGTTCAATTCCCGAGTACTGCAGGACGGAATGCGCTCCCGTCTTTGTCCCAGCTCCTGCCAGCCTAGCAGTTCGAAAGCAATAAATTGCAAGTAGACAAATAGGGACCACTTCGGTGGGAAGGTAACAGCATTCCGTGTCTAGTCATGCCTGCCACATGACCACAAAAACGTCTGCACACGCAGACAGCGCTGGCTCTTTGGCTTTGAAACAGAGATGAGCACTGGACACTAGAGTCGGATACAACTGGCTTTCAAGCAAGGGAAACCTTTACCTTTAAGAGAAGGGAAATGGTCAAGAATATTCAGAGTATGTAAAGCAAGCCATAGGATACAGACCCAAAGGCCAGTATCCTAATTCTAGTGCCAATTTAGATCCAACTCACACAAAGCATATTCATTCCCACCTTGTGTTATCAGGGCCAAACATGGATACTTGCAACAAAACATGAAGAGATCTGCCCCCCCCCCCTAGCTTATAGAAAGGCCGTCTGTATTTTAGTTTTATAGGGAGGGTATTTTAAATGGTTTTAATAGTTTTTAAAGTTTTAAGTGTCTTTTTAACTTTTTGTATGATAGGGATGTTTTATATTTTGAATTTTTGATGTCAACTGTGAGCCGCCCGGAGGCGCTTCAGCGAAGGAGGTGGCAATATAAATACAGCAAATAAATAAATAAATAAGTAAATATTGGTCACCGCAGAAATGAGATCTCTGAGGAAGGCTGCTAGAGTGACTGGAAGAGATGAAATCTGGGATGAGATTATAAAGGAAAGAATTGGAATAGAACCAATTTTAAACTACCCACAGAGAGAATAAATAGAGTGCTAGCCGAGTGTGGGTTGGATCGGATTGATGTATGTGGAGAGAGAAATGGAAGAGTGTGAATCCATGCCTCTCCTGAAGTTTTGGCACCCTGGGTCAAATTCCCAATTGCTCACCTTAGATACAGCTCCATGAACAACCTTCACCTAAGATAAGGAGAGAAGTAGCAGTGGATGCCGAGACAACTAAGCAAGAGAATGATCCTTGGCATCCTCTGAATGGATATGAGCCTCACGTCCGCCAGCTCAGATCCAGGAAGAGCTTTATGGCAAGAACAAACATTCTTGAGGGTAGGCACAGGGCCGACATCAGAAATTTCCAGGCCCGGTATGCGCCCCCCCCCCCATTTTGGCCATGCCCCCTGTGGTTTCTGCACATGCGTGGTCTGTTTGCGCATGCGTACATCAGTGATTTCCCAGCACCGCCATGCCCCCGTGATTTTCTGTGCATGCATGGTCTGTTTGCGCATGCGCATATCATTTGTTTCCCAGCGCCAACGGGCACCCATCATCTCCGGGCCCGGGACGGGAGTCCTACTTATCCCCCCCTGATTGTGGCACTGGGTAGGCAAGAGCAAAACCAAATTAGAAGGTGGAGGAAGGAGCTCACTGGACAAGGAACATCATTAAAGGAAGATATAGTGGAGGAACTCAACCTCTCCTATGTTACTTGGAGGACCCTGAATAGGCTGAGGGTTGGAGTGCTTAAATGCAAGACCAACATGCTCAAGTAGGGGCTGCTGGCGGACAGCAATGTGAATGTGGAGAGATATAGAATCCAGCTCATTTACTGGTCTGCCGAACACTGCCAGAAACATGTACCAATGAGGATTTAAGTTTGGGCAATGAGAAAGCCATGATAGTGGCTTCATTTTGGCAGTCCAGGGTTTGATCGGGACATGAAAGAAGAATCAGCAACCTCAGCCACCTGGAACAACAAGCAAGCCATTTGTCTACTTGTGTATCCATTCACTTCTTTTTTTTATTCTGCTTTTCCTCCATCGATTTCAAAGCAGCGCAAAGCTGGCTTTTCTCCCTACTTTCTTCTCACAACAACCCTACAAAGCAGGCTGGATGAAAGAAGAACTGAGCCAAGTCCCAGTTCAAACTTTTTATCCAATACATGAGCCTCAAGAGCAAAGCAGAGAGAAAGAGAAGAACTGAAGAGAACCAGGGGTGTACAAATGATCAAGCAACTATAGGTCCACAAACTTGGCTCTCCAGATGTTCTTGGACTTCAATTTCTAGAAATCCGAGTCAGCACACCTGCTGGTCAGGGCTTCTGGGAATTGAATTCCAAGAACACCTGGAGAGCCATGTTTGAGGACCTATGAAACAAACAATATGAGTTTTAGGGGAGAAAATTCTTCCATAGTTTATTTTTTAAAAAAAAATCATTTCAGAAGCACAGAAAGGTGCTTTCTGGGTTAAAAGGATTTTTGCTGAAGGAACTCCACTCAGGGGACGCCCAAATGAGTCCCCTTTCATGTCCCCAAGATCTTTTCCCACTGAAGTGGTCCCTATTTATCTACTTGCAATTTCTTGCTTTCGAACTGCTAGGTTGGCAGGAGTTGGAACAAAGATGGGTGCTCATTCCGTCATGCAGTACTCGGCTCTTGAACTGCCCACTTGCCGACCATCCAGCTAACAAGGCGAGCTTCTTAACCACTGAGCCACTGCAGTCCCTTAGTTTAAAGGATTGAAACTGAAGAAGGGATCATTCTGCTTGACATTAAAATGTCTAGATCTTGATCAAGGCCTGAAAATTGCTTTACCAAGTAAGTAAGAACCCAACTAGGAAGGCCATTGGACCATTAGATGACAATGGAAGGCAAGGGGTTATTAAAGAGGAAACAGAGATTGCAGAGAGACTCAATGAATTCTTTGCTTCAGTATTCACTGAAGAAGATAGAGACCACATGCCCAAAACAGAGCCTATCTTCGTAGGGAGGGAAACCGAAGAATTAAGCCAGATAGAAATAACCAGGGAGGAGGTCCTTGCATGTCTTGTTAAACTAAACACTAACAAATCACCAGGACCAGATGGCATCCATCCACGAGTTCTCAGGGAACTTAAAGATGAAATTGCTGATCTCCTAGCCAAAATATATAATCTTTCCCTCAAATCAGGCTTTGTGCCTGATGACTGGAAGGTAGCGAATGTAACACCAATTTTCAAAAAAGGATCCAGGGGTGATCCAGGAAATTACCGATGTGTCAGTTTGACATGTATGAAGGCATCTGCTTGGGAAGAATACCCTGAAGGAAATGGTGAGCCACTGTGTGAGACAGAATGCTGGACTGGATGGGCTGTGGCCTGTTCCAGCAAGGCTGTTCTTATGTTCGTATGTACCATATGACGATCATGCTAGTGAGACAAATGCATAGCAACAGGGGTTCCCAACCTAAGGTTCTGGCTCCTGGCGTCATTTCATGTTGCCCCTCACCCCTCCAAGGGCATTCAAGAAACAAAATGGCCACCCCTTTGAAGCTGTTGGGACAAAATGCCCCCCTCATCATTCAGGAAGGGCAAAATGGCCATCCGGCCCTTGAAGCTGACTGAGAGAGCGTGACCTGGCCCCTGGCTTGAAAAGGTTGGGAACCCCTGCCCTATAAACTTGTTCATGGAAGTGCTGTGCTTTTGAACCATGCGTTGTACAATCAGGATAGAACAGTAACAAACCAAATGCACAATAAAGCAGTTCACTGCTGGGACAACACTTGAAAAATACTCAAAGAAAAGCCAAAGAAGATTCTATTAAAGCACAAAAGTCTTTACTGTAAATATTTTATCTTCTCCAAAAAATTGACTGTTATATACTCTTCAGTGGCAACAAAAATAAAACCTTATGTATCAAGTAAATAACTTCAAAAATGTTCTTTTCAATAAATCACACTAACTTCCTTTCGAAGAGACTTCAATAAATCCCGGGATGGTGTTTTTGAACCATGACTCCCAGAAATTCTGGGTCTCTGGAAGCAGGCTTTCAAAGAAAGCTTTGCTGATTTTTTTTTAAAAAAAGTGAGTGATTTGAATCACCTTTGGTGCCAATGAGAAAAGGCAAAGAAACTGACATTATTTCACCTCCTTCCTTCCCAGAACCTGGTGAAACGAAAGGGAAAGTGACTTTCTTCTTCTCAACAATCTAAGGTGGGAGGGGAAGAGAAAAGAATGAATTGACAACCATTCAAAGGCTTCATTATTTCGTTCTTCTGCCAAAAATCTCCTGACATACACTTTAATTGTCAGAGAGATTATCTGTTCCCTCTTTGCAGTGTTTCACCTTGCTAACTCCCCTCTCTGCCGGCGAAAACTTGGGAAGTCTGAACAGTTCTGCTGAAACTCGTTGGTCACGCCGTCCACGTTAGGGTGGCCATGAAGAGCGGTTTTTGCAGATATTCATCAATTGATTAGTCTTATATAAATAAAATCTGATAAAATTTAAATCAAATAAGCACAACACAACTCAACACAATACAATGCATATACTGTACTGGCACCAAAATGGAATATAAACAGAAAATTGCGGTGATAAAATTCCTATAATCGTCGCCGGCTGCAACTTGTATCCAAGAATACTTTTTTCTTTTCCTGAAGCAGGAAAAATGTCACTGGTGTGAACACACTATGATCACGGAGCCATCTCCTGCGGCACATTATGAATGCGATATGCAGGATTTAAAACTGGGACTGCAATGGACTGCTACAGCCTTGAGGATATGGATAAGGTGCGCCTTCACAGCCAGTCCATCTGGCATGGCCTCTTCTGCCTCCATGACTGTTCCGAATCAGAGTTCCTCCTCTTCTCATGTTGCCGTTGGGCCCAATGTGATTATTTCCAGTGGCATTTCCTCCACTGAGGGGGACCATCACCCTACCTAAAAGGGCTCAACTGCCCATAGCTGTTGGCCCCTTTAGGGAGTCAGGTTATTTACCACCACCCAACACTCGGCATTGAGTTACTGGCTGTACGGTCTACTCCATTACCTCTAATACATATGTGATGATTCAACCGATCCAAGTTCAGGTAAACAAATCTCCCTTCAGGATACCCCAATCTGTTCAATATATTGGGTTCTTATAAGTCAGTAGATAAGCATTTCAAGAACCGAGTGCTGCGTGATGGAGTGAGTGCCCGTCATCTGTCCCAGCTCCTGCCAACCTAGGAGTTCAAAAGTAAGAATTTGCAAGTAGATAAACAGGTACCGCTTCGGTGGGAAAGGTAACAGCATTCCATATGCTCCGGCATATAATCATGCCTGCCACACGACCATGGAAACATCTGCAGATACAGAAAGTGCTGGCTCTCTGGCTGTAAATGGAGATGGTCACTGCACCCTAGAGTTAGATACAACTGGCTTTCGAGCAAGAAATACTTTTACCACTTCCACACCTCCAGTGAGCTTCCACTGCTAAGAGGGGATTTAAACCCAAGTCTCCTGAGTTCTAGTCCATCATTCTCTCCACTACTCCACACTGGGTGTTTTTAAAAACTTCAGACTTATCTTAATAAATAATGTTATTATGAGCCATGAAGTCCCTATCGACACACAGTAATCCTATGAATGAATCGACGTCAAAAAAGAGTCCTCTCATTAACAGCTCTGCTCACGTTTTGCAAACCAAAGGTGATGGTTTCATTTATGTAGTGAATCCATCTCATGTGGTAATTTTCTTCTTTTCCTACTTCCTCAATAGTTGATTTTTTCTTCTTCTTTAGTGACTCCTAGCTTCTTATGAAACACTCAAAGTATGAACAGCCTTAGTTTACTCATTTCATCTTCTAAAGAGAGTTTCTAGTGAGGAAGCTGGATGCTGATCTATCTATGACCTTTCATATCCAAGCCACTCACTTTGTGATGGGGCTAACACATTTTTCTCTGCACGGAGTCACTAATAATAATAAATCGCAGGGCTCCAGGCCAGGTGAGGAATAAGTCTGCCACCTCCGTGCAAATCTTAGAACTGTGCTAATTATACGGAAATGGAATGTGCAAATAAATCCTTTCCCAAAACATACTCTGTGGGAACAAACAGTCCAACTTTTTTTTTTGGGGGGGGGGGAGGCATTTGTGCTATTTGCATGCTCACACAACAGCATATAAACACAACAGCACAAAGCCTTTATTAGAATGTTTTTCCTAACAGATTAATGCAGACACCTGACATTTGCATGTGCTTTGTGCAGACTTGGCCTCCTCCGCTCTCAAAGACTGCAGAAGCGATTTATATATTACCGTAACTCACAGAAACTAGTTAGGCTGAATGGGTGAACTGTGAGAATTTCAGGGGTTTATTTAAATCACCTCTCCCAGCTTTTATTTTATTTATTTATTCTTCAAATTTCTATTGCCGCCCAACTCGGCAACGACTCTGGGCGGCTAACAACAATTAAAAGCAACATCAGCATGACGAAGTGAGCGCCCATCTCTGTCCCAGCTCCAGCCAACCTAGCAGTCTGAAAGCAAGAAATTGCAAGTAGATAAATAGGGACCACTTCGGTGGGAAGGTAAACAGCATTCCGTGCATTCCGGTGTCTATTCATGCCTGTCACCATGGAAATATTATGCTCATTTTCTCAAACCACCACATCGCTCCGGTGCGCCTGTCGAGGTGCTTTCCTCAGCCAGAGCAAGCCACCAATTTCAACTTCACAGGTGGGGACAAGACAGTGGTTTCAGTCCGAACCTAGGTCAATCATGTTGAACAGGCTCCAACAAAGTTCAGGCTCAAAGTCAAGGAGATTTCAGTTTCCTCTCCTGCACCACTGCAATAGAATGGAGCCACCGTGGTTGCAACCTTCCATGCCCATCAGTAGTCTGAGAGCATCACAGTGAAACAACACAGACAAAAGCAGCCAAGAATTTGGCATCTGGAGCAGAAACTTTTGTCGCCTATGGGGTAATTAGTGGATCTTCTCCAGATGATCTTCTGGGCCAGCTATAGACTTGAGTCACCTTCAAATGCTTGCTTAAGTCAATGGGCAGAGCAGTGGTTCTATGATTCTATGACTTAAGTTACGTATGCCTAAACACAAGCCCCGTTGGTTTACTACGAGACTAGCCAAATCTAGAACTGGCCCAAATCTAGAGCTGTTTATTCGTATCTGGATCTCACCTTTGGGAAGTCAGGAAGCCAACTGATTTACAGCAAGACTGATGCGATGCCAGCCTTCTCAATGGGCCCTCCTGATCTCTTGGACTCCATCTCCCATCTTCCCCAAGCTAAAATCTGCCCAACAGTAGGGGCAGAGTGGACTACAAGGATGGCCGTTCTAAGGCCAGTGGACATCCACTCCCAATGGTTGGCCCAGGACAGCAGAGCTCATGGTACAGGATGCTGGGACTTGTAGTCCTGAGCTATAAAGATAAAGGTCATCCTTGCTCGAAAGTCAGTTGTGTCCGACTCTAGGGTTCAGTGCTCATCTCTGTTTATAGCCAAAGAGCCAGTGCTGCCTGAGTCTGAAGACGTTTCCATAGACATGTGGCAGGCACGCCTACACACCTGAGCTATATAACCTCGCCAAATATAATATGGGTTAGTTTGCAGGGAGTTTTATGAAAATCATGTACTGTCTCCTCAACTCTTGCCAAGCATATTTCCTTTGCAACCTCAGGAAAAAAAATTGATTGCAAGTAAGAAAATAAGTAACTTCCTAGCTCCTACAACAGAGAAACCACTCCTTGGGACCGGAGGGAAGAGAGGTAAATACCAGAAAGAATTTCAGAGATATTTTGCTTTAATCCTGCCTATCAATCAAGAGTAGAGTTACAGAGTAACCTGGCAATTAAATACAAAGTTTTATTTAGATTGCATCTCCTTCTCCTTCACACAGACTTCAGGGCATTCAGCTAACAGTAGCCTGTCTTTTAATCCCCCCCCCCGCCCCCTTTTTTTTTTTTTACAACTTCAAGGAATGCCACTGGAATCTGAGTAATAATTTACAGGGTTGCTAAGAGGCTCGAGGGCAGTGAAGCATTACGCATACCACCCATCCTCAATCTGCCCAGCTTCGAGAAAGAAAATCTCCTTTCCTGAGTCATTCTTTTTCCTTTGGAGCAAAGGCAGACTGCAGTGGCTCAGTGGTTAAAACGCTTTTTAACCACTGGAGCTTTTTAACCACTGGGCTTTTTAACCACTGGAAGGTCGGAGTTCAATACCTGAGTGCTGCATGACGGAGTGAGCTCCCACCTCTGTCCCAACTCCTGCCAACCTAGCAGTTTCAAAGCAAGAAACTGCAAATAGATCAATAGGGACCACTTCGGTGGGAAGGTAAACAGTGTTCTGTGCACTCCTGTGTCTAGTCATACCTACCACATGTCCACAGAAACATCTGCAGACACAGACAGTCCTGGCTCTTTGGCTATAAACAGAGATGAACACTGTACCCTAGAGTCGGATATGACTGGCTTTCGATCAAGGATGACTTTTAACTTTACCTAATGGCAGACTACAAATCAGTTTTGAACTTTACTCCCACGCTTAAGCGGCAGACTTTGGCGGGGGGGGGGGGGATTCCCATCTATAGTAAAACTGACCTCCTTGTTGTTACTCCTATACGCCATCAAGTTGCTCCTGACTTATGAAGATCCTATGAATGAATGATCTTCAAACTGTCCTGTCCTCAATGGCCCTGATCAGCTCCTGTAAACTCCAGGTCATGGCTTCCTTAAAGGAATCAGTCTCTCTCTCATATTTTAGCATCCTCTTTTCCTCCTGCCTTCAACCTTTCCAAATATGATTGTTTTCCCCCAGGGAGTCTTGCCTTCGCATGACGTGCTCAAACCTTCTTCCTAGCCACGGCTAGAACTGGGATGGTAGTGTGTCTTAGGTAGGTGCAGGCAGTCTTGCCTGTTTGGGACTACAGTTCCCATAAGACACAGACAGCATGCAGGGAAATGTCTCAGCTTTGGCAACCCTTGCAAGAAATGCCCAGATTATCCAACCCACCCAACCTTCCAGCAGCCAGTTTTGCAAAGAGGACCTAGTGCAGAGCCTGGAAAACTTGGCCATACAGTTGGTGGATTTTGGGAGTTGTAGTCCAGACATAACTCTCCTAAAACTCTCATACTGACCAGAAGAGGCATCAATTGACTCTAACACTAACCATAACCCTCACCATAAACCAGGGGTTCCCAACCTAAGGCCCATGGGACAAATCCAGCCCGTGTGACATTTCATGTGGGCCAGTGTTGTTAAATCCAAAACCCCACAACCAAGTACAAGTCTCTGAACAACTGCCTCCCCTACTCCCCATACCTAAAATAATCCCAGAGCGAGGCAACGCAGCAAGGAAAAGATGAAGAATATGAGGTAGGCCAAAGTTGCCAAGTGAGTTCATGGCTAGAGTTGCCATACGTCCCGGAAAGCTGGGATTGTCCCGGATTCAAGGTCAGAAAAATTGTCCCAGCCAGTTCAATAATAATCATGTTAAAGTCCCGTAAAACTTACTGATTGCGTATTATAACACACCATTAAAATAAATTCAAAGTCTCGCCATCAAACGAGCGATTTCCTGCCACATTGAAGTTGGAGTATACCTGGAGACAAATCTTAAAGTCCTCGCTTCGCACCACCACCCGATATGTGTGACCAGTGTGTTTCCTGGAACTGAGGACGTTAAGAGTTGACTGCAACGCAACTTCTCAGAAGTTACAACAGATCATCTTACAGTAAGAATTAACTGTTGTAAATAAATTCATTTATGTATTGATATATTTAATGTGAAAGTGTTTTATAGCTGTCATTATATTTTGTAGATAACCCGCCCATTTTTGTCAAGCATACTTCTGTCCCGGTTTTGTGGGAGAGAATTATGGCAACTCTATTCATGGCTGAAGGGGGATTCGAACCCGGGTCTCCTGAGCCCTACTCCAACCTTCTTGCCGGCACAACTGGGGGACTTTGGAGTGGAAGCAGTGGCCTCAACAATTAACAAGGGAGGAGACGGAGATGGCGGTGTGTGTTGGTGCCAGGAAAGCTTCAAACGCATACCTTCAGTTTCCGCTTCCCCACTGACCTGTTTACAAGGAGGAGGAAGTTTCCATGACGCAGGCTACCACGGCAACGAGAGGCCTTTCACGTGAGGAGGCAGGAAGCCAAGGGACCGATGCTCCGTGGGCCAGGAGAGGAAAACCTGCCACAAAACTGACCCCCTGATGGAGAGCGGTTGAGACAGGATCCTGTCCCGGGGTCAGCTGCCAGGATCTTGAGCATCTGGGCTGTTGATGGCAGGCACCTTCCGAACTCTCACATTCTGCTGTGCAGCTGCCTGAATTTTATTTGTGGCTTTTTAATCCTACCCTTCCAACTGAGCGTCTCTGGGGAAGGCAGGGTCTGATCCCTAGAACAAGGGAGGCTGACCCTGAACTGTTTTAGCACAAGGGAGAAAAGCCTACATCCCTTGCTGGACCGAGACAACCGGCACACGAAACGGAGCGGAACAGCTAATCCCTTGGAAGACAGGAGCAGAAATCAGAAAGCCCTTGACAGCCTTGAACGCTGGGTCTGAAACCCACAGAATGAAATTTAGCAGAGAGAAGTAAAAAGGTCTTCTTCTTCTTCTTCAATTGCCATATCAAATATTGGTGGTAGTCTTCCTGTTCTTAACTCCTTGGAACAGTTCTTCCAAGGACCTTCCACCCCAGTCTCTCAGGTTCTTCAGCCATGAAGTCCATCTACGTCCAGGGCTTCCTCTCTTGCCAGGGATCTTTCCTTGCAGAGCCAGTTGGAGTAGTCAATACTTTATGTCAGGAGTTCTCAACCTTTTTAAAGCCGGGGGCTTTAAAGTCTGCTCCCTCAGACAGCTTAAGGGGCCAGATGGTCATTTCCCCCTTCCTCCACTACATGGCACTTCCTGATATGGTGGAGGTGGTGGTGGGCCACATGAAATGGTACCACAGGCTGCATCCAACCCATGGGTCACAGATTGAGAAGCCTTGCTTTATGTTGTTTGTCATGATATGGCCGAGGTATTTTGTTTAATGGTCTTAAGCAGTTCTTGTTCTTTGTCCATCCGGTGCAACATTTCTACATGAGTCATAGGGTCAACCCATGATACCCTTAGCAGCTGTCTGTAGATCCACACTTCAAAGGCTTTGATTCTCTTAGTTAATGTCCAAGCTTTGACTCAGTAGAGCAACACTGGGAATACATAGCATCTCACTATGCGGATCTTTGTAGCGAGAGTTAGATCTCTACTACGTAAGCAAAGTTTTATACCGAACAAAAACTAGATGCACAGTTACAAGATCCCCTGCAGACAGCACAGGCTCTTTGGCTATAAACAGAGATGAGCACTGAACTCTAGAGTCAGATACGACTGGCTTTTGAGCAAGGGCGACCTTTACCTTTACTAGTCTCCAAAATCTGTGAGGTACTACTTGTTGTTGTTCAGTCGCACAGTCTATTCTGACCCTTTGCGACCCTATGGACCATTGCCCGCCAGGCACCTCTGTCCTCCACCATCCTCCTCAATCCGCCCAGCTCTGTGCCCATTGCGTCTACAATACCATCTAGCCATCTCATTTTCTGCCGCCCCCTTCTTCTTTCCCAGCATCAAGGCTTTCTCAAGTGAATCATCTCTTCTCATTTGATGTCCAAAGTACTTTAGCTTCATATTTACTATGCTGCTCAAAAAAATAAAGGGAACACCTAAACAACACAATGTAACCCCAAGTCAAACTGTCCACCCTGGTAGCAACACCGATTAACATTCAATTCCACATGCTGTTGTGCAATTGAAAGAACAACAGGTGGACATCAGAGGCAATTTTCAAGGCATCCCCAATAAAGGTGTGGTTCAGCAGGAGGTGACCACAGACTACTTCTCAATTCCTTTGCTTTCTGGCTGATGGTTTGGTCATTGTTGAACGCTGGCAGTGCCTTCACTCTAGTGGTAGCATGAGACGGAGCCTACAACCCACACAAGTGGCTCAGGTAGTGTAGCTCATCCAGGATGGCACATCAATGCGAGCTGTGGCACAAAGGTTTGCTGTGTCTGCCAGTGTTGTGTCCAGAGCATGTAGGCGCTACCAGGAGACAGTCCAGTACACCAGGAGACATGGAGGAGGCCGTAGGAGGGTAACAACCCAGCAGCAGGACCGCTATCTTCACTTTTGTGCAAGGAGGAACAGGTGGAGCACTGCCAAGACCTGCAAAATGACCTCCAGCGGGCCACCAATGTGAATGTGTCTGCTCAACGGTCAGGAACAGACTCCATGAGGGTGGTATGAGGGTCCGACGACCACAAGTGGGGGTTGTGCTCACAGCCCAACACCGTGCAAGACATTTGGCATTTGCCAGAGAACACCAAGATGTGCAGGTTCACCACTGGTGCCCTGTGCTGTTCACAGATGAAAGCAGGTTCACACTGAACACATGTGACAGACGTGTCAGGGTCTGGAGATGCCGTGGAGAACGTTATGCTGCCTGCAACATCCTCCAGCATGACCGGTTTGGCGGTGGGTCAGTATTGGTGTGGGGTGGCATTTCCCTGGAGGGCCGCACAGCCCTCCATGTGCTCACCGGAGGTAGCCTGACTGCCATTAGGTACTGAGATGAGATCCTCAGACCCCTTGTGAGACCATATGCTGGTGCGGTTGGCCCTGGGATCCTCCTAATGCATGACAATGCTAGACCTCATGTGGCTGGAGTGTGTCAGCAGTTCCTGCAAGATGAAGGCATTGATGCTATGGACTGACCCACTCGTTCCCCAGACCTGAATCCGATTGAGCACATCTGGGACATCATGTCTCGCTCCATCCACTGACGCCACGTTGCACCACAGACTGTCCAGGAGATGGGGGTTGCTTTAGTCCAGGTGTGGGAGGAGATCCCTCAGGAGACCATCCACCACCTCATCAGGAGCATGCCCAGGCATTGTAGGGAGGTCATACAGGCACGTGGAGGCCACACACACTACTGAGCCTCATTTTGACTTGATTTAAGGGCATCACATCACAGTTGGATCAGCCTGTAGTGTTTTCTTCCACTGTCACTCTGAGTGTAACTCCAAATCCAGACGTCCATGGATTGATGAATTTGATTCCCATTGTTAAGTTTTGTGTGATTTTGTTGTCAGCACATCCGACTATAGTATGTGAACAATAGGAATACACTATTTCGGTCATTCAGATTGTGAGATGCCTTATTTTTGTGTGCCCTTTATTTTTTGAGCAGTATATTTGACCTTCCAAGGAGCAGTCAGGGTTGGTTTCTTCTAGGATCAACCTATTTGTTCTCCTCGCTGTCCAGGGGACTCTCAAAACTCTCCTCCAACACCACATCTTGAAGGCATCTATTCTTCTGTGCTCAGCTTTCCTAAAGCTCCAGCTCTCACAACTGTACATTACCACCGGGAATACCATTGCTTTGACTATGCGGACTTTTGTTTGCAAGGTGGTTTCTACTTTTGACTATGTTCCCCAGGTTTCTCATAGCTTGTCTCCCCAAACATCAGTCGCCTTTTTCTTTCATGGCTGCAATCTCCATCTGCAGTGATCTTTGATCCTAACAATGTAAAGTCTGTCACTGCTTCTACTTCTTCCCCATCTATTTTCCAGGGACTGAGAGGGCCTATTGTACTACTAATCTCCCTCTATTCAGCACTAGCCAGTGGACTTGTGGCTCATATCCGTTCAGGGGATGCCGAGGGTCCTTCTCTTGCTTAGTTTTTTCTACTTGTCTTCTTATCTTAGGTGGAGTGATATCAACAAGAGGGTACATTTTCACAACTGGTGTAGGTTTGAGGCATTCTGTCACTGTATGCATGGCTTCATTAACAGACATGTCAACTTGTTTTGCATGTGTGGATGCACTCTGTTGTGGAGATGCTCAGGAATGAAGGGGAAGGTCCTATGGCATCCATGTAGGTGATATAAACGGAAATGGGGCTGCAGTGGTAACAGCCCGCCTTTGTGAGCACGGAAAGTGTGAACAGACAACTTGCTTATCCTCGCCCCGGGTCCTTTTTGTGCCCAGTGTGTTCCTTTTTACCAGGAGGAAGCAATCGATGTAGGGCATTTGCAACTGTAGGGCATTGCCAAGTCATTGTGTTGACTGTCTGCTCTGGATTTTTCCCCGAGAATGCTGTGCTTTGAATATCTCTCAGTCTCTTCTGAGTTAGCCTGCCCAATGTCAAGTTGGAGGCCTAGAGCAGTAACCATTCTCCAGGCTGCACAACACTGGATAATGTGTTTATTCCCCACTGGTTTTAAGCACAGCGTTCATGAGGACTGCTTTTCCATTTGTTAAGTCTTGTACTTAAAGCCTTGCCTTTCGGGGGGTGGGGGTGGGTGAGCAGGTCGAAAGCTGGCTCTTTTATCCTGAAAGCTGGAAGCTTCATGGAAGTGAACTCACTAACTGTATTTTAAAAAACCTTAACTGGACTTTAAGCAGCTGCCAAGAGAAAGGTTGGCTCCCATTTGGACTGCAGGGCAGCCGCAAATACGGTTAATGCCAATATACTTCATCGACAGATGCAACTGAAACAAGATAGTCTTGTGGCTAAATCCAATTGCTAATCTCGACTAGAGCAAACCCGTTGAACCTGTGGGACTCACGCAAGTGCTGATTTACCCAAATATTATTGATCCATTGCAGTACGTTTATGCTAGTTGGGACGAACAATTTCTCTAGCTCCTCAGACATATGAGATACCTGACAAAAATTGGACAAATTTTAGGCATTCAAAGAACAGGCATTGTTAAATATTTATCCTCTCCTTTGGTACGCCTAGACCACCCCCTTTCATCAACAGCTGTCTAAGACAGGAGTTCTCAACCTTTTAAAGCCAGTGGCCGGGTCACACTCCTTCAGACAGCTTCGGTGGCCCGACAGCCATTTTGCCCTTCCTCCACCACATGGCACTTCCTGGTGTGGTGGAGGTGGTGGGGGTCCACATGAAATGGCGCCGCGGGGCGGAGGTTGAGAATCCCTGGTCTATGGTTGCAGAATAGCTTTTCCCCAGCCGGACATGGAAGGACTGAGGGCCAGCCAGGGACATAACATGCATTCTTTTCCTTGATTCTTGACCATCCTGAGGACTAGTAAATGGTGTTTTTGTATGGACTCTAGATCTCATCATCCTTCATCAGGAACCATGCTGAATGGGGTCCATGGATGTAGGGTCTCAATTCACCAGCCCGCATAAAAGGATCTTGGGTGCTCAGGGCAGGGCAGGATTCAGAGAGCAGCTGCCAGTTAAAATAAATGGATTACCTAGGACAGAGGGGGCGAACCTATGGCATGTGTGCCAGATGTGGCACACCCCGGCCTCTCTATTGGAACACGGGTCGTCAGCCCAGCACAGAGTTCACCCTGCCCCTCTGCCAAGCAGCCCAATGGGAGCGCTTTCTCCCTCCCCCAGTACTGAGTTCAACCCACTCCTCTGCCCAGCAGCCCAATAGGCATGCTTCCTCCCTCCCCCCCAGCACAGAGTTCGCCTTACCCCTCTGTTTGGGTACTCAGTCTCTAAAAGGTTCGCAATCACTGAGCTAGGACAAAGATGATCCAACAGTCTAGCTCAGAAGAGTTGCTTTTTCCAGACCACACCTCACAGGATTCCCACAGCCAGCCTGGCAACTGGTGCTGCAGAGGTTGGTGCCCCCGCCCCCCCCCCCAAGCTCGGGCCTTCCAGATGTTGGTGGTATCGTAACTCTCAGAATCCTTTACTGTCAATTGCACTAGAATCATAAAATCACTGAGTTGGAAGGGGCTTTTGAGGCCTTCGAGTCCAATTCCCTGCTTAATGCAGAAATCCAAATCAAAGCAGATCTGACCCATGGCTGCTTTCTAATTTTCTCTTGAATGCCTCTAGCATTGAAGTGCTCACCACCTCTTGAGGCAGTTGGTTCTCTTAGTGCTTAAGTATTTGCCTAATGTATTGGGCAGGATAGTATACTTCTGTCATTGCACTTTAAGAGTATTGAATGTATACTGAAGCAGGTTGAATGTATTAGCTTGTTAGCCTGTGAGCAATGTGCTTAAATAAAAGGTCTTAGCCACAGTTGCCTTAGCTCAATGCTCAAATGCTAAAGGCTCACTGCAGGCTGCTACGCTGAAAGTCTGCTGGAAGCCGAACCACTGAAAGCCTGGTGAGAATCTCGTAAACTGAATGCCGACTGTTTTGTTGCTGCTACGCAAGCCTACAGACTGCTGCTTTGTGCTTTCTTTTGCTTACTGGACTATTTACACTTGGACTGTTTGCCTCAGTGACTGAACTATTTAGCAGGGGGGGAAACCATTTGAAGTAAATTTGTCTTGAAAACAATAATTTTGAATGAGAATGTATATTTCAAAAACACACAATCTTTCTTGAAAAACAATATTTCAGTTTATGTATATTTATTCTTATCCATTCAAAAACTTATCCGGACTGTTTACACTTGGACTGTTTGCCTCAGTGGCTGAACTGACTGGTAAGAAGAGGAGAAGCTAGGTATCCTGTTTACTTTTGGAACTATCTCTGCTATTGTACACACTTTTGGGAAACCTTGAACCTTTGTTTTTACCCCTAGTAAAATAACTCTCTGCACAACAGACTGTATCTGCTTCATCCTCTGCGTTTATCCACCGTGTCCTCAACCTTCTGCTGATGCGGTCTTCCACCCCGAAGGCTTGCTCTGCAATTCCTAACAGGTTCCACTGTCAAACTGCTCTAACTGATAAGAATGTTATTCCTGATATTCAGCCTTCCTTTAGTTTGATCCCACTGTTACACGTTCTGTATTCTGGGATGACAGAGAACACATCCTGCCCTTTCTCTTTATGATTATCTTTCAGGTATTTGAAGAGTGCAATTGTCCTATCCCCCACTCAAGTCTCCATTTCTCAAGGCGACATGTCAAGTTCCTTCAGTCTTTCCACCTAGGGCTTGGTTTCCAGTCCTCTGATCATCCTTTTTGCCCTTCTCTGTTCCTGCACTAGTATGTTTGCATCTTTCTTGAAGTGTGGTGCCCAGAATTAGACACAGGACTCTAGATGTGGTCTAACTAGTGCTGAATAGAGGGGGAATTGAAGGACCTCAAAGGGTTTTGGAGACTGGACTTCTGTTCATGCAGCCTAGAATAGTGTTGGCCTTTTCTGCAGCCACATCACACTGTTCACTCACATTTAGCCCAGGGGTTCTCAACCTTTTCAAGCCAAGGGCTGGGTCATGCTCCCTCAGACAGCTCCGGGGGCCAAATGGCCATTTTGCCCTGCCTGCCACACATAGCACTTCCTGGTGTGGTGGAGGTGGTGGTGGGCCACATGAAATGGTGTCGTGGGTCGCATCCAGCCCCCAGGCCGTACATTGAGAATCCCAGATTTAGCCTGTGATCTACAATTCCAAGATCCTTCTCGCTCCCCTTGTAGCTTCTCCGCCACTCGCTCCCTTAAAACCAGCCCAACCTCTGTGGCATGGTCTACAGCGAATTTACAAATGGAGCTGCCCTAACGCCGATGCCATCAAACACCCATCGGCGGCACCCTTGAATCCCATTTACCTCTTCGGTGGTGAGGGGCATGCAGATGCGGTACTCCTTCACCAACATGGTTGCCCTTTGTCTCTGCTCCAGGTTTTCGGCTGGCCCCTTCTCTCCGCGGAACGACAAAAAGGTGGGACCGTCACCACGCGAGCTGCCCAGGAGGATTCCTCTGGGAAGGTCACATCCTGTAGGGAGGCAGGAACCCCCAACCAGAAGGAACAGAGGTCAGGATGAAGCCGAACTGAACTTGGGAAACACATCTTGCTTAAGCAGGGAAATAAATGGTGTAAGGCAGTGTATTCCAACCTTTGGTTTTTGGACTTCAATTCCCAGAAGCCTAAGTCAGTACATTGGCTGGTTAGTGCTTTGGGGAATTGACTTAGGCTTCTGGGAAATGAAGTCCCCCTGTGGGGCGCGGGGCCCAAGTTGGGAAACACTGGACTGTAGGGCATACCTGTCAACCTTCCTGGATTGGCCGAGATTTCCTGTTTTTCAGCACCGATTTTTGTCATTTCCCGCCCGGAGCTGCCGAAACCCCAGAATTTGGCAGCGGGGGGAAGGCGTTACTGTGCATCCCTTCTGCGCAGCTTGCTTCTACGCATGCGTAGAAGGCTTTTATGCATGCGTAGAACCCTTCTATGCTTGTATAGAACCCTTCTACGCATGCGTAGAAGGCTTCTGTGCAGAAGGGAATCATAGAAGCCTTCTACGCATGCGTAGAAGCGAGCTGCACAGAACGGTTCTGTGCAAGTCACTTTTACGCATGTGTAGAAGGCTTTTATGCATGCGTAAAAAGCTACCTGTGCAGAACCATTCTGCGCAGGTCCTGGATTGTCCGGAGCCGCAGTTGACAGGTATGCTGTAGGGTCTCTCTTAGCCATCAGTCAACTAGGCTGTTCTTCTCTCTCTCTCTCTCTCTCTCTCTCTCTCTCTCTCTCTCTCTCTCTCTCTCTCTCTCTCTCTCTCTCTCTCTCTCTCTCTCTCTCTCTCTCTCTCTCTCTCTCTCTCTCTCTCTCTGTGCATGGCTCTGCTTGTGACTTCACAATTGGTTACCATGGCAGCATTTGTGAGGTCATCAGCCTCCTCATCTGTCGAACCAAAAGATCCAGAGAGAAGCAAGCCCACAAGAAAGATGGAGAAAAGCATGGCCTTAATCTCATTCTGGAGCAGGAGTTCTCAACTTTTTAAAGCCAGGGGCCAGGTCAAAAAGTTTGGGCACCCTGTACTAGAAGCTTTATTTGACACATTCATTGACTAGGAAGCCATGGTGTGTATTTACCTGACATGCAAATAAAGCCAAGCTCTCCCATAGAGTGGGGAAAAGGGTTTTAACCCCCACCCCCACCTTGAACCTTGTTTCAAACACATGATGGAAACAGCAGACACAAATCACAACTAATTCTGTGCCCAAAGGGCAGCTTATTTATAATATGGCTGCTAATCCCCCCTCAATACATTTCCCGATGGCAATAAATCTATTCTTAATGTTTAACAACTGGATGCCCAAATTAAGCTCAAAACAAACAGAGGCCGAGTTTAAAAATGACACAGCCAAAAGAAGAACCTGCCCCATCTTGGAAAAACTTTAAAAGATACGGACTTTTGAACCAGAGGTATGAAATCTGCCACCCAGGGTAGGGCTACAGATGCTCATATCAGACATGTTCATTAGACATGTTCATTAGACATGTTTCATATTAAACAAGTTTTTCAAAGAGAAAATCCTGTTGCTTTTTAAAAAGGTGTGTGTGTAAAATGAATTAAGGATGGATCTTCTTTTGCCGTATCCAAATCCAAATATTGGTGATCCTCATGGTGATTAGCCGTGAAGACTGTCCTGAGACTATAATGCCGTGGCCTTTCATCTGCCTTTCACATCGCAAAGTGACACCCACACCACTGATCCAGTTCCACGAGATACTTTCTGGTCCTGAGATCTTTTGGAACGCCAAGTCCACATCAGCCCCAGGCCAGGATGGATGAAGCTGCTGCCCTCCCTCAAGATGGATTCAAGGGGGATCTATTCCACTTGGGGACCATCATCCTTCCCTGTGGACTTTGGCATGAGGCCGTTCATCCTGAGGGTTGTCAGGTTAGCTGACAGCGTTGAGTTGCTGGCAGTATAATAATTTTGTGTCAGAAATCATTGTGGGTTGAAAGGATTTTTGTGGAAGAAACTCTGCTCAGGGAACGCCTGAATGAGGCTCCTTTTATGTCCCCAAGAGCTGGGACAGAGACAGATGCTCAATCCATCATGCAGTACCAGATTTGCCAGCCTTCCAGCTAACAAGGTGAGCTTCTTAACAACTGAGCCATTGCAGTATGGTCTACTCTATTACCATAGCAGGATAACCTGGCCAGACTTTAAGGATAGACGTACCAATAGCTATTTAAAAAAATTAACCAAACAAAACCTTCAAAGTCAGGGAAAGTCTACCTTAAAAGACTGTTGCTAATGAGGAAGCATGAGGAGATATTCCAAGTTTGTTTGTGAGTCTCCTTTATATCCGTAAATCTCAAAAACTGTTTATAGCAGGGGTTCACAACTTACTGCCTGCGGACTGGACCCGGCCCTCGATGCTGTTCCATCTGCCCCATGGCAATGACCCCAGAAGCAGAAGCGGACACCCCCCCCCCATGCAAATGCGCCCACGCATACGCAAATACACCAACCACCATTTTATTTTGTCTGGCCCATGGCATGGTAAAGTTGAGAACCCCTGGTTTATAGGAAAGAGGATTAGAGGAGTCTTGGGGAGAGACAGTGATGCCAAAACAGCCCTAGTGTTTGCATCTGGGCGCATTGCTCACTCTCCACAGGAAGTTTGCAAAGGACAACCTGCTTTTAAAAGGGCTTCTTTGGTTTCTTTCCAGAGAAGAAGAAATATCTCCAACCAGACGGGGTGAAAAGCTTTGTCAAAATGACTCTCTTCCCATACATTCCACGGAACAAAGGGTTAACAATTAGCATGGGAGAGGAGGTTGGCTTGCAAATAATAATAATAATAATAATAATAATAATAATAATAATAATAATAATAATAATAATAATAATAATAATAATAATAATAATAATAATAATAATAATAATAATAATAATAATAATAATAATAATAATAATAATAATAATTCATTCCTTTGAACTGAGCTGTTAACGTTATAGATGTTTTCCGGACTTATTCCAGTGTCTTGCTCAACTGTAAAGACTAAAATATAGGATTTGGGAGGAGATTTTTGTGGGTTGCGATGTACAAAATACTCCACAAAAGCTTAAATCAAATCCAACTTGTTAAATCTGGCTCTTGGTTACTATTGCATTCAATATCTTTTTTTAATCCCCTCTATCTACTGGTGTAGTCTCCAGAGTGTTCGACTGGAAGATCTAGGCTTAAATCTTTACTGACTTATAAATCTTTTCCGACTTATGACATTTACAAAGTGACCTTGAGCCAGTCATTCTCTGTCTGTCTGTCTGTCTTTCACCCCCACTCTCTCCAGTAGAGCTACAACACAAGGTTGTTGTGACAACAGAACAGGAAGGAAAACTGACAACAATGCTTTGAGTACATTGAAGGAGACTGTAACATATAATGGAGAGCTTGGAAGCCTTGCTTTTCTGGACGGCAACTCCTACATTTCCAGTGAGAGACTTGGCTGTATTTTGTAGCATGCATTTTTTCTTCTTCACAGTTCCTTATTAAAAACATAAGAAAATACCTATTTCTTGCTCTCAAGAGTTCCATAACAAAACAGAAGCTACAGATCTTGGCAACTTGGCTCACAGTCCAAGAGGATTGCTTATGTTTCTATTGGCAGCGAAGTGAATCCTCAAGGTTTGCTTATGTTTAGGTGGAACGAAAGCTAAAAAGTTTCATTCCAGTTTCCTTTTATTGTTGCGAACAGCTACATTTGGAGGGTGGGGAAGCGGACATTTGTTGCTGCAAAGCCTTTGGCTTGGGTATTGGTTTTGTGAATTGGATTTCCTCAGTACAGTATCTACTATTTGTATTACAAGGGAACCGCAGTTAACGTAATGAATGTGTTCTCCAGGTCGTTTCTTACAGTGAAAATTACTTTAACTGAATTTCCCACAGGAATGCACTGAAAACCAAAATACATTAACTAAAATGTGGTTTCCCATAGGAATGCATTGAAAACCAATTAATACGTTCTGGGGGAAAAAATCTGTAAACCTAGCTGCTATTTTCTATGGATTTCCTTTTGTTATGCAATTTTTTTGTTAACCGAGCCATTTGTTAACCGAGGTTCCACTGTATTCCATTTAATTGATAAAGATGTACAGGGGAAACTCGGAAAATTAGAATACTGTATCATGCAAATGTTCATTCAGTTCAGTAATGCAACTTAAAAGGTGAAACAAATATATGAGATAGACTCATTACATGCAAAGTGAGATATAGTTCAAGCCTTACTTTGTTATAATATTGATGCTTATGGTTTACATCTTATGAAAACCCCAACCTCCCAATCTCATGTACCCCACAATCATCACATAATCTCATGTACGCTGTATGCTATGATCATCACAATTATAACGAATTAAGGCATGACATATCTCGCTTTGCATGTAGTGAGTATATCTCATTTATTCGTTTCACCTTTTAAGTGAAATGAATTGATATTTGCATGATATTCTAATTTTCTGAGTTTCACCTGTATCTATCTCTGGTTGGTTGGTTTTTTCTCATTGTACTATTGTTTTCCCCTTTTTATTTTATTTTATCCTCTTTTGAGTGTTAGTATCTATTTGTGCTATTCAGTTTAATTGATAGTTAAGATTATCTATCTCTGGTTTGTTTTTCATTGTAGTATTGTTAACTCCTTGTTTTCCTTTTTATTCTGCATGATGGGGGTGGCCATTTTGTCCCAACAGCTTCAAAGGAATGGCCATTTTGTTTCTCGAATGCCGTTGGAAGGGTGGGCCCCCAAGAAACGGCAGTGGGCCGGATCTGGTCCACGGGTCTTAAGTTGGGAACCTCTGGATTAACCTATTGTGATCATAAATATAAAAAGGAATGTTGCCAACGTAAAGAAAAGACCGGGGCATATTTTCACTTATTGTGTGATCAAGTGGATAAGACGCTGACTGGAAGGTGGGAGATCAGCAGTTCGATTCCAGAGTACTGCAGGACAGAATGAGCTTCCGTCTCCGTCCCAGCTTCTGCCAACCTAGCAGTTCAAAAGCAAGAAATTGCAAGTAGATAAATAGGGACCACTTTGGTGGGAAAAGGTAAACAGTGTTCCGTGCGCTCCGGTGTCCATCCAGTCATGCCTGCCACATGACAAAAGAAACATCTGCAAATGCAGACATCGCTGGCTCTTTGGTTATGAAACAGAGATGAGCACTGAACCCTAGAGACGGATACGACTGGCTTTCCAGCAAGGGTGACATTTACCTTTAACCTCATAGCTGTTCTCTTTCTCTTTCATGATCAAACCCTGGACTGCCAAAATGAAGCCACTTTCTTAGCTTTGTTGTTGGTCAAACTTAAGTCCTCATTGGTACTGTACATGTTTCTGGCAGTGCTCGGCAGACCAGTAAATGAGCCGGATTCTGTATCTCTCCACATTCACACAGCGTGTTGTTGTCTGCCAGCAGCCCCCGCTTGAGCCTGTTGGTCTTGCATTGAGGGACTCCGACCCTCAGCCTATTAGGGCCCTCCAAGTGACGTAGGGGAGGTTGAATTCCTCAACTGTATCCTCTTTTAATGTTATTCCTTGTCCAGTGAGCTCCTTCCTCCACCTTCTAATTTGGTTTTGCTCTTGTGTACCCTGGAGAAGATTTGTTCTTGCCATCTCATAGCTGTTACCAAAATGACAATAATCTCTTTCTTATATTTATCTACTTTTATGTTTCCAAAATCTATTAAAAACTGTTCTAGGGCACGTTTCTAATTTTAAAGACAATATTTGATTTCTTCCTTCAAACACGTGAACCCAAATTTTATTTACACCCTTGAAGCTGAAGGTCAAGGTTTCCCTTGCTCGAAAGCCAGTCGTATCTGACTGTAGGGTTCATTGCTCATCTCTGTTTCATAGCCCAAGAGCCAGTGCTCTGTGCTTCTGCAGACGTTTCCGTGGTCATGTGGCAGGCATGATTAGACCCAGAGCGCACGGAATGCTGTTTACCTTTCCCACCGAAGTGGACCCTATTTATCTACTTCCAATGTCTTGCTTTCGAACAGCTAGGTTGGCACCCAGGTCTAGCGGCTTGCAAAGCCACACACTCTGGGACAGACTCCAGATTGCTGGCCAAAAATTGCAGGCCCCCCTCCCCCCTGCCCAGGACCAGTTCGCACCTGCCCGGCCGTTGACTGCAAACATGTACCCTGATGAGGACTTAAGTTTGGCCACTTAAGGCAGGATATCTCTCAAGGCCATTTCCAGGCAGGAATCCTAAGCAGGTGAAGGCATCTGCTTGGGAACAATACCCTGAAGCCAATGGTGAGCCACTGGGTGAGACAGAAGGCTGGACTGGATCATGGGCTCCTGTGGCCTGTAATCCAGCAAGGCTGTTCTTATGTTCACTTTGGAGGAGGCAAGCGGGCAATATGAACCTCCAGCAACAAGAGCAGTCGATTGGGCAAAGCAAACCTCGGGAAGGTGGGAGGAAGGCCACGGGAGCGCTGATCGCCCAGACAGGAGGACCCTCTCGCCCACCACACACCCGGACACGTGTCTGGCCACTCAGACGTCTCGTAATCTTCCCCTCTCCAGAGCCCAGAGCCGGTGCTCGGCAGATCTGGCTGGTAGGTTTTCCAACCAGACTTCACAGTACACGACACGGTTCTGGGGTGTGTGTGTGTGTGTGTGTGTGTGACCAAGGGCCCTCCCCAAAAGGATTCCTCCCCTAACCCCGGCTCGAATCCCCGCTGCCCAGATGGCCAAACCTCCCCCCAACCCTCCCTTCCCTCCTCTCTTTCTTCCCCATCCCTGCGCATGTGCGAAGGATGCGCGATCCCTTACCCGGACACGCCGGACACCTTGGGATCCCCCTTCCTCCTTCGCTCCGAGGGGGGTCAAGCCCACCCCCCTTTCCGCCCAAGAGGACCCTGGGCCTCGGAGGTTGGCGCAGGGCCGGGGTGTGTGTGGGGGTGTTTAAACGGCTGTCCTGCAGCCCAAACGTTGCGAGTTCGATCACGATCGGGAATCAAGGTAGACTTCCATCCTTCCGAGACCGGTAAAATGAGGACCCAACGCGTTGGGGGCAAAAAAATGCTAATTATACTGTGTCAGCCGCCCAGACAGTGCTTTAAGTGCCATGGGGCGGGATAGAAGTGGAATTGCTATTGCGAATTGCATTTCTCCACCACCACCACCCAAAAAAAAACAACCTTCCCTCCGGGCGCCCCCCCCCCCGCCCCCCTCGTTCTTTCCTCGCCCCACACGATGTTCCACCCCGTCCTTCCCAAACTCACCCGGACTCGAGTGTTACGCTCTGCCTTCTTCCAGGCGATGGATCCGGTCGGGAAAACCCAGCCAGATTCCGCCGCTTTCCCCGCGCCTTTCCCGGGAGCCGCCTCGCAGCCTCGAACTCGGGGCGTCCGCGCTGGCCCCACGCCTGCCTCGCGAGCGGTCCAGCCCCGGCTCCCCCGGCCAGTCGACTCCGGTGGGCGAACGGAGGAAGGGCGACCCCTAGGGGAGAGAATCCGCAGGCGCAGCAGCGCTTTAAACGGAGCCGCCGCCGCCCCCTTTGCCTGGGAAGAGCAGAATTTGGGGAAGGGGGGGGGGGGAGCGACGTCAAAGAACCAGGAGGGAAAAAAAGATTTATGGAGCATACTACAGTTCCCATCATCCTTCCCCCCCCCCTCCTCATTCCCCTTCGTTCCTCTGCAAAGTTAGGAAAAAGTTTAAGATGAGAGTTGTAGTCAGAGGGGTAAAAGTGCGCTCACTTTCTCTCCAGCGCCCATCTTGGCATGGCAGGCAGAACTTCAACAGGTGATACTACAATTCCCATCCTCCTCCCTCCCTCCCTCTCCTCTTTCCCCTTCTATCCTCTGCAAAGTACAGTAAAGGAAAGGAAAGGTTTAGGAGAGGCTGATGAGAGTTGGAGTCAGAGGGATAAAAGTGGGCTCACCTTCTCTCCAGCGCCTATCTTGGCACGGCAGGCAATAATTCAAGAGGTTTGGGGGGTGCCTTTGAGCCAGGGACTGCAGTGGCTCAAGTGGTTAAGATGCTGAACTGGAAGGTCGGAGTTCGAGACTCGAGTCCTGCATAGTGGAGTGAGCTCCCGTATCTGTCCCAGCTCCTGCCAACCTAGCAGTTTGAAAGCAAGAAATTGCAAGTAGATAAATAGGAGTCACTTCGGTGGGAAAGGTAAACAGCGCTCCGTGCGCTCTAGTGTCTAGTCATGCCTGCCACATGTCCACAGAAACATCTGCAAATGCAGACAGCACTGGCTCTTCCGCTATAAACAGATGAGCACTGAACCCTACAGTCGGATACAACTGGCTTTCGAGCAAGGGCGACCTTTACCGTTACCTTGAGGGTGTGTAGACAGACAGGAGACGCCCAGGATCGAGGCCGTGGGAGTGGATCCAGCGAAAGAAAATGCTAAGAGAGATCTGGTGGTGACTTAGAGAGTACCTACCAGGCTTATTGCAGGAATGTCCCTGCCCTGAAGGGAAATTCTTCAGAGGCATTGGAAGAAAGTCCACAATGCGAAACAAATTGTGTTGTCTTTCTGGAGGCACAAGGCTTGCCGTTCTTTTTGTGGCAAAAGGGTACAAACTCAGGGTCCTCCTTTGAGCAAATAGTATGGCAGGCTTCAAGGTGGCACAAGTCTCTTTGTAAGTCTGCTGAAATGGACTAGAAAGGTATCTAGCACTTTGTGTTCTGTTTGTCCCCCTCAAACGGGGTGGTGCTCATCTCAGTTATAATAATTTCATTTCAGAAATTATTCTGGCTTGAAAGGATTTTTTGCAGAAGAAACTTTGCTCAGGAGACGCCCAAATGAGGCTCCTTTCAGGCCCCCAAGAGCTGGGACAGAGACGGCCACTCAACCCATCAATCAGTAGCCGGGTCTCAAACTGCCAACTTGCCGGTCTTCCAGCTAACAAGGCGAGCTTCTTGACTTGTTACAGCCTAAGAACCAAGTCAGCAATTCAAGACCCGAGTACTTAGTCAAAATGCATAGCCTTTTAGTAGCAAGTAAACATTAATGTTTTTGCCAGCTATGTCTAGGGACTGCAGTGAGTGGCTCAAGTGGCTAAGACGCTGACTGGGAGGCAGAAGGTCAGCAGTTCGATTCCCAAATACTACAGGACAGCGTGCGCTCACATCTCTGTCCCAGTTCCTACCAACCTAGCAGTTAAGAAGCAAGAAATTGCAAGTAGATAAAAAGTTACTGCTTTGGCAGGAAAGGTAACAGTGTTCCGTACAATGTTATTCATGCCTGCTACATGTCCATGGAAATGTCTGCAGACAGCACTGGCTATTTGGCTATAAACCGAGATGAGCACCGAACCCTAGAGTTGGACACAACTGGCTTTCAAACAAGGGCAACCTTGACCTATAAGGTGGATGGAATGAGATTCTGTCATTGTGTTTAAAGCTCCTGTTCTTGCTATGGCTGTTGAAGTTTCCCACTAGTAAACGAGTTCCAGTCTGGCCAGGTTATCCTGCTATGGTAATAGAGTAGACCATACTGCCAGCGACTCAACACCGAGTGTCAGGTGGCGGTTAACTAACCTGACCACCCTGAGGACTAATGGTTGGGGTGGGTGGGAATCCACAGGGAAGAGTGATGGTCCCCAAGTGGATTAAATCCCACTTGAATCCCTCTTGATGGAGGGCAGCAGCTTCATCCATCCTGGCCTGGGGCTGAGGAGGGCTTTGCGTGCCAAAAAGGACTCAGGACCAGAAAGTGACTCACCAAACTGGATCAGTGGTATGGGTGTCATGCTGTGATGCGGATGATAAGGGGCTGCAGTGGCTCAGTGATTAAGAAGCTCACCTTGTTCACTGAAAGGCTGGCAACTCGGCGGTTCGAGACCCGGGTACTGCATGACGGAATGAGCACCTGTCTCTGTCCCAGCTCCTGCCGACCTAGCAGATCGAAAGCAAGAAATTGCAAGTAGATCAACAGGGACCACTTCAGTGGCAAAAGATCTCGGGGACATGAAAGGAGCCTCATTCAGGCGTCCCCCGAGTAGAGTTTCTCCAGCAAAAATCCTTTCAACCCAGATTTATTTCTGACATGAAATTATTATTACCATGATGATCGCCAATATTCTGATTCAGATATGGCAGAAGAAGAAATAAATTAGTGTTTTGTTTTTCTGTATCAGACGACCTTTTAAACCAAGATTTCCAGTATAGTCTGTTGAGAGGAGATGAATATCTTTCAGTGTCTTTCTGGCCAAGTTATTCTAGACCAGACATATTTTAGGAATTACATTAATTCAACTTCCTAAGCAATCTTGCTCTCTCTACTGGTGAGAAGAAACCTTGCACGTAAAACAGTAAAGGAAAAAGAATCTTCCATAGCATGCATCTCAAATAAAGTGTAACTGGGTAATAGCAATAGCAAATATACACTACCTCATAGCTCTTTGTGCACTCTCTGGGACATGAGTTCTCAACCTTTTAAAGCCGGGGCCGGGTCATGCTCCCTCAGACAGCTTCGGGGGCCGGGCAGCCATTTTGCCCTTTCTCCACCACATGGCACTTCCTGGTGTGGTGGATGCGGTGGGGGGGGCACATGACATGGTACCATGGGCCCCATCCAACCCACGGGCCGCAGGTTGAGAATCCCTGTTCTGGGGACTCATGTTACCAATCACGGAAGGATCGAAGATGCTGAGTCAACTGTGAGACCCATCAGGATCAAAATTAGATCGTGAGCAGAGTTTTGGCTGGAGTACAGCAGTTTAACAGTTTCAGCCATGGCATTTCACTGGGTAACCTCAAACTGGTCTTAGTCTAACCTGCCTCAAAAGGTTGTTGCGTGGACAAGCTTTTAGACTGCCACAAGCTTCTAAGTAAGCTAAGTTCTAAATCAAATACACATGTACACAGAGGTAAATAAAGGGTGTAGTCTAAGTAGGTGCATGATATAATCTTTTCTCCTCCTCCTCCACCACCACCACATCCTTCTCCTTCCATATCTGAATGCAAATCCAATTCCATATCTTGGTGACCCTCATGGTGATCAGCCATGAAAACTGTCCTATGGATGAAGCTGCTGCCCTCCATCAAGAGGGATTCAAGTTGGATTTAATCTATTTGGAGACCATTACCCTTCCCTGTGGACTTCGCCACCAAAGGCGTTAGTTCTCAGGGTTGTCAGGTTAGTTAACAGCTGCCTGACACTTGGGGTTGAGTCGCTGGCAGTAGGGTGTACTCTATTACCTTAGCAGGATAACCTGGACAGTCAGGGATAATCTTTTAAAAATCTAAAATGAAAGAATCAGAACTTTTTGGGTATTGCAAGAAAGTTGGCTGGATTGCTTAAGGTTTACCGTTTCTGGCCAGAGTTTGGGAGTTTGATTTCTTGACTTTTCCAAGGAAAAACCCATCCTATGTAGCTTCAATCAAGCTGCACAATCCTAGAGCGCCCCCAGAAGAAGGAAATTATAAATTACCTTTGAGTACTCTCTACCTAGAACACCCTGGGAAGAATCACCATGAATCAGAATTGACTTGATGGCACATAATAATAATAATAATAATAATAATAATAATAATAATAATAATAATAATAATAATAATAATAATAATAATAATAATAATAATAATAATAATAATAATAATAATAATAATAATAATAATAATAATAATAATAATAATAATAATAATAATAATAATAATAATAGGGTTTGCACTGGAGAAAACCCAGCTGCATAAAAAACAATTTCCGTTCATTCCACTGTTTCTAAATAGTGAAGCTTTTCTCTTTACTCAGTGACTACCTTGGTGACAAAATTTCCTGATCTGATCATTATGTAGCTTTATGAAAATGCTTTATGAAAATATACAGCCATGCGCTTTCATGGATGAGATCTGCATTTTACGTTTTCACAACTTCTCATTTTCTTGCTGTTTCATTTTCATTTCATTTCACCTTTAATTTGTATACCGCTCTATTCTGCTCAAAGGCGACTCAGAGCGGTTTACATTGGTGCATACAAAAAATGTCAAAAGCATAGTTAAAAATTACACTCAAAAGAAAGCAATGAGAGAAGCAAAGAAACAGGATACAAGACATAGACGAATAGGCCCAAACAGGGCAAAAAACAAAGGTCCTCAGAAAGTGGCTTCGCTCCCCCAGCGATGGTGCGGCTGTGGGGCGAGCACAGGCCTCTCTGCGGCAGCTGTAGCGGCTCTTTTCACCCCTCCAACCAGGCGTGGCGTGGAGGGGGCTGCGGCGGCGGCGGGTGCAGGTGTGCTCGCTCCCCCGGCCTTGGTGCGGCTGTGGGGTTAGCACGGGCCTCTCTGCAGTGGTGGCGGCACTTTTCACCCCTCCAGCCAGGCGTGGCGTGGAGGGGCGGTGGCGGGTGCAGGTGTGCTCGCTTCCCCGGCGATGGTGCGGCTGTGGGGCGAGCATGGGCCTCTCTGCGGCAGCGGCACTTTTCACCCCTCCAGCCAGGCATGGTGTGGAGGCGGCGGCTTGCTCCCCCGGCGATGGTGCAGCTGTGGGGCAAGCACGGGCCTCTCTGCGGTGGTGGCACTTTCCATGGTTCGCTTCCCAGTTTTTGTTTCTTTGTGGATTCAGTGCAGTTTTAATTAAAACTGGCATAACCATATTCATAAATGCATTTCATTTTTATGACTTCTTGCCCAGAAATGGAGAGACATGTAGTGAAGCAAAGATGCAAAAGATGCAGGAGACAGGCAATAGCTTTATTGGATCACTAAGAAAAGCAAAACGTTGTGTGAGCTTTTGTGGTTCAAGACCACTTCTTCAGGATCCTAGAAACCTGAGCCGAGGGCCCTCTCAAGGAAAAGATGTAGAGTGCATCAGGTAGAGCAGGGGTTCCGAACCTATGGTCCGTGGGCCAGACCTGTCCCCCATCGCCATCCTATCCAGCTTGTTGCTGCCTCCACTGCACCTGGAAGTGGAAGTGGGCACATTTACATCATCCGTAAAACACACCCACACATGCACAAACGCACTCATGACTGTCATATAAGCACACTGACAGGATCTCATTCAATCCACCTTCTGTTAAGATGCTGAACTTGCTGACCGGAATAGTGGCAGGTCAACATTTCAAGACCTAAGTCCTGCATGATAGAGTGGGCTGCCATCATCTGTGTCCCAGCTCCTGCCAGCCTAGCAGTTGGAAAACAAGAAATTGCAAGTGGAGAAACAGGTACTGCTTGGGTGGAAAAGGTAACAGCATTCCATGTGCTCCAGTGTCTAGTCATGCCTGCCACATGACCACAGAAACATCTGCAGACCCAATCAGCACTGGCTCTTCGGCTGTAAACGGTCATAAGCACCACCCCCTAGAGTCAGATACTACTACAGGCTTTTGAGCAAGGGAGACCTTTTCCATTTCTTAATGCAGACATTATGGGACTGCAGTGGCTCAAGTGGCTAAGACGCTGACTGGGAGACAAAAGGTCAGCAGTTCGATTCCCGAGTACTGCAGGACGGAATGAGCTCCCGTCTTCGTCCCAGCTCCTGCCAACCTAGCAGTTTGAAAGCAAGACATTGCAAGTAGATAAATAGGGACCACTTCAGTGGGAAGGTAACAGTGTTCCATGCGCTCCGGTGTCTAGTCATGCCTGCCACATGACCACGGAAATGTCTGCAGAAGCAGACAGCGCTGGCTCTTCGGCTTTGAAACAGAGATGAGCACTAAACCATAGAGTCGGTTACGATTGGCTTTTGTGCAAGGGAAACCTTTACCTTTACCTAATGCAGACATTAGGAGAACCATACATGCTGTCTCCAATTCTTTGGGTAGCAGGAATATAAACCAACAACACAACTGGCCCAATATTCTTTTCCAAAATGCCCTTCTGGATTCCAATTTCGAAAGCAGGGAATTCCAGGATCCGTAATCTAACAAAAATAAAACTTTTCCAGGCATTAGGCATGTCCAAAGAAGACTTCCTTCAAGACTGCACTGTGAGTTTTGGCTTGTCCTCAAACGCGGAGATTTCTTTCCTGTTCCTGCCCTTTGTTGATGCATATTTATTTGATAGATCAGATAACATTGTCCCGTTCTCCCCAGAGATCCCAGGACGGCAGTTTCCAAAACAAATCCGCACAAAATAGTATACAACAAAGTTTCAGCTACAAACAAATTAGATGATTGTTAAAATATGTACAGTAACTACATGTGAAACTTGGAAAATTAGAATATTGTACAAATGTCCATTCATTTCACTTAAAAGGTGAAACAAATATATGAGATATACTCACTACGTGCAAAGCGAGATAGTTCAAGCCTTACTTTTTTATAATTGTGATGATCATGGCATACAGTGTACATGAGATTATGTGATGATTATGGGGTACATGAAATTGGGGGGTTGGGGTTTTCATAAGGTATAAGCCATAAGCATCAATATTATAACAAAGTACGGCTTGAACCATCTCGCTTCTGGACCGGGACTCGTTGCTCACGGTCACTCACGTTCTGGTCACCTCCAGATTGGATTATTGTAATGCGCTCTACATGGGGCTGACCTTGACGACCATTCGGAGGCTTCAGCTGGTCCAGAATGCGGCTGCTCGGGTTGTGATGTGGCGCGGGCATTATGCCCATGCCTCACCCTGCTCCGGGAGCTGCACTGGCTCCCAGTATACCTCTGAGTGCAATTCAAGGTGCTGGTTTTGACCTTTAAAGCCCTTCATGGCATTGGTCCGGGATACCTTAGACACCGCATCTCCCCAAGGTTTTCAGCCCGTCCTACCAGGGCAGACAGGAGAGGCTCAGTGGTGGTCCCGTCCACAAAAGAAGTCCATCTCACCGGGGCCAGGAGAAGAGGCTTCTCCGTGTCTGCCCCAGCCCTATGGAACCTCTTACCACCAGAACTCATGCTCCAGTCGGACCTGTTATCCTTCAGGAAATTGTTAAAGACCGGCTATGCCAGCGGGTGTGGGGCATGTTTGAGTCCACCACGCTGGCTCATATAGTTTGTCTGAGGAATCCTGTGTATTGTATTTTATTTTATTTTATTTGTTGTTTGTACTATGTGGTGGGAGGGTGTGGGTAGGCTTTTTAATGCATAACTGTCTAGGTTTAGTTTTTTGGGTTTTTAACAGTGTTTTTAGCGGAGATTGAGTGTTTTTAGCTAATGTTGTTTTAGTTTGTGTTATTGTTTTGTATTGTATTACATCTTGTTAGCTACCCTGAGTGGTGTCACCACCAGGAGGGCGGGATATAAATCTTTTAATAAGTAAGTAAATAAATAAATAAATAAATAAATAAATAAATAAATAAATAAAATAAGTAATGAGTCTCTCTCATATATTTTTTTCACTTTTAAAGTTGCATTACTGAACTGAATGAACATTTGCACAATATTCTAATTTTCTGAGTTTCATCTGTATGCTAAGGTCTCAAAAAAGGCATTAATGGATGCAGCAGGATAATTGTTCATCAGCTGCTTAGTGGTAATGAAGCTTCTCCACCATAATGACCATGGGGGAATTACTAAGGCTTTTTTAGCATTGTAGTAGAATGAGGCTATTTTTAGTGGGTCAGAGACCGATTCAGGGACCTTCTACACCAGTGTTTCCCAACTTTTGATTTTTGGACTTCAATTCCCAGAAGCCTAAGTCAATCCCCCAAAACACTGGTCAGCCAATGTACTGACTTAGGCTTCTGGGAATTGAAGTCTCCCTGTGGTGCCTGGGCCCCATGTTGAGAACCACTGGTCTACACTAAAAACATGCGTTCTGATTCTTGTGTGGTTGGTCTATTGGTCAAGGTCAGGGGTTCCCAACCTTTTCAAGACAGGGGCTGGGTCACGCTCTCTCAGTCAGCGTTGAGGGCTGGACAGCCATTTTGTTCTGCCGGCATGAATGGGGGTGGCCATTTTGTCCCAACAGCTTCAAGGGGAGGCCCTTTTGTTTCTCAAATGTCCTTGGAAAGGTGGGAGGGGGGCACATGAAATGGCACTGGAGGCTAGCTAGATCTGGCTCACAGGCCTTAGGTTGGGAACCCTTGGTCAAGAGCCATACTCTAAACTTCAGAAACCCCATTTTTGGAGGTGTGCCAGGTAAAATTATAAAAATCTACGATTAGATTCACAGTCAAAGACGTATAAAATGAAAAGTTCAAGCCCTAACCAAGGACCGACCAACCAACCAACCATCCAACTAACCTACCAACCAACCAATTTATTACAGTCAAAGATCAGAACAGATTACAGATAAAACATTAACATCAAAACTGAATGTATTGAGATTGCTATTTTACTGACATAGATAACCTTTGTATTTTTATACACTGCAATCTTAGGTCACCCTTGCTCGAAAGCCAGTCATATCCAAGTCTAGGGTTCAATGCTCATCTCTGTTTATAGCCAAAGAGCCAGCATGTCTGCAGACATTTCCGTGGACATTTGGCAGATATGCCTCAACACTGGAGTGCACAGAATGCTGTTTACCTTCCCAAGTGATCCCTATTTATCTGCTTGCAATTTCTTACTTTTGAACTGATAAGTTGGCAGAAGCTGGTACAGAGACGGGAGCTCACTCCATCGTGCAGTACCCGGGAATCGAACTCCGAACTTCCAGTCAGCGAGTTCAGTGTCTTAACCACTCGAGCCACTGCAGTCCCTGTAATCTTAGAAGCTATTATATCCTACTAGCTGGTTACCTGGCCTTGCCCGTTTTTTTTTTAACCATAGGCCATCCTTTCCCATGGAAACCTCATGGGGTGTGTGTGGGTCACTCCTGCCTCCCTTCCTCAGTCTCTCTCTTCCCTCACCCATCCCGCTTCTCTGTCAATGGTCCGCCCTTATCCTTCCCATACATGTGTCCCCTTTGCATCCCTACCTGGGACTGTGACATTAGCCAGCCGAATTACATCACAAGGATGTCACAATCAGGTGACCTACCTGGGGCTACGACATTAGCATCACTATGACATCACTTGGAAACACACACACCCTAATGTTGAGTATACTTCCCTTTGCAGATCAATTTAGGGGCATACCCCCATGGGGCAGGTGACCCCACCCAGTGCTGGTTTCCAGAGGGCAAGGTATGTATGTGCCAATTTTCAGTGCGATAAGTCCAGGGGTGTGGATTTCTATAGAGCACATACAAGACCACACCTCTGTTTTATAAATCTATAAATCTGTGTGTTAACCGTTGGAATGTGACAAAGGATGTTTAGCCAGGCCCCACTAGCCCCGTCCGAGCTTCCGTGCACTCGCCCGACCGGGGTTCGCAGGTAACTGTCGGGTTGAATTTTGCGCCAGTGGGGCAGGAGCCCCCCAGACACACACAAAAAAGAGAACTTCAATTCCCAATGTTTCTTGCACCGCGCCGCACCAGAGCCAATCAGACTGAGCGGCGCAAGCAAAAGGAACGTTCGGAAACGCGCAGCGGCCAATCAAAATGAAGCTGCAGGAAAAAAAACCGCTGCACAAACTGAAATCGCAAATGCCAAACTACAAGCCCCAGCGTCCTGCGCGTCATGAGTGCGCAGAACGCTGAGGAAGCCGGCGCGTGAAAAATAAAAATAAAAAGGCAGGCCGTGGAACCACCACCACCACCACCACCGCATACAGCGGTGATGGGATTCCCGTGGTCCGGCCACCCAGGCCAGCCAACGCAAATACCCCCACCCCAACGCCACATCAAGCAGCGATGGGATTCCCGTGGTCCGGCCACCCAGGCCGGCCAATGGAAATACCCCCACCCCAACGCCGCATGAAGTGGCGATGGTATTTCTGCAGTCCAGCCACCAAGGCCGGCCCACGGAAATACCCCCACCCCAATGCCGCATCAAGCAGCGATGGTATTTCCGCAGTCCGGCCACCAAGGCCAGCCCATGGAAACACCCCCACCCCAACACTTCATGAAGCGGCGATGCAATTTCCATGGTCCGGCCACCCAGGCCCGCCCACGGAAATACCCCCCCAACGCCGCATGAAGCAGCAATGGGATTCCCGTGGTCCGGCCACCCAGGCCGGCCAATGGAAATACCCCCACCCCAACGCCGCATCAAGCAGCAATGGGATTCCCATGGTCCGGCCACCAAGGCCGGTCCACGGAAATACCCCCAACCCAACGCCGCATGAAGCAGCGATGCAATTTACGTGGTCCGGCCACCCAGGCCGGCCCACAGAAATACCACCACCCCAACTACGCATCAAGCGGCGATGGTATTTCCGCAGTCCGGCCACCAAGGCCAGCCCATGGAAATACCCCCACCCCAAAGCCGCACCAAGCGGTGATGCAATTTCCGTGGTCCGGCCACCGAGACCGGCCAACAGAAATACCCCCAACACAAAACAACACAATCCAAAAACATTCAAAAGTAATCAAAACCAAAAATAACAAACAGAAAAAGTAAACACAAAACATCCAAAAACAAACAAGAAAAATACACAGAATCCTCCCCCCCCCCCAAAAAAAAACCAAAACAACCCCCCCAAAAAAATTTAAACCAGAGACCTTACCAGGGGACGTCTTCACTCCATGACGACCGGAACTAAACTGAGGAAAGAAAGAGACTACTTACCGGAAGAAGAAGCGACACCCAGAGGACAGTAGAGAAAAATAGTAAATTAAAAGAAAAGCTCACCAGCCCCACCCAGAGGCCAAAGAGAAAAAACATTCAAAAATATTCAGAATAATCACAAAGGTAAAAGGTAAAGGTAAAGGTTTCCCTTGCTCGAAAGCCAGTCGTATCCGACTCTAGGGTGCAGTGCTCATCTCTGTTTCTATGCCGAAGAGCCAGCGCTGTCTGCTTCTGCAGACGTTTCCGTGGTCATGTGGCAGGCATGACTAGACACTGGAGCGCACGGAATGCTGTTACCTTCCCACCGAAGTGGTCCCTATTTATCTACTTGCAATTTCTTGCTTTCGAACTGCTAGGTTGGCAGGAGCTGGGATGAAGACGGGAGCTCATTTCCGTCCTGCAGTACTCAGGAATCGAACTGCTGACCTTCCGCTTCCCAGTCAGCGTCTTAGCGACTTGAGCCACTGCAGTACCAAAATCACAAAGAATTCACAAATTAATGAAATAAGTTTTCAAAACATTCAAAAATATTCACAATAATCACAAATAATTTTTTTTAAAAAGAAATGTTTTCACTCAAAAATACCAAAAAAAACATTTAAACACAGTATATAAACATTTATTTAAAAAAACATATTCTTACACATTTTTAAAATTATCCAAGGTACAACTATTTAAAAAAATTCACATAGTAACACATGATTTGGTTAAATATAATAATTATAAAAAATTATATCATCCTTTCCTCTTTTTTAAAGCAAAAAAAAAATCACAGTTTATAACAGCCCATGCGTAAAAATAAAAATTTAAAAAACCACAATTAAAAACTAACCTCATTTGCATAAACATAAAACAAAAACCTTCCAAAACCATTTTAAACAGCCTTGCACCGCTGGGCAAAATCTGCTAGTGTGTGTGTGTGTGTGTGTGTGTGTGTGTGTGTGTGTGTGTATATATATATATATAAAATAGATATCAGACCTTTTATTATACTATGCATTATGGTCAGTGGTTCTCAACCTGATGCCCAGGTCCTACAGGGGGACTACAATTCCCAGAACCCTAAGTTAGTACATTGGCTGATCAGTGCTTTGGGGAATTGACTTAGGCTTCTGGGAATTGAAGTCCAAAAACCAAAGGTTGGGAATGATTTTACTATATCTTATTTCATTGAATTGTGTAGCGATGTCTGGCCGCTAGGGCGGCGTTAGAGCCCGGAGGAGACTGATCAATGACAACACGAGGCAACAGGAGCGAGATCAGATCAGTGGTTTATTGGAGAAAGGCAACATCATTTATAGGGAAAAAAGCGCAACGGTGGCAGGCTGTCATCTGACAGGAAAATTACCTCACTCACGTACACAGGTTAATGGGGAATTCTTCAAAGGGAACTTAATCAACGGGGGCAAACATGGACTTAGGAGTCCCATTGTTCAGGGATTAGGCAGGGGCAAACATGGCCCTTATTTGCACCGGGCATAACCTTGGGTAGCAGGTGAGTCATTACTCAAATGGGTAACTGGGGTCAGCGAGATGTGCTCCTCGCAGAATCGCTGGTCAGGCAATGAGCGGCCGGATTAATCCCTGCCATTAATCTCCCCCCTTGCTCGCCGACAAAGGCCAGAGGCCAGGAGTCTGCTCACTGGTTTAACCTCTGCCAGAGGCCACCGATGCCCAACCGGGCACGCGGAATCCTCATCTCCCCTTTCTGTTTAATTTAAGAGCCTGGCCGGCGATCCCGCGCAAAAGCGGCATCAGCTGTTGGGCGTGAATGACGTCACGGGGTTTCTCCTTGGGGCGGCACTTAGAGATCAGCGAGGGAATGCACTGAGCAAAGCAACAAAGCGTAATGCCTAGTATGGCTATCCCCACCACTACCTTAAGCACCGTTTGCAGCCACCCCCAGGGGATCCACGACCACATCCAATTCCACAGGGAACTCCACCAAGCCCCCCATGCGGAACCCTCAGTAATACCCTGGACTATGGTGTGGAGGTTCGTGATCTGGCTTTGGATCTTACGGGAGTTGTCAGTAAGATTGAAGCAGCACATTCCATGAACAGATTCGCAACCCAGGTGGTGCAGCAAGAGGAGGTAGTCGATAGCCGCTCGATTGTCAAGAACGGCCTGGCGAAGTTCTGCCTGTTCCTGATTGAGGAGCGCTATCGCTGTGGAGGTATGGTTAATGGCTTTTGCCAAACCGCAAGCCAAGCGGCCAATCCTCCGTGCGTTGCCGACGGCCAAGCCTGGCACGCCGACAAGGCTGACTGCTAGGGATACATACTCAGCGGGACTCATTACTCTGAAGCTGCTGTCACAAGAGCTGTCTAACTGGGTTGTGCGTGCGTGCCGTATGAGTGGGGAGACATCTGAAACATTAGGAACATGTGAAACATCAGAATCATTTGTGCTTGGGGCAATCATGTCCTTAGTAGGGAGTAACAGTGTCAAACGACTGATACAACACATTGAGTCCGACAAATTCGCAGGAATATAGTTCCATGTGAACTGGTTGCAGGTGAAAAACCACCCTGAAGGTAGGGTGACGTGAGCGTACAGCGAAATGAGTGTCTCTGGTTTATTACAAGTCCAGTTGCCGCTGCCGGGGTCAAGGCAGCGGCGCCGAGTCGGGCCGCCGGGGGTGCAGCCGGTCATTCGGGTGCAAGCAGCGTCCGGGCTGACCGCCACTCGAGGGGTATGAAGAGTGGCTGCGTCAGCCGGCAAGGTCGATGCAAGTCGCCGTCCCCCCCAGCGGGCGTATGCTGAGAAGGTGGTAGGAGTGTGTGGGCCAAAGAACGCCTTCAGCAGCCAGTCGCCATCCTTGGTGCGCGCGTCCAGAGCGTGGCACACGGGGATGAGACAGGTGCTGAGGATAGATGCAGAACCAATGTCCTGCTGTAGACAAAAATCGGACTGGTTGACGAGACCCGCCAACCTTTCCCACAAGTTGTACCGCATTCGTGCGGAAAGATCTTCACCAGGCGGCAAGCCGTTGGCCTGGAGTGAAGCGGCCTGAACGCCTCCCCCCAAAAGCAGGAGGAGGGCCAGGAGGATGGTGTAGATCACCGAATTGATGTGAATCTGGGCAAAGACAGCTGCAACGAAGTTCTCCGGCGTCGGCTCCTTCCCCTCGCGTTGGAGGGCGTCCCGGGCCTCAATGCAAAGGGTCTTGACCATCCCCCAGGTGATCCTCTGTGCCGGGGTCCGCAGCCGCCGCGTCCCCCGGTGGGTCTCCTCGATCAGAGTGAGGTCCTCCATCTCCGGGATCGGACTCGGGTCGGTCTGGGTCCACGCCATGTGGTTCCAAGTGAGGCTTGACACACCGGGCTGGAATCCAAACGACACCTGTAGGAGACATAACTGCAGCATACCCTCTTCCCCAGGTTATGAGCGGCACCGGGCCCCTCCAAGAAGGGTCTGGTGGCACTCGGTACCGGACCATAGGTCGCGGGAGAGCTTCCGAACGGCGGAAGTGCTTCTCCTGCGGCGTGCAATCCGAAAAAACATTAAGGTGATTGTAGGTGAACAATACCTTGTTGAGACACATCTGTGCTTCTCCCTGTGACTTGGGGAGGGCTGGTGGCTCCCCCCTTTCTGTTTGTTTTTCAATATAGGACTTTAGCGTCCGATTGACCCGCTCTACAATCGCCTGCCCTTGCGGATTGTAGGGGATTCCAAATGTGTGCTTGATGTCCCAGGTGGCCATGAAGGCGGCCAACTGCCTGGAACTGTAGGCCGGCGCGTTGTCCGTCTTCACGTGCCGCGGCTTGCCCATCGCCGCAATGCAGGAAAGGAGGTGCTGCTCCACGTGGGAAGCCGCCTCCCCCTTCTGCGCCGTTGCCCAAACGAATTGAGAAAAAGTGTCAATGCAGACGTGCATGTATTGCCATCTGCCGAACTGCGGCACATGCGTGACGTCCATCTGCCATACCTGATTAGCCTCTGTCCCTCGTGGGTTGACCCCCCACGAGGGCCCCCCCGGCGCCCCTGCGCAATGCTGGCAAGAGCGGACTATGCCTTGGGCCTGAGAGAGTGGCAGATTGAACTGTCTGGCGAGTGCCTTGGCATTTTGGTGAAAAAAGGCATGACTTTGAATTGGAGTAGTGAAAACTCCCAAAACTGAACGTTGCTGAATTTCCTTTGCCGCCGCGTCCGCTCTGCTATTGCCCGCGGAGATCGGACCCGGCAGGTCTTGGTGACTTCGGATGTGGGCAATATAGAGCGGCTCGGTGCGGTTCCGCAAATGAAATTGAGCAGTGAGAAACAGGCTGAGCAAGTTCTTGTCTATCGCGGGAGTAATGTAAGCTCCCGGTAGACTGTGAAGCAAATTCCTTACATACAGACTGTCAGTAATGATGTTTAAACGTTCCTTGGCGAAGGTGCGCAAGGCAAGGTTCACGGCTGCCAACTCTGCCCGCTGCGCGGACTTCTGTGGAAGAGTTAACAGCGTGCGCCAAGCCTCGCCCTCCTGCCAAGTCAGGACACCATATGTGCGTCCCCCATCGGTGAAAACTGTCTTGGCCCCTTGAAGCGGGACCAGCGAGAGCAGTTCGAACAAGCTGACTGTTCCTGTCTGAAGTGAGACAAGTCTAGGGTCTTTGGGCAAATGGTATGCCAAGCTTCCAGTGAATCCTTCCAAAGCTATCGGAAGCGAGTCACCTAGCTGCATCAACTGATGGATTTGTTCCTTGGTGAACGGGACTATGATCTTAGCTAAATCGTGCCCAGAAATGTCCCTTGCTCTCAGCCTGCCGCGGTAGATCACCGCGGAGACCAGTTCTTGGGGCGGAACGATGTTCCGAGAGGAGGTGTTAGGCAAATAGACCCACTCCACAATTTTCGCTCCCTTCTCTGAGTCTGCTCCTAGCGCCCCAGTGAACATGGATCCTGACCGTACGATGTACAAATTCAGGATCGGGGCATATGGCCCCGGGGCGATCCTATCCACCCACCTCTGGCTGAGAACTTGGTTCACCTTCTCGAGCGCCAAGCGCGCGTCTCGAGAGATCTTTATCCGGTCTGCCGGCTGCTTACCTAGGGTTAGCAGCGAGAAGAGCGGTTTTAGGAGATCCGTATCTAAACGAAAATACGGTCTGGCCCAATTGATGTTTCCCAAAACTTGCTGCAACTCTACAAGGGTGACTGAGTCTTGTAAATTTATCTGAGGAAGAACTGGCGCTGCGAAAGAGCGGAGAAGCCGATGGCCCAAGTATGAAAAGGGCTCGGTCCTCTGCACTTTCTCAGGGGCAATAAGCAAACCTTTGTCCCCCAGGCTGGCCTGGAGGTCAGAAAACATTTCGCTGCCGAGCTGCGGCAACGCTACTAAGATGTCGTCCATGAAGTGACAAACAATAGCTTTAGGGTAAAGGCTTCGGAACTTTGCCAGTGCGCCGTGAACATAAATTTGACACAGGGTGGGCGAGTTGAGCATGCCCTGTGGCAAGAATTTCCACGCGTAACGCTGCGTGGGCTCACCGTGGTTCACGACCGGCACTGTAAAGGCGAACCTTTCCCGGTCCCTGGGGTCTAAGGGGATTGTATAAAAGCAATCCTTGAGATCTACAACTAGGATCTCCCACCCCTCGGGAATCATATTCGGATTAGGGATGCCGCATTGGAGCGGACCCATCGGCTGAATGCATTTATTGATCTCTCGGAGATCGTGGAGGAGTCGCCACTTCCCCGACTTCTTCTTAATCACAAAAATTGGCGAATTCCAGGGGCTTGTGGACTGTTCTATGTGTCCTGCGTCTAGCTGTTCCTTAACTAGCTGCTTGAGGGCAACTAATTTCTCTCCCACTACCGGCCATTGTTCTACCCATACCGGAGTGTCGGTGAGCCAGTTAAGTGGCAACGCCATTACCCGAAGGTAAGCGTAGCACCGTACTGCTGGAGAATGTCTCGCCCCCAAAGGTTGATGTGCACGTCAAGAATGTGCGGCCGAATTACCGCTGTGCCGTCAGCCCTTGGGATTGTGACTTCTACCCACTCTCGGCTCCTGAACGCTTCCTGGACGCCTCCTACCCCCCACACATCGGAGACCGGCTCAATGGCCCACTCTCTTGGCCACTGGCTCCTGCTTATCACACTCACATCCGCTCCGGTATCGAGTAACCCTGAGAACACCCTTTTGTTCAAAAATACCTCGATAACGGGGCGCTGTTTCCACTCAATGTTGGTCTCCACTGTCGCTAAGACCTGGTATCCTTGCACTGCCTCACTCGCGCCCGAGCGGTCTGCTGAACCGGACTCTGAGCTGTCCCTGAGCCTTCCCTGGCTGCCTGCTGGCGAGTGACAAGGAACCATGATCAGTTGCGCTAATGTGTCTCCCTTGTGGATGGTTTGGGGCAGGTGCGCCCAAAGCTGGACCTGGAGAATGCCTGAAAAATTGGAGTCAACGACTCCTGGAATTATGAAAATTCCGCGTGCTCCAGCCACACTACGGGGCAAAACTAAACCTATAAAGCCTCTGGGCAGGGGTCCCATATACTGAGTGTCGACTAGATAGACTGTGCCTGGCAGGTCGCATGTAACGTCCGCCTGGCAAGTCAACTCTAGCCCCGTGCTGCCCTTGGGGCTGGCCTGTGCCCTCGCAGTGCCTGGGATGTGCCTAGACTCTAGTCTCGGTCTGGGGAGTTCTGGATCTGGGTGAGGGAAGCCTCTGTTTGGACTGGGGCCAGAGACGTGCCCGGATTCCGGTTTCCCGAACTCGGACAAAACCTGGCCCAATGGTAGCCTTTCTTGCACTTCGGGCAGAGGGTGTTCGGAGCCTTGGGACGGCCGGACTTTTGTCCGTTTCCCTTGGATCGGCACTCCCTAGCGAAGTGACCGACCTTGCCACAAGTGTGACATGCCCCCTTGTTCTTGCCATTGGATCTTCTTCCCCCCTGCACCGCTGCCGCTAGCAGACCCATCTTGTAGGAGTCTGTGCCAACGTCGGAGCATGCTCGAATCATGTCCGTTAAGGTTATGTCAGGGCGATTGCCCAGGGACTGCAAGATTTTACGGCAGTCCAAGTTGGCGTTGTCTTTGGCTAGCTTAATCATGAGCTCTTCCTGGGCTTGCTCATTGTCAATCTGCCTGCTAATTGCTTCTTCCAGGCGATTGATGAAGTCCATGTAGGGCTCTTGGGCTCCCTGCTTAATGGCGGTGTAATTTTTGGCCGTTTTGCCAGACGCTGGGACCTTGAAGTATGCCCTATAGGCAGCCTCGGCTGACATCTCTAGGGTGGCGAGAGGCAAGTTGATTTGAGCGTTGATGGACTCAAAGGCACCTGAACCATACAACTGGTCAGGGATTACCGCGCCTCCCATCCTGGCAGCCCGAGCTTGCGCCTCTAGGCGGAACTCGCTGTCCCAAATCATGTACTGGCTGGGGGTAAGCATCATCCTCATGACGGCTTTCCAGTCATGAGGAATCCACATGGTGGTCTCGCACACTTGCTGAAGCGTGCCCCTCGTAAAACGACTTTGGAGCCCTGTCTCTGAGATGGCCTTCCGTAAAGCCATGAGAAGCTTGTACGGGACTGGGGAGTGTACTACCTGCTGTGCGCCTGTGAGCGCGTCCATCTCTAAGCGGATGGGACAAATCTGTCGAAGCTCTGCTAGCTGTTCTACTGGCAATTCCCCCTTCTTGAGTTCTATCTCAGCTGTGCGCTGAAGGGCACTCTTCACGACTAGGGAACCTGGGGCTGTCAGAGAAGCGCCAGCGCCTCTCATTCCTTGCGTTCCCTCGGTGACGTCTGCAGCTGTCACCGCGGGAAGGCTCCCTGCGCTACTCTGCTGATAACTGAATGTCGGGTAGAGTGCGGCGGGCGCCGTCGGCTCGACTGGCATGCCTGATGGCTTCTCTAACGGGGGTTCTTCCGCTTCTACCCGGACTGGCTCGATCTGCTCTAAGAGTCTCCTACATTTCCGCCATGTGCGGACTATCCCTCCCGGAGCTTTCGGGGTTTGCTGAATGCAGTCTCCTATCTGATCCCAGAGCTTCAGGGTTAACGTACCTACTTCTGGGTAAAGTAGGCAGTGTTCCCCGAGGTACGCCAAAAGTCTCGCTAGCTCCCTGCTGTGAAATCGTAACTGGAAAACCCTGGCCAGGATTATGAACTCTTGCTCCCGAGTTCTTTGGCTAGCGGACGGACTTGGTCGAGGAGAACAAGTCCCCATATTACCTGCGATGGTCCTCCGAAGTTTCCTTCTCGGGACGAAGTTCGACGCGTCTTTGCAGGCAACAGGTTCGGGCGACGAGTGTCTGGGGTAGCCCTCGGAGCGTGGACCTTCTGCCACGGGCCCTTCTATCGGCCTCTGCGATGTCAGGGGCTCACAGCCTGCCCTGAGCGGAACGCGTTTCCCTCTATGGCAAACCTCTCGAAAGCGGGGAGGAAGCGGTAGGAATGTCTCTCTGGAATGCCTCGCGGCGGGCCGTTCTCTGTCCGGCTGGCTGCCGACCAGAGCGCCGCGCTATCCTCCGGGCTGGCAGGTCGCGGTTCAAGCGCAGAACCGGACCGCATGGAGCGCTACTCACGAGTGGACCTCTCCGGGGTCTCTTACTCACGAGTAAATCACGTCGGGGTCACCAGCTGTAGCGATGTCTGGCCGCTAGGGCGGCGTTAGAGCCCGGAGGAGACTGATCAATGACAACACGAGGCAACAGGAGCGAGATCAGATCAGTGGTTTATTGGAGAAAGGCAACATCATTTATAGGGAAAAAAGCGCAACGGTGGCAGGCTGTCATCTGACAGGAAAATTACCTCACTCACGTACACAGGTTAATGGGGAATTCTTCAAAGGGAACTTAATCAACGGGGGCAAACATGGACTTAGGAGTCCCATTGTTCAGGGATTAGGCAGGGGCAAACATGGCCCTTATTTGCACCGGGCATAACCTTGGGTAGCAGGTGAGTCATTACTCAAATGGGTAACTGGGGTCAGCGAGATGTGCTCCTCGCAGAATCGCTGGTCAGGCAATGAGCGGCCGGATTAATCCCTGCCATTAATCTCCCCCCTTGCTCGCCGACAAAGGCCAGAGGCCAGGAGTCTGCTCACTGGTTTAACCTCTGCCAGAGGCCACCGATGCCCAACCGGGCACGCGGAATCCTCAGAATTGAGCTAGAGCATTCTACAAATTGTTTTATAATCCACCCACAATAGATTCAGTCTTGATGTAAACGTTTTGTCTACAATCTCTTCTGGCCTTTGACTGTAATAATAAATTGATTGACTGACCTTGGGCTCTTTCCTTGGATTTTCTGGACTCTCTTTTAGGATCAAAACAGAGTCATTGGGTGGAAAAATCTCCCGGCCACCATAGTTTTATCTGCCACACCACTTCCTCTCAGGCTCTGCCTGCTGCTCAATAGGGCAATTTTTTCTAAGCAAATAATAACACACGACTTTTTGGTTTACATTTCAACCTTTCCTCTTGCCCACTGTTTTCTCACCTCTCCTTTCTCAGTCAATCGACACCATACCTGTCAACCGCGGCTCCGGCGAATCCGCGTTGTACGCATGCGCGTGGAGGGCTACGCCACTTGCGTTGCCTTCTGCGCATGCGCGGAAGGGAGCTACGGAAGTGTATAGCCCTTCCACGCATGCATGCAACGTGACCTGCGCAAATGGGCTGTGCAGTGCCTCCTTTCCCCCGCTGCAAATTTACGGTTTTTTTGCAGTGCGGGTCGTGAAATGGCGCAAATCGGCACCGAATTATGGGGTAATCTCGGCCAAATCGGGATGGTTGACAGGTATGATCGACACCCTCCCCTGTTTGTCAGTTGTGTAGTTGTGTAGTTGTGTGCCTCAAAGACTCTTCCCTTCCCTCTTAAGCTTGAAATCCCTGTCAATGTTCAAATTTTACCATACACTTCCCTACATATCGACACCCCTTATGAAGAGCTTGGAAATAATGCATTGATGTGCAAACTATTAAATCATTATACAGCAAAACCCCTACTTACGGGGAAAAGTCAGTTCCGTAGGCTTTTGATTAAATCAGTTTTTTATGTAACTCGAAGCAAACCCATAGGAAAATTATTATTTTTACGTAACTTGAAGCAAACCCATAGGAAAAATGAAATTTTTATGTAAATTGAAGCAAACCCATAGGAAAAAGAATCTTTACGTAACTCGAAGCAAACCCATAGGAAAAAGAATCTTTATGTAACTCAAAGCAAACCCATAGGAAATCGTGTAAATCAGGACATGGTTTTAGCACAAAATCATTATGCAAGTCGAATTTTATGTAACTCGAGATATTTGTAAGTCGGGGTTTTACTGTACTGTGTGTGCATTAAATAGGAGAATGAGCCATTAAAATCAATATTGTTTCAAAAATCATCTTTTAATTGTCTTAAAATTAATCTCAAAGAGCTGTGATACCAGTTATAGGGAAAGGTTTCCCTTGCTCAAAAGCCAGTCGTATCTGACTCTAGGGTCCAGTGCTCATCTCTGTTTCAAAGTCTGAAGAGCCAGCACTGTCTGCTTCTGTAGATGTTTCCGTGGTCACATGGCAGGCATGACTAGACACAGAAGCGCACAGAACACTGTTTACCTTCCCACCAAGTGGTCCCTATTTATCTACTTGCAATTTCTTGCTTTCAAACAGCTAGGTTGGCAGGAGCTGGGACAGAGACGGAAGACCATTCCATCCTGCAGTACTCGGGAATCGAACTGCTGACCTCCCACCTCCCAGTCAGCATCTTAGCCACTTGAACCACTGCAGTCCCTGCAATACCAGTTATACCAATGCAAAAATAATGCTTTTGATGTTAATGAAGTAAACCTAGTGTGTTATTTCCAAACTCTAACCCTACCCTGTATACAGTATACTGTATACAGTGGAACCTCTCTTAACAAACGGCCCGGTTAACACAAAAATCGAATAACCAAAGGAAATCCATAGAAAATAGTGGCTTGGTTAACAATGCATTCCTATGGGAAACTGTGTTTCAGTTAACAAATTTTGGTTTTCAATGCATTCCTATGGGAAATTGCATTCCATGCATTCCTATGGGGATTTTGTTTTACCAATTTTTCTTAGTACAAAAAGTCCCATAGAACACATTAAATTTGTTAACCAAGGTTCCACTGTATATATATTGGAGATTGGATTTAAGCTACCATTAACCAATGGTCCAACCGACGCAAAGGAACACCTCATAAAAATCATATTCATTCCCCCTTATGTTACCAGTGCCAAAGATGGACACCTACAACAAAACATGAAGGGAAGTTGGTTATCACGCAAATGAGATGTCTGAGGAAGGCAGCTGGAGTAACTAGAAGGGATAAAATCAGGAATGAGGTTATAAGGGAAAGAATTGGAATTGAACCAATCTGAAACTACTGTATATACAAAGACAACAAATAAAGTGGTTTGTCCATTTGGAGACCTTGTATTACCTTCAACACCCTGAGGGGTGGTGGTGGTGGTGATAGTAGTAGTAGTAGATGATGATGATGAAGAAGAAGAATTATCAATGGCGCATATGATACAGCCACCAGTAGTAAATGGTATCTTAATTCCAATTTGTAATCCCAGCTAGACTCAACAAATCAATTGCTGAATGCTAAGCTTTGTCCTCATAACATAAGAACATAAGAACAGCCTTGGTGGAACAGGCCACAGCCCATCCAGTCCAGCATTCTGTCTCACACAGTGGCTCACCATTTGCTTCTGGGTATATTCCCAAGCAGATGCCTTCACCTGCTTATGATTCCCTGGAAACGGCATTGAGAGATATCCTGCCTATCTCTCCAACCCAGAGGTTGTTCTTATGTATCCATAATTTTACCCATGGATATCCTTGTCCTCCATGAACTTGTCTATTCCTTTCTTGAATCAGTCAAGTCTGATAGCTGTCTCCACTTCTTCTGGCAGGGAGATCCATAGACCAGTGATCCTCTGGGTGAAAAAGTACTTTCTCTTATTTGTTTGAGAACTAGCACCCAAAAGTTTCATGGAGTGATAGGGAAAACAGTTTTTCCTTATCTACTTTGTCCACGCCGTGCATGATTTTATAAACTTCAACCAGGTCACATCCTAGATGCTGTTGTTCAAGAGTAAAGAGGCCCAACCGTTGCAGCCTCAGATGGTAAGGAAGGTGTTCCAGTCCCCTAATCATTCTGGTTGCCATCCTCTGCACTTTTCCCAGCTCCACAATATCCTTCTGGAGGTATGGCGACCAGAACTGTACACAGCATTCCAGATGGGGCCTCACCATAGATTTAAAAAGAGGCAAAATGACACTTGCTGACTTATTTTCTATACCCTTCCTAATGATCCCTAGCATTGAGTTTGCTTTTTTCACTGCTGAGGCACACTGGGTTGACACCTTCATTGACACCAAAGGTCCCTTTCCTGGTTTGTCGCAGAGAGAGTTCAGACCCCATCAGTTTATAAATGTAATTGGGGTTTTTTTTGCCCCAACATGCATCACTCTGCACTTACTAATGTTGAAGCTCATTTGCCACTGTTTTGCCCACTCCCCCAGTGTCAAGAGATCCCTCTGGAGCTCCTCACAATCTCTTACAGTTTTCACTACCCTGTATAATTTAGTGTTGTCAGCAAATTTGGCTACCTTGCTATTTACTCCTACTTCTAGATCATTTATGAAGAGGTTGAAAGGCAGTGGTCCCAGTACTGAACCTTGGGGGACCCCACTCTTTACTTCCCTCCACTTGGAGAAGTGTCCATTTAGTGCTACCCTCTGTTTCCTGTCCCTTAGCCAGTTGCTGATCCAGGACAAGACCTGTCCCTTTATTCCATGACTGGTAAGTTTATTCAAGAGCCTTTGGTGTGGGACCTTGTCAAAAGCCTTCTGAAAGTCCAGATAAACAATGTCAACTGGATCTCCCTTATCCACATGCTTGTTGACACTCTCAAAAAATTCCAACAGATTAGTGAGGCATGATTTGCCCTTGCAAAAGCCATGTTGGCTCTCCTTTAGCAGCACCTTCTCTTCTATGTGCCTATTAATTCTATCTTTTAGGATGGTTTCCATCGCTTTACCTGGGACACATGTCAAACTGACAGGTCGGTAATTTCCTGGATCACCCCTGGATCCTTTTTTGAAAATTGGTGTTACATTCGCTACCTTCGAGTCATCAGGCACAAAGCCTGATTTGAGGGAAAGATTATATATTTTGGCTAGGAGATCAGCAATTTCATCTTTAAGTTCCCTCAAAACTTGTGGATGGATGCCATCTGGTCCTGGTGATTTGTTAGCATTTAGTTTAACAAGACATGCAAGGACCTCCTCCCTGATTATTTCTATCTGGCTTAATTCTTCGGTTTCCCTCCCTACGAAGATAGGCTCTGTTTTGGGCATGTGGTCTCTGTCTTCTTCAGTGAATAATACTGAAGCAAATAATTCATTGAGTCTCTCTGCAATCTGTTTCCTCTTTAATAACCCCTTGCCTTCCATTGTCATCTAATGGTCCAATGGCCTTCCTAGTTGGGTTCTTACTTCTAATGTACTTTTTAAAAAGTCTTTGTTATTTCTCGGAGTATTCTTAGCTATACTCTCCTCAAATTCTTGCTTTGCTTTTCTGATTGTTGCCTTGCATTTGTTCTGCCAGAATTTCTGTTTCTGTCTGCTGTCCTCATTCGGACAAGCCTTTCATCTTCTAAATGAGCTTTTCTTGCTTTTGATCACTTCCCGAACAGCTCCTGTAAGCCACATCGGAGTCCTCTTGCACCTGGCAGTGCCCTTTTTCCTTTTGGGTATGCATTCCAATTGGGCCGCTGTTATTGTTTTTGTAAACAGCCTCCATGCCTCTTGGAGTGTTTGGACTCTCTCAATTTTCCCTTTCAGCTTCTTTTTAACTAGTTTCCTCATTTTTGGAAAATTTCCTTTTTGAAAATTTAAGGTCTCTGTTGTGGGATCCGCGCACACAATTGGCATACTGTCCCTGACAGAACCCCGGTATTGGGTGATCACCTCGTTGCCAGGGGTTCCTGAAGGGACAGAAATTGGGGGAGCGGAATATTAGATAGAGTTTAATTCATCAATAGCTGATCTGACAAACTGCTTGGTCAACAGAGAGCTAATGACTAATGTGTTAGGTGTGTAATAGGCAATCTCGCCTGCGGATTACCTTAAGCCCTAGAACCAATACCAGCCACATGTTTACCCCGGATAACACGGAACAATGTATTTCCCCTGCCATTGATTAAGTTAGTTAATTAACTTTCCCTGTAGACTTCCCCAATTAACTTGTGTAAACACGGAGTGTGAGTTCTGCAGATCGCAATGTTTTTACATGCAGCCTGTACATGATAAATACTAATGATTTGCCTTCATTAAATCACTGGTCTTCGCTCCATCTTGCCTCGTGTCTCATTGCTTGACCAATCTCCTCCGAACACAACAGCCGCTTCGCGGTTCCGATCCAGCTTGCGCAACCCGCTTCGCGTCCCAGATCCAACATATAGTGACCCTGACGTAATTCTACTCGTGAGTAAGCGATCTTCGTGGTCCGGTTCTACGCCAGAACTGTGTCCGAATCGTCCCAGAGGACAGCGCGGCAGCTCTGGTCGGAAAGCCATCCGATCTGAGTGACAGCTACGTTGCGAGACATTCCAGAGAGGCAGAGCACGCTCCAAAGCTCTGAGGCAGCTGCTTAGCGGAAACGCGTTCCGCTCAGGGTCGGCTGTGAAACCCTGACTTCGTCGCAGAGGCCGCCGAGGGCCTGTGGCAGCAGCCCATGTTCCGAGTTCCTTCCCAGAGGTTCATCGCACCAGACCTGTTACCTAAACTCAGACGCGTCGCTTCATCCCGAGGAGAAAAACTTCAAAGGACCGGCAGGTAATATGGGGACTTGTCTTCAGCGGCAATGTCCAACTGCTAACCAGAGAGTTCACTCAATGGAACACAAGGCCCTGGCCAGGGTATACCATACACGCATTCACAGCGCCCAGTTAGCGGATCTTTTGGTGTACTTGGGGGGAAATTGTCTGCTTTATCCAGAAACAGGCATGCTTAACCTCCAACTTTGGGACAGGATAGGAGCCTGCATTCAGCAAGCCCCGAGAGCTCCAGATAGCATAATCAGCACGTGGAGCAAGTGTAGGAAGCTCTTAGCAGAGGTAGACCCCGTCCGGATAGAGGCCCAGGAACCCCCAGCGCAGTCAGAGCCATCAGCCCCAACAGCTCTCTATCTGTCATTTCAGCTCAAGCAGGGTAGTGTAGGAAGCTTTGCCTCAGTGACAGCTGCAGACGTCACTGAAGGAATGCATGGACTGAGAAGCCCTGGCGCTTCTCTGACAGTTAAAAGTTCCCAGACTACCAAGAGTTCCATCCAGCGCATGGTTGAGGAAGAAATCAGTAAAGGGGAGTTGCCAGTAGAAGAACTAGCTGAGCTTAGGCAGATATGCCCAGTTCGCATAGAGGTAGATGCCCTCACGGGCCAGCAGCAAACGATCCATTCGCCAGTTCCGTATGAGCTGCTTATGGCTATATGGAAGGCAATCACAGAGACAGGACTTCAGAGTCGCTTCACCAGGGGCACGCTTCAGCAAGTGTGCGAAACTATGATGCTCATTCCGTACGACTGGAAAGCCGTCATGCGAATGATGCTCAGCCCCAGCCAGTATTTGCTATAGGACAGCGACTATCGTCTCAAAGCACAGGCAAGGGCTGCCAGGATGGGCGGAGCAGTAATCCCTGACCAGCTATATGGTTCAGGTCCGTTCGAATCCGTTGATGCGCAGACCGCCTTGCCAATCGCCACCCTTCACTTGGCGGCTAAGACAGCCTTCAGGGCTTATCTCAAGGTCCCGGCAGCTGGCGAAGCAGCCAAAAATTACACAGCAGTCAAACAGGGTGCCCAAGAGTCCTACACGGACTTTATCAATAGACTGGAGGAAGCAGTCAGTAGACAGATTGATAATGAGCAAGCCCACCAGGAGCTCATGATGAAATTGGCAAAAGACAACGCCAACCTTGACTGCCGTAAGATCTTGCAGTCACTGGGCAATCGTCCCGATCTGATTCCCACGGACATGATTAGGGCTTGTGCTGACGTTGGTACAGATTCCTACAAAATGGTTCTGTTGGCAGCGGCAGTGCAAGGCGGTAGGAAGCCCAAGAACACAACCAAAGGAGCATGTCACAATTGTGGCAAGATCTGTCATTTCGCTAGAGAATGCCGATCCAACAAGGGCAGCAGCCAAAACGCCGGCCATCCCAAGGTTCCGACCACCCCATGTCCAAGGTGCAATAAAGGCTTCCACTGGGTCAGGAACTGCCCGAATTTGAGAAAACCGGAACATGGGCTTGTCTCTGGCCCCGGTCCAAACAGAGACCTCAATCGCTCTGGGAGAGCCAGAGCTGGATTAAATTCCGGTCACATTCCCTGCATTCTGGAGGCGCAGGCCAGCCCTAAAGGCAGTGCGGGACTAGATTTGACTTGCCAGTCAGAAGTCACATGTGACTTGCCAGGCACAGTCTATCTGGTCGATTCCCAGTACATGGGACCCCTGCCTAAAGGCTATATAGGTTTAGTTTTGCCCCGTAGTATTGCAGGAACGCGCGGAATCTTAGTGATTCCAGGAATCATTGGCTCCAATTTTTCGGGTGTTCTCCAGGTTCAGCTCTGGACACACCTACCCCAAACCATTCACAAGGGAGACACATTAGCGCAACTGATCATGGTTCCTTGTCACTCGCCAGCAGGCAGCCAGGAAAGGCTCGGGGACAGCTCAGAGCCTGGTTCGGAAGACCGCTCGAGCGCAGAAGGGGCAGTGCAAGAATACCAGGTCTTAGCAGCAGTGGAAACCAACATAGAGTGGAAGCGGCGGCCAGTCATAAAGGTATTTTTAAATAAAAAACTTTTTGACGTGTTATTAGACACCGGAGCTGACGTCAGCGTGGTCAGTCAGAGTCAGTGGCTGCGTGAGTGGGCTCTCGAGCCGGTCTCCGATGTGTAGGCGGTGTTCAAGAAGCGTTTAGAAGCCAAGATTGGGTAGAAGTCACGATCCCCGAAGCTGACGTCACAGCGGTCATCCGGCCGCACATTTTGGATGTGCATGTCAACCTTTTGGGGCGAGACATTCTGCAGCAGTACCGTGCCACTCTTACCTTCGGGTAATGGCTCTACCGCTTAAATGGCTGACCAACACGCCATGCTGGGTAGAACATTGGCCGGTAGTAGGTCGAGAAATTAGTCACCCTGAAACAGCTGGTGAAAGAACAGCTAGATGCTGGACACATAGAATGGTCCACCAGTCCCTGGAATTCGCCCATATTCGTTATTAAGAAAAAGTCAGGAAGTGGCAACTCCTTCATGATCTCAGAGAGATCAATAAATGTATCCAGCCAATGGGTTCGCTTCAATGCGGCATCCCAAATCCGAACATGATCCCTGAGGGTTGAGAGATCTTGGTTGTAGACTTAAAAGACTGTTTTTATACAATTCCCTTAGATGCTAGGGATCGGAAAAGGTTCGCTTTTATAGTGCCAGTCGTGAACCACAGAGAGCCCACACAACGTTATATGTGGAAATATTTGCCACAGGGGATGCTCAACTCACCCACCCTGTGCCAAATTTACATTCACAACGCACTGGAAAAGTTCCGAAACCTTCACCCCACAGTCTTAGTGTGTCATTTCATGGATGACATCCTGGTCACAGCGCCGCAACTCGGCAGTGAAATGTTTAAAAACCTCCAGGCCACTCTGGGGGAAAAAGGGTTACTCATTGCCCCAGAGAAAGTTCAGAGAACCGAGCCATTTCCATACTTGGGCCATCGGCTTCTCCGTTCTTTCGCAGCACCAGTTTTGCCACAGATCAACTTAAAGGATTCAGTCACCCTTGTAGAATTGCAACAGATTCTGGGGAATATTAATTGGGCCAGACCGTATTTCAGGCTAGATACGGATCTTCTAAAACTGCTCTTCTCGCTGCTAACGCTAAGTAAGCAGCCAGCAGACCGAATACACATTCCTCGAGAGGCGCGCTTGACTCTCGAAAAGGACAACCAAGTTCTCAGCCAGAGATGGGTGGACAGGATTAGTCAGGGACCCTATGCTCCTGTTCCAAACCTGTACATTGTCCAGACCGGATCCATGTTTACCGGAGCCCTAGGGATGAGCTCCGAGTGGGGGGCGAGTATCCTGGAATGGGTGTATTTACCACACACCTCTTTCCGAAACATCGTTCCTCCACAGGAACTGGTCTCCACGGTGATTTACCGAGGAAAGCTGAGAGCAAGGGACATCTCAGGGCACGATTTAGCAAAAATTGTGGTCCCATTCACGAAAGAGCAAATCCTGCAACTGATGCAGCTCAGTGACTCGCTTCCGATTGCATTGGAAGGATTCACTGGATGCTTGGCATACCATTTGCTGAAAGACCCCAGACTCATCTCGCTTCAAATGCAGACAGTCAGTTTGTGTGAGTTAATGTCACTGGTTCCACTTCAGGGGGCTAGGACAGTTTTCACTGATGAGGGTCGTACATATGGTGTTCTTACTTGGCAAGAGGGCCAGGCTTGGCGCACGCTTCTAACTCTTCCACAGAAGTCCACGCAGTGGCAGAGTTGGTGGCAGTGAACCTCGCTTTGCGCACCTTTGCCAAAGAATGCTTGAACATAATCACTGACAGCCAGTATGTTAGGAATTTGCTTCACAGTCTACCGGGAGCGTACATCACTACCGCAATAGACAAGAACTTGTTGAGTCTTTTCCTCACAACTCAATTTCATTTGCGGAACCGCACCAAAGCGCTGTATATCGCCCACATCAGAAGTCACCAGGACTTGCCTGGTCCGATTTCCGCGGGCAATAGCAGAGCGGATGCAGCCGCAAAGGAAATTCAGCAATGATCAGTTTTGGGGGTCTTCACGACTACGATTCAGAGTCATGCATTCTTTCATCAGAATGCCAAAGCACTTGCACGGTAGTTCAACCTGCCACTTACTCAAGCCCATGGCATAGTCCGTTCCTGTCCGCATTGTGCAGGGGCGGTAGGGGGGCCCTCATGGGGGTCAACCCACGAGGGACAGAGGCCAACCAGGTGTGGCAGATGGACATCACACATGTTCCGCAGTTTGGCAGATGGCAGTACATGCACGTTTGCATTGACACTTTTTCACAGTTCGTTTGGGCTACAGCGCAGAAGGGAGAAACAGCTTCCCATGTGGAGCAGCATCTCCTTTCCTATTTCGCGGCCATGGGCAAACCATGGCACGTGAAATCCACCTTCATGGCCACCTGGGACATTAAGCACACCTTTGCCGTTCCGTACAATCTGCAAGGGCAAGCGATTGTGGAACGGGTCAATCGGACGCTTAAGTCCTACATTGACAAACAAACAGAAAGGGAGGAACCACCAGCCCTCCCCAAAAATCAGGGTCAGGCACAACATTGTCTAAACAAGGTATTGTTTACGTAAAATCTCCTTAATGTTTTTTCGGATTACATGCCGCAGGAGAAGCACTTCCATCGCACGGAGGCTCTCCTGCAGCCGATGGTGCATTACCGAGTGCCTCCGGATCCTTCCTGGAAGGGCCCAGCGCCACTCATAACATGGGGAAGAGGGTATGCTGCAATTATGTCTCCTACAGGAATTATCTGGATTCCAGCCCGGTGTGTCAAGCCTCACTTCGAGTCCAATGGCGTGGACCCAGGCATTCCTGGATCCGATACCGGAGATGGAGGAATTAACCCTGACGGGGAGAGCCAAGCAGAGGAGGCGGAGACAGCAGATGACAGCGCCGAAGATCACCTGGGGGACGGCCAAGTCCCTGTGCCAGGAGGCGGCAGACGCCGTTTGGCGGGAGGACAAGAATCCGACGCCGGAGAACATCTTGATCGCAGCCTCTTCCCTGATTACTGCTAATTCCATGATGACCACCATCATCTTGATCCTTTCCCTGCTTGCAGGGGCAGGCGTTCAAGCAGCTTCACTGGAAGCCAACAACCTGATGCCAGGCGGAGATCTCTCTGCCTGGATGCAGTACAACATTTGGGAAAGATTGGCGAACCTCGTCAATCAGTCCGATTTTTGCCTGAGGCAGACCACCACTTCTGCCTCTATTCTGAGCACTTGTCTCATCCCAGTGTGTCACTCCCCAGATGCGCGCATCAGGTACGGTGACTGGTTGGTGAAGCGGATATTTGGTCCGTTTTACAAGACTGCCTTTTCAACGTATGCGCATTGGGGAACTCAAGTCACAAAAGTCTTACCGGCTGATGCAGCCACTCTCTACACTCCCCGAGTGGCGGTCAGCCCAAACTCTACTTGTGCTCGAATGACCGGTTGTTCCGCGGTCGAAGGGCCATAGCGCCGTTGCCTCAACCCTGGCAACAGCACTTGGACTTGCAATAACCCAGAGACTATTAACTCAATGTATGCTCATGTTACTTTGCCTTCAGGATGGTTTTTTACATGTAACCAGTATACATGGAACTACATTCCTGCAAATGTATCTGATTCCCTTTGCTGTATCAGTCGTTTGACATTGTTGCTTCCCACTAGAGACATGGTTGCCCCAAGCATGAATGTACCCTCGCACATACGGCACGCTCATGCCACCCAGTTAGACAGTTCATGTGATAGCAACATCAGGATTCTGAGTAAGGCTGAGTATGTTTCTTTAGCAGTCAGCTTGTTTGGTGTGCCAAGCTTAGCCGTAGGCAACGCTTGGAGAATTGGTCAATTGGCTTGCGCTTTGGCAAAAGTCATTAACCACACATCCTCGGCGATAGCGCTGCTTAATCAGGAGCAGACGGAGCTTCGCCATGCCATACTGGATAATCGAGCAGCCATCGATTACCTCCTACTGTTACATCATTTGGGTTGCGAGTCTGTCCATGGCATGTGTGGTTTTAACCTCACGGACAACTCGCACAAGGTACAGAGTCAACTCACAGAACTCCATACCTTGGTTAAAAACATCAAGGAAGATGCTACGTGGGCGTGGTGGAATTCGTTATGGTCTTGGTTCCCGTTGGTTGGCTACAAATGACACTCAAGGTGATTGTGGGTGTGATAATATTGGGAATGGCTGTGTGTTGTTTCATGCAATGTATCCCCTCGCTGATGTCAAGGTGTCCACCATGGAGAGAACCCCGGAATGTCCTCCCTCCACGTCAGCTGATGTCGCTCCTACGTCGAGCCGTCTGTCAGGTCCAATTAAACAAATAAAGGGGGAGTGTGGGATCCGCGCACACAATTGGCATACTGTCCCTGACAGAACCCCGGTAATGGGTGATCACCTCATTGCCAGGGGTTCCTGAAGGGACAGAAATTGGGTGAGCGGAATATTAGATAGAGTTTAAATCATCAATAGCTGATCTGACAAACTGCTCGGTCAACAGAGAGCTAATGACTAATGTGTTAGGTGCGTAATAGGCAATCTTGCGCCTGCGGATTACCTTAAGCCCTAGAACCAATACCAGCCACATGTTTACCCCGGATAACACGGAACAATGTATTTCCCCTGCCGTTGATTAAGTTAGTTAATTAACTTCCCCTGTAGACTTCCCCAATTAACTTGTGTAAACACGGAGTGTGAGTTCTGCAGATCGCAATGCTTTTACATGCAACCTGTACATGATAAATACTAATGATTTGCCTTCATTAAATCACTGGTCTTCGCTCCATCTTGCCTCGTGTCTCATTGCTTGACCAGTCTCCTCCGGGACCCAACAGCTGCTTCGCGGTTCCGTTCCAGCTTGCGCAACCCGCTTCGCGGCCCAGATCCAACACTCTGTGTTAGATTTTATCAGTGACTTATGGTCTGTGATCAAGTTAAAGATAATTTAATTTTTATTTTTAATTTAATTTAATAGTCATATTTATATATGCCGCCCACTCAGGCAGAACCTGACTCAGGGCGGCATTACAACAAGTTCTAAAAACACATAAAAACACTTTAAAAGACCCATATCCCACCCACTTTTTAAAAAAACCATATCCCACCCACCCATCCCACCCACTAGAAAAAGAAGAGAGAATTCTTAATTGTTTACATAAGCCAGCAGGCGGGGACCATGTTCCCATTAGGGCCCCACACCTGCCCTGCCAGCGAGGTCTTCAATCCTTTCCTGAAGGGCAGCAATTCTCTTTGAAGTCTTAGATCTGTTGGCAGGAGGTTCCAGAGAGTTGGTGTGGACACGGTGAAGGCCCTCCTTTGGGTGCTGGATAGATGTGCACCCCTAGTTGATGGCACTATTTGAGAGCCCCTCCTGTCCGCTCTGGTTGGACGGGCAGACACTCTTGGGATGAAGCGGTTTCTAAGGTACCCTGGCCCACTGCCATATAGGGCTTTAAAGGTCAAAACCAGCACCTTGAATTGCACCCGGAGACAAACTGGTAACCAGTGCAGCTCCTGAAGTAGTGGTGAGGCGCGGGCATATTGTCCGCACCCCATCACCACCCGGACTGCTGCATTCTGGACCAGCTGCAGCCTCCGAATGGTCGTCAAGGGCAGCCCCATGTAGAGCGCATTACAATAATCTAGTCGGGAAGTGACCAGAGCATGAGTGACCATAAGCAAGGAGCCCTGGTCCAGCAGCGTGCGCAACTGGCGAATCACCCGAAGTTGGGCAAAAGCCCTCCTGGCCACAGCTGCTACCTGTTCTTCTAGCAGCAGCAGCGAGTCCAGAAGGACCCCCAAGTTGCACACCGAGTCTGTCTGGGGCAAAACAGCCCCATCCAGTACCAAAGATGGTAGCTCCCTGGATAAGACGGGGCCCCTTATCCATAGCCAATCTGTCTTGCTGGGATTCAGCCAAAGCCCATTGGCCCCCATCTAGACCCCAACGGCCTCCAGGCATCCGGATAGGATTTCAACCGCATCACTGGGGTCCCCATGGGCCAAGATGTACAACTGAGTGTCATCCGCGTACTGATGGTACCGCACCCCATGGGAACGAATGATCTCACCCAGTGGCTTCATGTAGATGTTAAATAGGAGAGGAGAGAGCACCGAACCCTGAGGCACCATACTTGAGAAGCCTAGAGCTGGACCTCTCACCCTCCAACCACACCGACTGGGTACGGCCCTCCAGAAAAGAGGAAAACCAGGACAATACAGTGCACTGGATCCCCAGTCCTTTGAGCCGTTCCAGAAGGATACCGTGGTCGACAGTATCAAAGGCCGCTGAGAGGGCAAGAAGAGCAAGGACGGATGGATAACCCCCGTCCAGCTCCCGCCAGAGATCATCCATCAGTGCGACCAATGCCGTCTCCGTATCATACCCGGGCCTGAATCCTGATTGAAAGGGGTCTAGATAATCCTCTTCCTCCAGGACACTCTGCAGCTGGCGCGCCACCGCCTTCTCCAATACCTTACCCAGAAAGGGAAGGTTGGAAACCGGCCTGTAGTTGTTAAGGACAGCTGGGTCAAGGGATATTTTCTTCAGGAGGGGGTGCACCAAAGCATGTTTTAGTGGTGCAGGAAAAAGCCCCTCCCGTAATGATGCATTTATTATTGCCCCAACCCAGCCACCTGTCACCACCTTGGAGGCTTTCACCAACCAGGTGGGACAGGGGTCCAAAGGACATGTAGTGGCACGCACAGCTGCAAGGAGCCTGTCTACTTCATCAGGGACAACAGGATCAAACCGATCCCAGATCGTACAGCAAGACTGTGCTCTGGTCCCCCCCTCCCCCGACCCTCCCCATCCACGCCGGGATTCAGCCCTGAACGAATCCGGTCGATTTTCTCCACCAGATGGTCAGCAAAGTCCTTAGCCAAACCCTGCCAATCGGGCACCTATCTCCAGTAATGGGCACCAAAAAAATTTACTACCACACCGTGGGGCAGGGCCTAACTGGTGGGTGTGGCCTAACTAGTAGGTGTGGCCTAACTGGTGGGCGTGGCCTAATCGATCTTTAAGGTGCCACATCATTTTTGTTTACTCTCTGATATGCTTGCACAGAATAAAATGGCACCAATTCTAAAGTTTTATTCTGTGCAAGCAGATCAGGAGGTAAACAAAACAAAAACACAAAAATGTTGTGGCACCTAAAAGACTCACTGCCACCCCACCCCCAGATGTTTGTCTGGGCATTGCGAGAGGTGTCCAGGCAGGGCAACTCTCGCAATGCCCAGAGTCAGACAGACATCCTGCAGGAAGTTCTCTTCCTGCAGGAATAGGTCCAGGCATTGCGAAAGTTGCTGCTGCTGCTAGAAGGAGGCAGCAAAGAGTGGTGCCGGGGCACACAGGCGAGCTCTCCTGGGTGGCGCGTGACATCAGCTCCCCCTCCTCTTCCCCCAGGGCCAGACGCGCACTCGCCGTCACCTCCACCACCACCCGAGCGGCACCCGCAGCCGCTCTGGAGGAGAATGAAGCGCCAAAGCCGTCAGGTCACCCGCCTTCCCGGGAAGAGGTGGGTGGGGTGGGGAGGGGAGGGGGCGTGGTCAGCCAGGTTTCCTACCAGTCCACTCGGACCAGGGCGGACCGGCTGATGCCCGACACTGCCGATCTCCCCCTACCAAGGAGGGACCTGGTTACCCGGAACAGGGTGGCTGGGCGATTATCAGCGCAGGCAATAAGGGTGGTGAAGTATTGCCGCCTCACCACCCCCATCGCCACTAGGTAGGCCCTAATAGCAGCTCTAGCTAGTGTCCAATTGGAGTCATCCTGGGTCTTCACCCAGCGGCGCTCTAGGTGTCTCTTTGCCCATTTGAGTTCCCGCAGTTCATCCGTGAACCATGGGGATGACCTAGCCCCACGGGCTCGGAGAGGCCGCAGTGGCGCGATTTCATCCAAGGCTGCTGTTGCCGTCCTGTTCCACAGGTCGGCAAGCGCTTCGGGTGAATCGTGTACCCGATTCAGAGGAACATCCCCCAGTTCCCCCTGGAATCCATCTGGATCCATTAGTCGCCGAGGGCGGACCATTTTAATAGGCCCTGCCTCCCTATGATGAAGAAAGTCAAGAGTCCAGAAAGTCAAGAGTCACCAGATAGTGATCTGACCATGGCACAGGTGAGATGACTAAGTCCTGTAATCTCAGATCACTCTGCCACTGCTCCGATAAGAAAACTAAGTCTGGCGTGTGACCACTGCCCCTGGTCGGACCCCGAACTACCTGAGTCAGGCCCATGGCTGCCATGGAAGCCATGAACTCCCTTGCCACCTCAGAAGCCATCCCCAATGATGGCAAATTGAAGTCCCCCAGAACCATAAGCCTCGGGAACTCCAACGCCAACATTGAGGTGGCCTCAAGGAGCTCAGGCAGGGCATCCCTTACCCTGCAAGGTGGCAGGTACAGGAGTAAGATCCCCAATTGACCCTTAGGGCCCAACCGTAGAAGCAGGGCCTCACAACCAGACACTTGTGGAGCAGTGGCCCTAGCAACTCCCAATGACTCCCTGGCAACAATGGCGACACTACCGTCCCTCCCCTCACCTCTAGGCTGGTGCCAAATACCGAACCCAGCTGGACACATGTCTGAAAGAGGTACTCCATCCTCAGGTGTCAGCCAGGTTTCGTGATGGATGCCAGGTCGGCCCGCTCCTCCTGGATAGAATCTTGAATCAGGGGGGCCTTATTACAGACCGATCTGGCATTCACCAGCAGCAGCCTAAGGGCAGGGTCACTCTGGATCTGCTGCTCAGGGCCCAGAGATGTACCTGTGGGGCTGGAACGAAGGACCGCACTTAAACATTGGACCCGCGTTCCCCGAGTGCGGGCCGCCCCTCGGTACCCGCCATACCACCCCATGCCCGTCACAACACCTATATGGGTCCCTGTAACCCCCCCCCCCAGACAGAATGCTGCCCCTCCTTCCTGGCTGGCAGGACCAACTCCCTCTCTTCCTACCCCACCCACAATCCCCCCCTTGGTTCCGGCAGCAAGAATGGTAAGCCGCCCCACAGCAAGTTGCCTCCTTCTCTCGCCCCCATGCGGGAGGACGAGGCCAGGTCTGGCGGCAAAGGCAATTGGGCCATTGAAGGGACATCTGGCCACCCAGTTGATGATAAATGCCTCAGGTGGCCAGGCATCTCCCCCCACCCCCCCACCCCCGCCAGTCCGAATCCACAAAGGAGGACACCGAGGCTGGTGGGCAAGGAACGCTGGTCCCTTTATGCCTGCTGCCAGCACAGGTGTTCCGTTCAGGGCTGGTGGCGGCAGGGTGGGGTCCCTTCTCCTCCTCCTCCAACTCCATGGAGGAGGACGCCGAGGCTGGGGGGCAGAGCATGCCAGCCCCTTTATGCCTGCCGCCAGCGCAGGTGTTCCGTTCAGGGCTGGTGGCGGCAGCGCGGGGTCTCTTCTCCTCCTCCTCCAATTCCATGGAGGAGGATGCCAAGGCTGGTGGGCAGAGCACGCCGGCCCCTTTATGCCTGCCGCCAGCGCAGGTGTTCCGTTCAGGGCTGGTGGTGGCAGCGTGGGGTCTCTTCTCCTCCTCCTCCAACATAATTGAGTTGTGGTCACTGTTCCCTGTTGAATCAGTTACATTAACATCTTGCACCAGATCCTGAGTATAACTCAGGATCAAGTCAAGGATTCTTGTACCTCTAGTATCTCTGTACATCTGTCCCAGGGAACAATCATGCAGAACATGGAAAGATCATGCTAACTGCGACAATACCTTTGGCCACCTTGCCCCATAAGAAGATGCCAGAAATACAGGCAGCTGGACTAATGCAAACTAACAATGGACAAATAATTATTATTTTAAAGTAATGGCTCTTAATTACCCATTTGCAGTACAAGAGAGATGGCGTACAACAGTTTACTCTTCGTGGGGCAATCCATCTGGAAAGTCCAGGAGCTTTATCCCTACAAGCCTTGGCTCAGGTACACCACCGACTAAAATTTAGGCCAAGCTCATTGATTCAGGGGGTCAACTTGAGCCAGAATTAGTGACTTGTAGGTTGCCAACAAACTGGAACAAGGTCAGAGGAGGTGAACATGGAGTATCAGGGGAATGGAAACCAAGCCCTAGGAGGAAAGACTGAAGGAAGCGGGCATGTTTAGCCTTAAGAAACGGACACTTCAGATAGGATATGATGATAGCACTCTTCAAATACCTGAAAGATAATCATAAAGAGGAAGAGCTGGATCTGTTCTCCATCATCCCAGAATGCAAGACACATAATAACGGGCTCAAACTACAGGTAGCCAGATATAGGCTGAATATCAGCAAAAACCTCTTAATGGTTAGAGCAGTACGACAGCGGGACTGCCTCAAAAGATGGTGATCACTCCAACATTGGATGCATTCAAGAGAAAATAGAGCAAGCATATCAATCAGAACTATGTACTGTACTTTGATTCTGATTCCTGCACTGAACAGGAGGAGGACTCAATGGCCTAAAAGGCCCCTTTTCCAGCTAAGTGATACTATGATTCTATAACACTGCAGGCATTCAGGAGAAAATGAGACAATCATTTGTTGGACAAAGTTCAATTTGGATTCCTGCATTGATTTGCGGGATTTGGTCTCAATATGGCCATACAGGCCAACCCTATTATTCAGTGACGCTCTGACTCTATGAATTTGGTTGCAGAAGCGGAATCACTATGTGGCAATACAGATAGTCAAGGTATGACAAACTGGAGATATTTATTTCAGGTTTCTTTCTCTACAGAGCCTCTGTATAACATCTCCCATAAAGTGGCAAGGTGAATTTCGGACATGACAGATGGAAACATGCAGAGAGGAGGGTATTGTTATTGCACTCATTGCCTAAGTACAAAGTCTGGCGATTATTTTCTTCTACCTGCTGAGTTCCAAGTTCAACCATGATAAGTTTAGTTCTAATGTCCCTTTCAGTCGTTCTCCTTCTCATAATTTCTTTTCTGTCTTCCTCGCTGGAGTGCTGCCATTTTTAAAAACAACTTCAAGTCCTAGGAGTGGGGACAGGTTGAGCATACGTATGGGGCCATTTGTTTCAGGAAGCTGTCAGCAAAGCGGATTTATAGCACAGTAGCAGGCTTGATAGGTGAGAGGTTTAGGTAACTGACTGCAGAGGTTGGGAGTTTGATTCCCCGCTGTGCCCTCTTGACAAAGGCTGGACTTAATTATCTATAACTGGGATTCTCAACCTGTGGCCCGTGGGTTGGATGTGGCCCATGGCACCATTTCATATGCCCCCCCCCCATGCCTCCACCACACCCGGAAGTGCCATGTGGTGGAGGAAGGGCAAAATGGATGTCTGGCCCCCGAAGCTATCTGAGGGAGCGTGACCTGGCCCCCGTCTTAAAAAGGTTGAGAACTCGTGATCTATACGGTCCCTTCTGCAGTTCTAAGATTACTAAAAGTAAGATAATCCTTAGTTGGAGAGCAAATAATACCATGAGATAATTTAAAAAAACAAATTGTATTTTTTAAAATTCCATTTATACCCCACCCACCTAGGTTTTCCTACTCTGGGTGGCTAACAAGACAAAACTCACTTATTAAAAACACATTTTAAAAATACAAAAGCTCTATTGACTGTGGAGAGAGACAGAATGGAATACCTAGCGGTGAGCCATTGTCAAAACATTCTCAAAGGTCTTTTTAAAAAGAAATGATTTCAGCTGCTTTTTAAATATAGACAGAGATAGGACCTAGCACAGTTCAACAGGGACGGAGTTCCAGAACGTTGGTGCTGCCTTCCGAGAAAGCTCTTCTCCAAGTCATAGCCTTCCTTGCCAATCTCGGGGTCGGCACTTGGAGGAACGAGTGACGAGGGCCGATGTCCTGAGGGGAAGACACTCCACCAGGTAGGAAGGTCCCAAACTGTTTAGGGCTTTAAAAGTTAGAACTAACACCTTGAACTTGATACAGATAGGAATGGGTGGCCAATGCAGCTGAAGAAATTAAACCAATAACTCAAAATGTAGTAAAAAGCTGTGGTCTACGCCTCCTGGTCATTTCTATCATTCCAAACGATGCCAGTTCGGGCCAGTGAGTAAACTAAGCTGGAGTGGTAAAAAAAACCATCTTTGATGAGTACACAAGGTCCACAACATAAGCAATCAGGTTGAAAAGCGTGAGGAAGGTTATCCCGAGCCGATTGTCCCACTCAGCACACACATGTTTGTTGGTACACGTAGATCTTGGGTTATTTCTGAAGCTATATAAGGGCCACATAACGGCCGCCGTCACGTACATGAGGACCGCTAAGAGGTTGTAGCCCACCAGGGCCTTGTCCAAGGGTAAGGGCAGGGTAGCGAGACAACGTCCAATGGTGGCAATGATGATGAACAAGGTGATGATGAAGCAGATGCAGTAGACGGCCAGGCACCACTGCGGGCCAGCCTCGCTCCTATAGAACGAACTGTAGCCCACTAAGGAGAAGATGAGGCAAGCCACGTAGGCCTCAAAGACCTTCAGGAGGCCAGGGACTGTAGCTAGAAAGCCGCTGATTTCTCCCGGCCGGGCCCGGGTCAATCCCACTTCCACGGCGTATGCGACAAAGCAAAAACAAGACATGGCGGTAGCCGCGGCTTCATAATTGCACGAGGGATTGCTGCAGTTTGGTATGAAGACCGACGGGTAGAGGATGGACGTGGTGAAGATCATGAGAGAAGCCAGCATGGAGAAGGCGGAGGTGAAGTCCTGCCAGGAGACAGGCAACGATTCGGACAAACCGACGAGCTCCACAAGGACGACAATGATGGAAACAGCAAAACAGAAGCACCACGTGAACATTGACCAAGCACCGTAGGAGTTCTCGTAGCTGTGGTGGACTGCCACAAGGCTGAACGCTGTGCAGGACAGGAGGATCTCGAAGAAGCGGACAATCCCCAGTGGGGAGAGCAGGGAGTGGGTGTTGAGCGTTGGCATGGTGCTTGCAGCTTCAGGGGGTCCACTGGGAGACGGTTGGGGACCGGTTCAGCTGGGCATAGGAGGAAGAGTGAGTCTGTAGAAGAGCTGGGCACCAGCTTGGACTGCCACCCCTGAGATGCAGGAACACCCAGTCGGAGTGGGTGGGGTTGGTCTTCCCCTCTCGCTGGAGGAGGGACCTTGGATGGGGAATGTACACTTGTTTCCTGTTCGCTACTGAGGTTTTGATGCCAAACTGGGAGATGGTGAAACTAGTATGTAAGGCCTCAGTGGTTGTCACACCTCTTCCGCATTGGCACGAATGTGAAGCTTCTAGGTGGTTGTTACACAAGATGTCATAACCAAGGCAAGGGAGAGGAGTCAGGGTACAGTATGTGTGAGTGTTGGGAGGTGTTGGTTTGATTTCTTCAGTCCGTCATTCCAATCATTTTCTTGATTCAGAAAACTCATTTCGGGAGGGGAGAGGCAGGTAGATGATTAACAAGGCAGGACATTAACAAGTACTTCGTTTTGTTTGGGCAGAAACCGTTGTAGCTAAAGGTGATAAAGTATTTCCTGCCCTCCTGCAGGTGAAATGGGGGTTGATCAACATGGGAAGTGGTGTTTTGTGATAGGGGCCAGGCTTCCTCTTCCACTCCGAATCCCTTCCTGATATTTGATAAGGGGTAAAGGAACTTTAAATGCTACTAAAGGTGAAAGTAAAGGTCACCCTTGCTTGAAAGCAAGTTGTGTCAGACTTTAGGGCAGGGTTGCCCAAACTTTTTGGGCCATGGTCCAGTCACGTGTTTCTGTGGGCCGTAGTTTGGGCACCCCTGCTTTAGGGTGTGGTGCTAATCTCCATTTACAGCCAAAGAGCCAACACTGATGGTGTCTAGTGCAGACATTTCCATGTTCATGTGGCAGGCATCACTAGACACCAAAGTGTACGGTACACTGTTACCTTTTCCACCCAAGCAGTACCTACTTATCTACTTGCAATTTCTTGCTTTCTAATGGCCAGGTTGGCAGGAGCTGGGACACATAGCAGGAGCTTACTCCATTGTGCAGCACTCAGGTCTCAACCTGCCGCCCTTCCAGTCACAAAGTTAAGCTTCTTAACCACTAAGCCACTGCAACCCCCCTGAAATCATTACTTTTGCATTAAAAAGGAGATCCATCTAATGCAGGGATTCTCAACCTGAAGCCCATGGGCTGGATGTGGCCCATAGCATCATTTCATGTGCCCCTCCACTGCCTCCACCATACCCAGAAGTGCCATGTGGTGGAGGAAGGGCAAAATGGCCATCCGGCCCCCAAAGCTGTCTCTGGCCCCCGGCTTTAAAAGGTTGAGAACTCCCGATCTAGTAATAACTACTTAGAAGGAGCCTTTAAACATGTTTTAATATTGCTTTTCAAATGCTCTTGTCTCAAACTTCCACACACACACACTTCCTGGTTAACGCAAAATAATAATCCGGACTCACCAAATCAACTTCTGAATGCAAAGCTGTAGATGTTGCACTGAATTTAGAGGTGTAGGGGCTCACGGCATTCTTAGCTAGGCAGGCAGGCAGCTGGATTACTAAAGGTCAATTCTGGAGGAGCTAGTCTTTTAAAAAGCTAATGACTCTTAATCACCCATTCATGACCAAGGTAAAGGTACAGGTTGCCCTTAATCCGACTCTAGGGTTCAGTGCTCATCTCTCTTTATAGCCAAAGAGCCAGTGCTGTCTGCATCTGCAGACGTTTCCATGGACATGTGGCAGGCATGACTAGACACCGGAGCGCACGGAACACTGTTTACCTTCCCACCAAAGTGGTCCCTATTTATCTACTTGCAATTTCTTGCTTTCGAACTTCTAGGTTGGCAGGAGCTGGGACAGAGACCGGAGCTCACTCCATCATGCAGTACCTGTGAATTGAACTCCGACCTTCCAGTCAGCAAGTTCAGCGTCTTAACCACTTGAGCTACTGCAGTCCATTCGGGACCAAAGCACCCTACAATACTTTGCATTAAAGAGGGATAGCGAGCAACTATATACTCTGCCTGGGATAATCCATTTCTTGCTCAGCTGCTACAAAGACTGAGTACGGGCCCTGAGTATTGACCCTACCATACAGAAAGTCCTGGGGTTTTACCCTGATGTGCTCTGCCTTCACTACACCACCAACTCAAAGTTATGCCCATTTCATTGATTCAGAGGCACAATGAATTGGGATAGTGACTGGGTTTGGTCTTGGGTGTAGATCCACCCTTTATGGGACAACATTGGTAGACAACTCACATGAAGTGTAGGTGTTTATTTCAGGATACTTAGAGCATCTCTAGGGATACCCCAATAAGCCCCACCCTTGTCCAAGCAAGTGCTGCGGATACTTGTTATGTTGGTCAAAATCCGCATTGGAGATGAGTCTAGTTCTTCCCAAGTGAGTAAGGCAAGCTGGGCTGTTCATGAAATCTTCTTGGAAGAGTACATGAGGTCTATGGCATAGGCAAAGAGGTTGGCGATAGTGAGAATGGTTACTCCAAGGCGAGCGTTCCACTCAACACACACAGCACTGTTGAAGAAACATGAAGGTTTTGAGTATCTTCTGAGGCTATACACGGGCCATATGATTGCCGCTGTCACGTGCATGAGAACAGCCAACAGATGGTAGTACATCAGGACCTTCTCCAAGGGGAATGGCAGGGAAGAGAGAAGTCGTCCAATGGTGAAAATGATAATGAGCGACGTGATGATGAAGCAGATGCAGTAGACAAAGAGGCACCACTCCAGGGCAGGATGATTCTTAAAGGAATCACTGAAGTCCACCAAGGAGAAGATCAGGCAAGCCACGTAGACCTCAAAGATCTTCAGGCAGCCTGGAACTGTACCGAGGAAGCTGCTGACTTCTCCACTTTTGATCCCAGTCATGACCACTTCCGCAACATAGGCAACAAAGCAACAGCAAGACATGGCCGTGGCGGCAATCTCGTAACGGCACCTACGACTACTGCAGCGGTCTGGTATGAAGATTGATGGGTAGATGATGGATGTGGTGAAGGTCATGAGAACAGCCAGCACTGCAAAGAAAGCAGTGAAGTCCTGCCAGGAGAGAGGCAACGATTCAGCCAGACCCATGAACTCCAGGAGCACGATTAAGAGTGAAATGGCAAAGCAGAAGCACCACACGAACATGGACGATTCACCAAAGGAGTTGTGGTAGCTATCGTAGGTGGCCACAAGGCTGAAGGCTGTGCAGGACAGGACAATCTGAAACAACCGGATAATCCCCACGGGAGAAGTCAATGCTCCGGTGTTGGCGGGCATGGTCCTGATTTAGAGGATCCTCTATGACAAAATTGTGGGTGCATAGATGCAGAAAAGTGATGGGGTGATGGGGATCAACTTGGCATAGAAGAAGGAAGAACAAAATTGAGAATTTTAGGGACTTCTAGTGAGTGTGTCTTTGTGACCCCAAATTTGGGTGGGGCCCTACAAAGCTCCAATGTCCAAAATGTTTAGATTGGCCTTTTTGCTGGGGGAAAATTGCTTGGAGCCAATGGGCAAAGGACATGGATTCTTGTTCACCAGCGAATGACATCAACACTTCTTTCCTAAACTCATAGGTGGCACAACGGTAATGACAAAACCATGAAGGGGCTCAATGGCGGTCATGTTCCGTCAGCCATAGCCACTGTTTCCTCAAAGAAAGGATGCAATTTCTGGAAGGTAGTTGCACATGAAGGAGTAACCCAGGCTAGAGAAAGAGCAGAACATGTGCGTTTCAATGAATTGGCTTTTCGCCCGTCCTTTATTCCGTGCTCCTCTTGAATCTAAAAAACTGTTCAGGAGGTGAGAGGCAGGTAGATGATTAACAAGGGAGGGGGTTAAATATTAACTATTTTCCCCCTCCACCAACCCTCAGCTCACACTCACTTGCAATGCAAGAAATTGATGCAAGAGATAAATTGTTTCTGCTTTTCTGCTGGTGAAATGTGGAATGGGAGAGGGCGAGCAATTGCAGCCCTGAGTCTCATTCCCATGTCAGGTTAGAAAAAGAGCCTTACCTACTCCTCGTAGGTAATAAAGAAATAAAGGTATGCATCGTTGTTGTCTGAAATGGTGGAAAGGTGTGTGAGTGAGGCATGCCAGCTGATCTCTCTTTGGAGTTGGGCTGGCCAGGTTTATCCTGCTATGGTAATAGAGTAGACCCTACTCTATTAGCGACTCAGCACTGATCATCAGGCAGTGGTGAACTAACCTAACAATTTTGAGAGCTAATGGCCTTGGGTGGTGATGTTCACATGGAAGGGTTGATGATCCCCAAGCTTCATCAAAACTGGCCTATGGCTGAGGAGGATCTTGGGTGCCAAAAGGGTTCAGGACCAGAAAGTGACCTGCAGAAATGGGCCAGGATACTTAAGAGACCGCATCACCCCAAGGACATCTGCCCATCCCACCAGAGCAGACTAAAAAGCCACCTTGAAAGTGCCATCAGCCAGAGAGGCTCGTCTCTCCTGTACAAGCAGGGCTTTCTCAGTGTCTGCTCCGGCCCTTTGGAACCTCCTGCCAACAGAATTACGTCTCCAGACCATAGTTGTCAAGTATCCCGTATTGGCCGGGAAACTCCCATATTTTACCCCTTTCCCCGCCGTCCTCCCGTATTAGTTAGGCTGCAGTGCCCTAATGCCGCCACTGGAGGGCTGCACAGGATAAGCACAGCTGTCAAGTTTCCTGTTTTGCCTGGGAAATTTCCCTTATTTTCAAATCCAAAACTTGACAGGTATGCTCCAGACTGAGCTGCTGCCCTTCAGGAAAGACCTTAAACATGGCTGGCGAAGCAGGTGTGGGGCACTAGTGACACAATATCCCCCCACCTCCGGCTGATTTATACAATGATGGCCATTTTTATCTAATTGTAATCATTGAGTTTGTTTAGTAATGGGTTTTAAATGGTTTTATCTTCAGTTTTTGTATCTTTTAAAGTTTTTAGAGTTTATAATCTTTGTTAGCCCTTTGGCGAGGGGGTCATATAAATCTGAATTATAAAATAAATAAAATAAATAAGATCTGGATCAGTGGTATAGGTGTCACACTGCAATGCAGAAGGATGGAAGGCCACTGCATTATATTCCCAGGACAATCATCATGGCTGATCACCATGAGGATAGCCAATATTCAGAATTGGATATGGCAATAGAAGGAGGGGGAGGAGGTTGTCGCCCTTGCTCAAAAAACAGTCGTATCCGACTCTAGGGTTCAGTGCCCATCTGTTTATAGCCAAAGAGCCAGTGCTGTCTGCATCTGCAGATGTTTCCATGGACATGTGGCAGGCATGCCTCAACACCGGAGTGCATGGAATGTTGTTTACCTTCCCACCGAAGTGGTTCCTATTTATCTACTTGCAATTTCTTGCTTTTGAACTGCTAGGTTGGCAGGAGCTGGGACAGAGATGGGAGCTCACTCCGTCATGCAGTACTCAGGTATCGTTAGTTTAAAGTGAGCCTTTCAGGAGTGATCAGACACAGACCTTTACAGCTGTCTGATTGAGCCCCAACTGGGGTAACTGGTTGAGGGGCCACCACCATCCATAAGAAAGGTAGATATCTGCTCCTGTATGGTGTGTTATCCTGTTGGCATGGCAACTATGAATGTGCTCTATACTTTAGCACAGGGGTACCCAACCTACAGCTTGTGGGCCAGATCCAGCCTCCTGACACCAATTCATCCAGCCCTTGCCGCTCCTGGAAGCTGAAGTAAAACGTGCTCGTACGGGCGCATTTTACTTCCGCTTCCAGGAGAGGCAAGAGCAGTACAGGCTGGTTGAATTGGTGTCAGAGGCCAGACCCGGCCCCCAAGCCATAGTTTGGGCACCCCTGGTTTAAGCAGAGAAAAACGACAGCCTAAAAATCTATTTTCTCCTGCTGCAAAACAGATGGCAAAGCACATTTTACTTGTTTCCGCTGGGAGGAACCACGTGACCGGCCCGCTGAACCATGCGACCAGCCCACAGTGAAAAAAGTTTGTGCACCTCTGCTTTAGCAGTATCAGTGGGCACGGGAAGGCAAAGCATTCGTCCCACCTGAGGCTGCTGGCTCCACATGGTTCAGTCCAAAGGTTTTATAAGAAGTGATACAAACGCCATGGACTTTCCTTCTCGTTGGGTGGGGCAAACTGAAACCAGCCCATATTTGAACAATTAGAGTCACGGCCTGGCCAATATCCAAAGGCGCCTTTGTTCTTCGAATCCACAGAGTGACAAGTTCAAATAAGTGGGGACAAAGAAGTCATGTTGAGTTTACATTTTTGGTGTGGCTCCTAAAGATCTCATTTTGGAAGGAGAAGAAGAAAAACCAGGAATTGAGAACACAAAAGAATGAAGAGACTATAGTAGCAATAGCAATTCTACTTATATACCGCCCCATCATGCCTAGTGCACTCTCTGGGCTTTCATGATTAGCATTTTGCCCCCAACAATGCTTGTTTCCTTATTGACTGAACTCAGAAGGATAGAAGGCTGTTTTATATTTTGAATTGTTATAAGATATTTAGAAATAAAAATTGGGTATCTGATTAATAATGGTTATATATAGTGGTTAAATAAATTTATATATTGGTTAAAGAGAGTAAGAAAAAAATGTAAAAATATGATTGATACCCATTCCAACTGAGAGCCTTTTTATGTACGAATTAGTGGTTTTTTTCTCTTGTTTTTTTTCTTGTCATGTTTATGCATTAGTTATTACACTATTGCATTTTTTATGTTTATGATTTAAAACTAATAAAAATTAAATAAAAAGGATGGAAGGCTAAGTCAACCTTGAGCCCCGTCAGTATTGAACTCACAACATTTTGGCTGGAGTACAGCAGTTCAACCACCACGCCACCAGGGCTTATTACAGTAGTTCCCAAAATGTTTCTGGGCTGTTGCTCAAAGGTCTTCACTGTATCCGCCTTTTCTTTTCTTTGAAACTAAAGTTAACGAGGAAAAGAAAGGCTCCAATTCTGACCCAAGCCTGCAAAACTAATCCAAAGGGCCATTTTCCTGGCTAACACATCATTTCCGGAGGCAGCATGCTGGTCTGGGGGGAAAACCAACCTACTCTAACCCAGCCAGTTGCTTTTAATAAAACTTGTGCATCTATATGCATACATTTGCGTTTTGGGCCAGATTTAATCCAGTGCTGTGAGCAAATACTTCACTCCAGCCTAGTTTAAGAAAGAGAACCAGGACGGTTTATCTGGATTTTCGAAGTCATCTAGGCTAGAGATGTACTTTTCAAAAGAGAGGGGTAAAGACATATTTTCAAGGGGTCCTTTATTGTCCATCTCTGGGGGAAACTCAAGTTTATGCAAGTGATTGCTAGAGTTCCCAGAATCTAATAAATTTTAATTCTTCATACTGAAATTAGTGTGTTTAACATGGACAGAGAATCCATCCATCCATCCATGAATGATAGTAATAATTTTGTGTCAGAAATTATTCTGGGTTGAAAGGATTTTTGCAGGAGAAACTCCGCTCAGGGGACGCCCAAATGAGGCTCCTTTCATATCCCCAAGAGCTGGGACGGAGACGGGCGCTCAATTCATCATGCAGTACCCGGGTCTCGAACTACCAACTTGCCGGCCTTCCAGCTAACAAGGCGAGCTTCTTAAGCACTGACTCACTGCAGCCCCTTTCCATGAATGATAAGTATAAATGATTAAAATCTATTCACCCCTATCAAACGTACATTGGGGGAGGGGGTTTCCTTCTTACCACTTCATTCATTCAGCTAACCTTTCTGATTGGTGGTTTGGCTTCAAGACCCCTTTGATGTGGTCCCCTTAATTCCATTCAGCCACAGGAGTCATTGTGATCCCATTTCTTTGCGCTGCTTGTGACCTCACCCCACCGTATTGTGATGTAATTATGGTTTCCATGTGCCCTGTTTTACAATGAACTGACTCCAGTTTCAAGGACTGCCCGCTCCCAAAAAGTTCCCACAGACCTTGAAGTTGTCCATCAATGTTGTAGCCTCTGGCCACCAGTGAAGTAGAGACTTAGGTCACCCAGCTGTAGCCCTCCCAATGGGATGTCTTTATTCCGTTGTTAAGTTTCTATTCCACCATCCTTCCAGTGGCCAGAAGCCAACAAAGGTGGGTTCTCCTCCTCCTCCTCCTAACATTGTCCTTACATCAACCATGGGGGTCACAAAGGGTTGGAATCAACTGTGCGACTGAACAACAACAAACAACCCTACGAACAACAGAATGACCCTCGACATCGTTTGAATAGATATGAGCACATCTCTGTTTATAGTCAAAGAGCCAGAGCTGTCTGCATCTGCAGATGTTTCCATGGACATGTGGCAGGGATGCCTAAATGTTGGAGTGCATGGAATGCTGTTTACCCTCCCACCGAAGTAGGCCCTAATTACCTACTTGAAATTTCTTGCTTTCAAACTGCTAGGCTGGGACAGAGGCTGGGACAGAGACGTGCAGTACTCGAGTTTTGAACTGCTGACCTTCCGCCTCCCAGTCAGCATCTTAACCACTTGAGCTACTGCAGCCCTGGCTTTTATACGCAAAAGAGCAAAACCAAATTAGAAGAGGGAGGAGCTCACTGAACAAGGAATAACATTAAAGTAAGAAATTGCAGGTAGATAAATAGGTACCACTTCGGTGGGAAGGTAACAGCATTTTGTTTTCTCCGTCTAGTCATGGCAACCACATGTCCAATGGGAACGTCTGCAGACGCAGACAGCACTGGGCAATTTGGCTATAAATGGATATGAGCACAGAATCCTAGAATCAGATATGACTGACTTTTGAGCAAGGGCGACCCTTATCTTTGCCCTAATGGGTGTATTAAAAATGATTAAAAGGAAACGGGATATGTGTGAATGATTGCTGAAGACATTTTTGAGGAGGAAGAGGAAGAGAGGCAAATGAGTTTCGATTCAGAATTTGTTAATTCAGGTACATGAGGGTAAGGACACCCACCCGGCAGTAATTGTAGATGTTCACAGTTTATGAATTTGCATTGAGTTTTGCAGCATAATCTGGACAAAGGGGAATCAAATACCTCACACAAAGTCCGCTTCATAACAACATCGAATTCATACAACATCGCCTAATTCCTTGAAAAAAGTTACCTCATACAAAGTCGCTGCGACTTTGTATGAGGCATTGGGTTTTTTCCCAGGTTGCATTGTGCCTGGGCAGTATAAAAGGCAGAACGCATGCGTGCATTGCTCTTGTGGGTTTTGCACAAGGCGAAGAGTGTTTAGGAGTGGTTTTGAGCACGATTTTGGATTTTTTTGGATTTTTTCATCAGAATTTTTAGAAGCATTCCTGGGATTTTTGCAGCATTCTTCAGGTTCTTGGACAATCAGGGTTGTTTGACATGTTTTTGTAATGTATTTAGCCTTTAGACAATGATTTCTTAAAGTTCTGTCAGTTTCCTGTTTGTTTCCTTGGCTTTGCCCTGAAGTTTGTACTGTTACAGTACAATGTATCTCTATGGAAATGACGTTGTATGAGGCATCGTGGCAAGGATTTGGACGTTGTATGAGGCATCGCGGCTAGGATTTTGCATGCCTCATACAAAGTCCAAATCCATATAAAGTCCAAAATTGTGGAACCAAGTGTGGACGTTGTATGAGGTATCACTGTACTGTATGTACATTTCTCACTGGAAAGACCAAAAAAACAGCAACCCCATGCTGATGAAAATCTGCCCAACTTCTGTCTTCCTGCTATAGATGTGGACTCTGTTATTAGTCCATAAAAGCCTGGATTTGATTGATGCAACAGGAGAGGAGATCTTTTAAGTTGCCATTCCCTTCTCCATATGTTGCTACTGGGGCTCTTTGGAACAGTGCCAATAAAAACAGCTGAGTTTTCAACAGACCCATAAACCTGCCTCCTTGTTTGTTTTGTTTCCAAAGGCAGGCAATGAGGTGGAATCAATGAGTATCAAGTAAAATGCCCTGTTGAGCTGTGAATGGAGTTTCCCCTTTACTCAGGACCAAAGCTAGAGGAAAATAAGCAGGTGGAAAGAGTGGTGAGGAAATAAAACTGAGCAAAGCTATATATTTGGGGATTGGAAATTTTAAAAAAGGGACTATTTGTGTACCTTCTCCCAACTGCAGGTGAGGGGCTATCATCTCCCCTATACTTTGAGAAAGAGTTGCCTATGAGTAAGACATTCATAGGATGTATTCCAGGGGTGCTCAAAGTACGGCCCGTGGGCTGGATATGGCCCCCAATGCCAATCCATCCAGCCCACGATGCCCTCATCGCTCCCGGAAGTGGATATGGGACACGCCCACCAATGGGCACACAGGTCCGGAACCGCCCCTGGGAGTGGTACAGACACATTTACGCATGTTGGAAGACATCCAGAACCACTTCCTAGAGTGGTGTGGACGCATTTGCACATGTGCGGGGATGTCTGCAATCACTTCTGGGACCACATCAGCAACCACATCCTGGACGTCCGCAACCACTTCCGGGAGTGGTGCGGACACATTTGTGCATGCGCAGACGCATCCATGCCACTCCTGGAAGTGGTTCCGCATGCCGCATGTGCAAACACACCCGCTTCTGAGAGCATGGTTGGGCCTGCTCAGCTGTTCTGGGAGCATGGTCAGGCCCCGGACGCAAAACGTTTGGGCACCCCTGCTGTATTTCCTTTTAGAAATTCAACATAAGGCTGAAAGGTTGGAAGGGGTTGTTTCTATGTAATGTTTGTAAACATGTTCTGAAGCTGTCCACCCCCAACAGGACCAGGAAGAAGAAGTCTGTTCACAAAAAGCCTTCACAACACACCAAAAAAAGAGGCACCCTTCTAAATTGTTCTTTAATATGTAAACTGGTGATTCATAAACTGTCCCCGCTGCTCTTCGCCCAAGAGCGCAAATACAATCAGACAGAAAGAGTTTCCAGGAGAGGAGAGTTTCCCCAGACGGCTCTTCTGTTGACAAGGGACCGGCCAGGAGACGTCTTCTCTAAAATCCCAGCCCTGCCGCCTCTCTGGGGCAAGTGATACACAGAGAGGACCAGATCCTCAATTCTGGACTTTTTGTGTCTTGAGAAGCACCTCCCATTCAAAAGCCTTTAAACCAGGAGTTCTCAACTTTTTAAAACTGGAGGCCAGGTCACGCTCCCTCAGACAGCTTCACGGGCCGGATGGCCATTTTGCCCTGCCTCCGCCATGTGGCACTTCTGGGTATGGTGGAGGTGGTGCCCCCCCCCTGAAATGGCGCCGTGGGCCACATCTGGGCCATAGGTTGGTAATCTTTGCTTTAAACCATTCCTTCCTGCCCCAAATCTTTACAAACAACCCAAAGTGGGTCTGAATGGGAGTTTCACATTTTCCCAGAAGGCCACTTGAGAGAGTCTGAAATGATAAACAGAGAAATCTTCTTGGCTCTTGTGAGATTCTGAGTGGATTTTTCTCCCCAACATAATTCAGACCCTCTGTTAAGGCTGTGCCTCCTTCCTTCAGACAAGGAGGACAAGCAGAATTCATCCCAGGACCACTGGTGGTTTGATAGGAGGAGGAAGAAGATTGAAGAGCGTTAAAGGAAGGAGAAGACACCATTTTAGGGTTCCTCAAAATGTAGGTCAGAGTGTGGTCCAGAGTCAGGTCATGGAGCTCACGTCTTAAGCTCTGGAGCCTGGAAATGGGTCACATCATCCTTAGAGAAGGACTTTCTGAAGCCTAAGGTGAAGCTGAGAAGGTGAGACCTGAGCCAGAAGGACACAACATGGGCAGGCAATCTAGTTTGCAGACGTGTGGGACTCTCAGGAAGACAGGTAGGGAAGACAGGTAGGTGCCCTGGCGTGAGAGTCAAAGATGCCACTTGTGTGCAAATGTGGTCAAGGATGGTGGGACACCTCTCAGGATGCCCGTTCTAGCTGATTGCAGCCGATTGAGCAGGGGAGCGGAAGTCAGTCTGCAGAATCTATCGAAGGGATGGATGGGACGCCAAGGCCAGGGAAGGATGGACAGGACAAGAGAAGCCACACTGTCCCTGCAGCTCAAAGGTGACTCTCTGGCTCTCCGTTGACCGAGCCCAGCCCCAGCCGCTCAGTGTTCTTGATGGGCTGGTTGCTCTCACTGAGACGCCGCACGCGGTACTGCTCGTAATGCACATTATGGGTGATGTCTTTCAGGTCCTCGAGGTTGGACCTAAGGAAGGAAGGAAGAACAGCTGGAAAGGTTGGAGATTCTTCAGAAGACCCACCATGTTCACAATAAAGTTATGACAAGTTCCTCTCCCCCAGGGATGGCCAATCAGCTCACCATCGGCCCCGACATTGCTGGAGGAGAGGAGAGCGGCGACAGTTGTGGACGCTGGGTGGTGGAGGTTCGCTCCCGCCCTCCTTCTCCGGGCCCTGCCTTCAACTAGGACTTCAGAAGCTACTGAGATAGCAGCGCTTCTGTCTCTCTTTTGGACTTGCCTGGGGTTGGAATGAGTTGTGTGGGGTATTACCGAGCTGTTATTGTCATGGTTTTCTATTGTATTTTATGCTGTGTTTTGTTAAATTGTGTTTTTGCCTTTTGTTGTACTGTTCCTTTAAATATCTGTGAACTGCTTTGGGTTGCACGTTTGGGTTGAGGAAAGCAGTATAATATTATTATTATTATTATTATTATTATTATTATTATTATTATTATTATTATTATTATTATTATTATTATTATTATTATTATTATTAATAATAATAATAATAATAATAATAATAATAATAATAATAATAATAATAATAATAATAATAATAATAATAATAATAATAATAATAATAATAATAATAATAATAATAATAATAATAATAATAATAATAATAATAATCTTGGCCTAGGCAAAAGAACCAGCCTAGAATAGCAGGGAATATTTTACTCTTCCTTTTTATCTTTGGACTCACCCAAAAAAGGAAAAGCTTTACATGGCCTGAATGTTGATGAGACCAATGTCAGCAGTCACGATGGTCTACAGGATCCCCTCTTGTGCCCACGACCATTCATAAAGAGATTGCAAGTAGGGGAAAATCCTAGAACCCGACTCCTTTTTCCCATCAGTTAATCACTTCTCACCCAAACACAAAGCAACTGTCATGGCTGTTTTGTTTGGACTGCTCCTCTCTGTCAGAAATGGCTCCCCAAATGTTGATTTGACTGGTGTTGGAGTAGCAGAGGTACACACTCCAAAACACACACAGCCCATAAACGAAACCGAGGCTACAAATCCAGATAGATGGCTGGCTTAAAGAGGCTTCAGGTTCAGAGAAATGGTTCCACCTGGCCAAATCTAGGACCCTTCAAGATTTATTTTATTTATCTGTCTGTCTGTCTGTCTCATTCATATCATGTCCATCTGGTTTCATCAAGATTCCAGCTCACCTGATTAAAAGATCTTGCAGCAAAGGAAACTCAGAGTGGGCAGGGTTTTCCACTGAAAAACAAGAACACAACTGGAGGTGAGAATCTTCTAGGATGAGACATGGATGCTCCAAGTTTTTATTTCATTTTAAAAATAAAATAAAAAATCCACCTGGCTTGTTTGTTTATACCTAAGCAGCCAATTAGGAAGTGAATTGTTGAACAGTTCCTTGTTTTCCGTATCTGGATGCAGAGCCAAATGTTGGGAGTCCAATTCCACGTTGTGCTTCTTTGACAGAGATTGTACTCAATGATCCACAGGGTCTCTTATAGCAGGGGTTCCCTACCTAAGGCCCATGGGCCCGATCCAGCCCACAGTGCCATTTCATGTTCGACACAGCACTGCCTGTGTACATTACTGTGATCATATGGGCAGGCATGACTAAACACCAGAGCGCATGGAACATTCGTACCTTTCCTGCCAAAGTGGTACCTATGTATTTAGTTGCAATTTCTTGCTTTTGAACTGCTAGGTTGGTAGGAGCTGGGGCAAATGATGGGCGCTCCTCACTCCATCATGTAGCACTCAGGTCTCAAACTGCTGAACTGCTGACCTTAGAGTCATCATGCTCAGCGCCTTAACCACTAAGCCACCACATTTCCTCTTATGGGTATCTGTACTGCAGCCCAAACTGATCATGCTGTGAGTTCAATCCTGATGGGAATCCAGGTGGACTCAGCCTTCCGAGGTCAATAAGATGAGTGCCCACCATGTTGGGGGCAAAAATGCTAATTACTATGCAAACCACCTTCTATTGCTATTCATCTACCCAGATACCCAATGGTGGGCCTACTGTGTCCCCTGCCTCCTCAGGTAGCCAAACATCTAGGGTGCTCATGCTTCAGCTAACAGCAAAGCCACAACTCGAGCAATTTCATTCCACACCTTCCCAAACCAGTCAGTGATTCAGAAAAGAGTTACCTTCAATGACCCCCCACTTGGTTTTACGACCCAGGACTCTCTTGCCATTCACCTGGTGCTCCTTGTCTGCGCCCACCACGGCAAAAGGGATTTTCTCCTAAGTTGAGAGAAAGAGAGAGGGTTATCCTGGAGGAGACCAACATTGCTGCCTTTCCCATTACACTGCATCCCAAATAAATAAATAAAATGTTGTCTGCTACTTGGTCTAATCCATGTGTCCTATACTAAATCAAGTCCGCTGAATCCAAATCTGAAGTCTGATTCTGCCTAGGAAGTCAGGATCCTAAGTTAGCAAATCTCATCTTCTTGGTTAGGTTCTTGTGTTGATCACATGGGGTATATTTGCCACAAATGTAGCAAAAATTGTCCGGTTTATTAACACAGCTGCACCTACTCATCTTTAGCTCAAAATAAACACTCATATAGGATGACTCTCATGTTTATTATGCTACCACCTTACCCGGATTTTGTCATTCAAAAGCCTTTCATCTGGATCATTGTCAAAGTCCACCTGGGGGTACACTTGGATTCCATGTGCTTTTAAGTCTTTTTGTATCTGTAGAGATAAAGCAATGGGACCAGGTGAGATAGCATTCCTCTTCCCTCCACCGTTGGCTTCCGAGTACAGGTCCTTTCTCATCGGAGTGAAGGACCACCCCATAATGCATAGGGCCTCTAGATGTTCTTGGACTTCAATTCCCAGAAGCCCGAATCAGCAGGTGTGCTGACTTGGGCTTCTGGGAATTGAAGCCCAAGAACACCTGGAGGCCCAAGGTTAAAAAACACTGCTATAATGGATTCCAACATAGCATGCTATGATATTCTTCAACACCCCTGCATGGTGTTCCTCTCAAGGGTGTTAGAGAACATGTTCTTTTCCCAGTACAGTAATATCACCTGCTCAGCATTCAGGATATATTCCAACAGCACAAACTACATCAGTGTGAAATCATATCAGTCTAACAAACCAGTGTAGAGTAGGTAGACCAGTGTCCTCCAAACTTGTCTTTCTAGGTGTTCTTGGACTTCAATTCCCAGAAGCCCAAGTCAGCACATCTGCTGATCAGGGCTTCTGGGAATTGAAGTCCAAGAACATCTGGGGGCCATTTTTGAGGACCTATGGAAGTGATGGCCAACCTTGGCACTCTAGGTGTTCTTGGACTTCAATTCCCAGAAGCCCAAGTCAGCACATCTCCTGATCAGGGCTTCTGAGAATTGAAGTCCAAGAATATCTGGGGGGCCACGTTTGAGGACCGATGAGGTAAACCAATCCAAACCTCCCAGAGTTCAGGCTAACGTCCTTTAAGTAGATCAGGCTCCTGTTGAGTGCCTCAAAATGGTTTCCCAAGTACATGTGCTGTAGTGAATCAGCGCTAAACAGGGCAGCGCTATGTGAAGTACCATAGAAAGTAAAACTCAAATAAAGGTGACAGTTTTCAAGGCATTGTTGCTGACACTAATTGAAAAATTAACCTGAATCAAACTTCATGCATTGCTCTTACTCTCTGCCTGAATTCTGCCCGCTCTTCTAGGGTCAGTGTGTCTGCTTTGGCGATCACTGGGACTACGTTGGTGATCTTGCTGAGCCGCCTCAAGAATTCAAGATCCAACGGGCGCAGCCTAAGGAGGAGCAAACAGACAGGAATTCATGGGCAGCATAGACGTGAGCAAAGGCTGCCATGTCAATGTGGCCTCGACCTTTTCCTGCTTCTGACTTCTACTTTCTTTTACTCAATAAGTGTGATCAGAGGCTTAGGAAAAACAATAGCAATAGCAATCATACTTATATACTTCCCCATAGCATAGCACTTAGTGCACTCTCTGGACCAGGAGTTCGCAACCTAAGGCCCATGGGCCGGATTCATGCAGCCCTCACACCCTCCAAAGGCATCTGAGAAATAAAATGGCCACCCCTTTGAAGCTGTTGGGACAAAATGGCCACCCTCAAAGTGCAGGCAACATCGCCATCCAGCCCTCGAAGCTGACTGAGAGAGCATGACCCAGTCCATGGCTTGAAAAGGCTGGAAACCCCGGCTCTGGACAGTTCACAAAGAAATTAGTTTGATTTTTGCCCCAAAACTTATTATGTCAGCAGTTTGGGATGTGGTACGATGGAATGAGCGCCTGTCTCTGTCCCAGCTCCTGCCAACCTAGCAATTTGAAAACAAGAAATTGCAAGTAGATAAATAGGGACCACTTCGGTGGGAAGGTAAAGTGTTACGCGCACTCTGGTGTTTAGGCATGCTTGCCACATGTCCACGGAAACGTCGGCAGACACAGACAGCTGTGGCTCTTCAGCTATAAACAGAGATGAGCACTGAACCCTAGAGTCGGCTATGACTGGCTTTCAAGCAAGGGCAACCTTTACCTTTACCTTACAACAGTTTAACCGCTGCACCACCAGGGCTCTTAAAAAGCAGCAAGGATGGGTTTTGGGATCTTGTGAGCAACGAGGTTGACAAAGTTTGAGAATTGCCATTCTCAATCACAAGTGGCCATTTTAAACAGGAGTAATGCCACTTTTTGTCACTAGGTGCCGCTCTTGCCCATTGGCACTTTATTGGGTAAGGGACTGCGTTGGCTCAAGTGGTTAAAATGCTGAACTCGATTACTGGAAGGTCGGAGTTCAGTTCCCCGGTACTGCACAATGGAGTGAGCTCTTGCCTCTGTCCCAAGCTCCTGCCAACCTAGCAGTTTGAAAGCAAGAAATTGCAAGTACAGTAAAACCCCGGGTTCCGAATGGCCCGGGTTACGTTTGCTGCGGATTACGAATTGGAATTTAATTAAAATTATTATCCAGGTTACAAACGATTTTCAGTTTATGAGCGAAAATCACACAATACTTTAAATCTAAAATGGCGGCCACCACCATTTTAAATTAGCAAAGCAGCACTTTCCGTTGCGGAGATGCTGTCATTGTCATCATTGTTGGCATTTCTTTTGTTGGCATTTCTGTGAGTGCAGCCTCTGGGAGGGTCGGGGGACTTTATCCGTGGTGTTCCAGACTCCCCACGACCTCCTTGGGCAGCGCTGCAGCCCCAAATGTTCGGGGAAAAATGAGTGGAGAATAGCCCAAAACCCGCATCCGATGATAGCGATTTTTTTCGTGCATTTTGGGCTGCGTAAACAGAGCAGAAAAGGTCCCTAAACAGTGTGAGAAAGGTAGGAGATCGCTTCATCCTTTTTGTGGGGGTAAATCCTGTCTGTCATTTTAAAAAATATTTTGGGTGGTTTTTTTGTATTTTTTAATGATTATTTTCGGATGGGTTGGCAACTTTTTTTTATTTTTCAATGGATCCCTATGGGAAATCGTGCTCTGGCTTATGACCATTTCAGCTTATGACAGAGGCTGTTGGAACGGAACTCCGTCGTAATCCGAGGTTTTACTGTAGATAAATAGGGACCACTTTGGTGGGAAGGTAAACAGCATTCTGTGCACTCAGGTGTTGAGGCATGCCTGCAACATGTCCATGGAAACGTCTGCAAACGCAGACAGTGCTGACTCTTTGGCTATAAACATTGATGAGCACTGAACCCTAGAGTTGGGTATGACTGGCTTTCAAACAACGGCGACCTTACTAAGCAAGAGAATGACCCTTGACATCATCTGAATGGATATGAGCCTTAAGTCCACCAGCTCAGATCCAGGAAGAACTTCATGGCAAGAACAAAATTCTTGAAGGTACTCAAGAACAAAACCAAAATAAAGATGGTGGAAGGAGCTCACTGGACAAGGAATAGCATTAAATGAGGATATAGCTGAAGAAATGAACCTCTCCCACATCACTTGGAGGACCCAGAATAGGCTGAGGGTCAGAATCCCTAAATGCAAGACCAACATGCTCAAGTGGGGGCTGCTGGTGGACAATAACTGTGTGAATGTGGAGATACAGAATCTGGCTCATTTCCTGGTCTGCCAATTACTGCCAGGAACAGGCACTGATGAGGACTTAAGTTTGGCCGATGACAAAGCCTAGAAAGTGGCTTCATTTTGGCAGTCCAGGGTTTGATCGGGACACGAAAGAAGAAGACGAATGGGAGGCTGAGTCGGGAAGATTGAGAAGACAACTGCTGCAGCCCAGATGCTGAGGAAGCAGAGGCCCAAGAACACCCAAAAACACTAGAGGATAAGGAGAAGGAGAAGAGAATCCAAAGAATAAGTCATCTTCTCAAGATAGATGAGAAGAGTTTGGCTTTAATTGCAAATGACTGAGATTCCTGGCAGGTACTGAGATATACGAAGCATGAACTGGCCTTTCTCTTTCCTATGTCAAAACAGCCCCAGCCCTCCTCTCTATCAAAGCCACAGGTGGGCTGGACGGGTGCCCAGCATGAAGAACCATGCACCCATGCTGGAATGTCAACTTTGCCCACAACTTTGACCACAGGCTGACCCTCTGTACAGTCCTGGAGTGCAGCCTCCATAATTTCTCATCGCTGGCTGTGCTGCAGTGGCCCAGTGGTTAAGAAGCTCGCCTTGTTAGCTGGAAGGCTGGCAAGTCAGCAGTTTGAGACCCGGGTGCTGCATGACGAATTGAGCGCCCGCCTCTGTCCCAGCTCTTGGGGACATGAAAGGAGCCTCATTTGGGTGTTCCCTGAGCGGAGTTTTTTCTACAAAAATCCTTTCAACCGACAAGAATTTCTGAGAAGAAATTAATATTATTACTGGCTGTGCTGTGGCTACGGGTGGGGAGAGCTGGGAGCCAAAACTACCGGAAAGCAACATTTGTCTCCAACTTTGCCTGGAAATCTTGTCCTTCAAACTACTTTGTGTCAAGATATGTTGATGGAACTGCATAGGAAGCAATGGAGACCCGTAAGAGATAAAGTCAAGAAAGGTTTTCTGGAGGTGCTTTCCAAGCAATAGGAAAAGTCACACCCTGAGAAACAAACACCACATTTCCAGCGTGTTGAAGTAAAGCAAACACAGAACCTTTGTGCTGCTTCCAACCAGAGAAATATCTCAAAACCTTTTAAGTCCACCTGAGAAAGTGGAAGAAAGCTAAGTCCTTCCTCCCCTCCCGCATACAAAAAGTTTACTTGTGTGCGAAAGCAGACACTGGATACAGCTTAATGGTTCACTGTCTTGATGGCTTTGTGTAAGGAAGGGGTTCCCAACCTATGGTCTGGTGGCCGGAAGCAGCCGGCGACACCATTTAATGTGGGTCCCCTCTGCCTCCGTTACACCCAGAAGTGCCATGTGTGGCAGGCAGGGCAAAATGCCCCCCCCCCCGGAAGCTGTCTGAAGGAGCGTGACCTGGCCCTCGGCTTGAAAAGGTTGAGAACTCCTGGTGTAAGGGATCAAAATGGGGCCTTTACTTTTAGTGAGTTTAAAGTGGTTATTGTGTTCTTTGCTTCCTGAGAAGGGGGTAAAGAAAGTCTGGGGACATGGCCTTCAAAACCAGGTGCTGATTTATTTCCCTTGAAAGTAGTCATAACAAGCTGAAACTGTGAGAACGGAAGTAGGCATGATGGACACTGAATGTGCAGCCTTATCGATTAACATACAGGAAGTCAGAGGTGGAATGAAAAATGAAAAAAATGTTTTTGTTTTTTTAATATTGGAATGTAGAAACAGAAACACCATTACAGTATTATTATGTGTTGCAGTATGGGACCAATGTTTGAATAGTAGTCTCTTTAAATCTCTTAAACTTCATCCTTTTTGTAAGTGAAAGCTTTTGTTAATCATAATTCTAAAAACATCCTTGTTAAGAATCAAACAAGAATCTGTAGATTGCATGTTTCAGATTTTAGCATTACGGATGTTTTGATAATGGTTTTTTTAATTGGGTCCTTATTTCTTTAGTGTAATGGTTTTTAATGACAGTGGACCATTTTATTGTAATTGTGGGTTATGAATTGTGATCCGTCCAGAGTCACTATGGTGATAGGTGCGGCCATATAAATCTAAATAAATAAATAAATGTGCTTATCAGGAGAGGAGAAAGGAGCGTGCTTAGACTTGCTTGTGAGTAAACAGTAGAAAGATGTAATCTAATGTGTTTGCTGGCTAGGCCAAGAAAAATGTAGATAGACCTTTGTTGTTTTAACCAGGGAAAGGGGAAAAGTAAAACTGTTCCTGTTCTATTTTTGTGATCCTGAACTGTGATCTATTTTTCCTTCAAATAAAAGCCGATTAGTAACAGAAGGCGTTGTGCTTTCTATTTAGAACAGTGATGGTGAACCTTTTAGCAACTGAGTGTCTAAACTCAACAGGCTGCCGTCCACACCACAGAGGGGCGGGGAGGTGAACACTGTGCTGGGGGAAGGGAGAAAGTGCTCCCATTGGGCTTCTGGGCAGATGGGCGGGGCAAACTCTGTGCCAGGGGGGAGGGAGGAAGTGCTCCCATTGGGCAGAGGGATGGGGTGAACACTGTGCTGGGGTGATGGTGCACATGCCCACAGAGGAGGCTTTGAGTGCCCTCTCTGGCACACTGGTAGGAGATTTCCAGTTCCTTTATTGGCAATGTTACATAAAGAACCCCAATTACATTTATAAACTGATGGGGTCTGAACTCTCTGCGACAAACCAGGAAAGGGACCTTGGTGTCCTGGTGGACAACTCAATGAAAGTGTCAACCCAGTGTGCCTCAGCAGTGAAAAAAGCAAACTCAATGCTAGGGATCATTAGGAAGGGTATAGAAAATAAGTCAGCAAGTGTCATTTTGCCTCTTTATAAATCTATGGTGAGGCCCCATCTGGAATACTGTGTACAGTTCTGGTCGCCATACCTCCAGAAGGATATTATGGAGTAGGAAAAAGTGCAGAGGAGGGCAACCAGAATGATGAGGGGACTGGAACACCTTCCTTACCATCTGAGGCTGCAACGGTTGGGCCTTTTGACTCTTGAACGACGGCGTCTAAGAGGTGACCTGATTGAAGTTTATAAAATCATGCACGGTGTGGACAAAGTAGATAAGGAAAAACTGTTTTCCCTATTGCATAACACTAGAACTAGGGGACACTCCATGAAACCTTTGGGTACTAGTTCTCAAACAAATAAGAGAAAGTACTTTTTCACCCAGAGGATTACTGGTCTATGGAACTCCCTGCCAGAAGAAGTGGTGACAGCTGTCAGTCTTGACAGCTTTAAGAAAGGATTAGACAAGTTCATGGAGGACAAGAGTATCAATGGCTATAATTATGGATACTTAAGGACAACCTCTGGGTTGGAGAGATAGGCAGGATATCTCTCAATGCCATTTCTAGGAAATCCTAAGAAGGTGAAGGCATCTGCTTGGGAATACCCTGAAGGAAATGGTGAGCCACTGTGTGAGACAGAATGCTGGACTGGATGGGCTCCTGTAGCCTGTTCCAGCAAGGCTGTTCTTATGTTCTTATGTTGTTGGTACCCTGGATTGGCAGTAGGTAGCAGAGTGTGACTACACCGAGTGCCAGAGGAAGGCACGCACCTGAGTTTCGGAAATCAGCAGCAACACAGTAACAGTCTCTGGCTGGGTGAAAAGCAAAGCTGGTTTACTTACAAAAGTGCAGTAGTATTTACAGTGGAGCTGAACAAAAGCAAAACAAAAGCAGAACAGTCTTCGGTTTCCCCCTAGTTGCATTCACTGGGGAAACAAACACAAGCAAAGTCTATACAAGTCCCAAGCAGCCTGGCAGCAGTCCAACACTCAGGCTGTAGCAACAAGCAGCAAGCAGCTTTTGCGCTTTACTCACGACTCGGAGTTATCTTTCTGTCCTGGAGCTGAAGCAGGTTGAACCAGTCCTTCACCTCAGAGCTCCAAGTTCCACTCCTTGCAGGCAAACAGGAGAATACAGTAGCAAGGCAGAAAGCTGAATTGCCTGGCCGTCACAACGGGCAGAGAGTCCACAGTATTAAAGCACGACACGACCGGCCGGTGAGCACGAAAGGCTCTGTTGAGCTCAAAGGCTGATTCCTGTGTTCCCTGCTGTGTAATAAATACACAGCCGGGGAAGTCTCTGGAAGAGCAGGGGAACTCTCCAGGCTGCAAATCATATCCGAGAATGCATTTCCCCCTGAAGCAGGACAAATGCCATCGGTATGAATTTGTTTAAGGTGGATCCCAGTTTGCCATGAAGTGAGCCACACACTATGATCACAGAGCTATCTTCTGTGGCACATATGAAATGAGACATACAGGATGAAATGAGACATACAGGACTGCAATGGACTGCCGCAGCCTTGAGGATATGGACAAGGCACGCCTTCGCAGCCAGTCTATCTGACATGGTCTCTTCCGCCTCCATGACCATTGGAAATCAGAGTTCCTCCTCCGCTCATTTTGCCATTGGGCCCAGTATGATGGTTTCCAGTGGCATTTCTTCCACTGAGGGGACCATCACCTCACCTAAAGGGGCTCATCTGCCCGTAGCCGTTGTCCTCTTTAGGGAGTCAGGTTATTTACCGCCGCCCAACACTAGGCGTTGAGTTGCTGGCATACCTGTCAACCGTGGCTCTGGAAAATACGGGACCTGCGCAGAACGGTTCTGCGCAGGTCGCCTTCTACGCGACCTGCGCAGAACAGTTCTGCACAGATTGCCTTCTACACATGCGTAGAAGGCTTTTACACTTGTGTAGAACCCTTTTACACTTGCGTAGAACCCTTCTACGCATGCGTAGAAGGCCTCTACGATCCCCTTCTGCGCAAATTGCCTTCTATGCATGCATAGAAGGGTTCTACACAAGCGTAGAAGGGTTCTATGCAAGGCTAAAAGCCTTCTACACATGTGTAGAAGGCGATATGTGCAGAAGGGATGCACAGTACCTCTCCCCCTCCCCCCACTGCCAATTCTGGGGTTTTGGCAGCTGCGGGCAGGAAATGGCACAAATCGGCACCGAAAATCGGGAATTCCCAGCCAATCCGGGAAGGTTGGCAGGTATGGTTGCTGGTTGTACGGTCTACTTCATAACTGCAGCGGGATGTCTGGCCAAACCTATACTTCCACTAGAAGACAGCTGATGAGGACAGGGTGGTCTTCTGTACATGAGCAACCCAAGAGATCCGAGAGGCAGACTTACCAGTGACCGGTCGGTGGTAGAAAATACACACAAGCATGGACGCGAGTGTCGGGGATTTTTGGTTTGCGATTGATGAGGACCTCTTCTCTTAGGTAGCGCTCATATTGGTCATTAATATGTTCAATGATTGGCTCCCAGCTATGGAAAAGAGAGGGGACAAGAAAGCATGATTTGCCTGGGGTGGGTGCTGCCAAGTTTCACTAAACAACTATTTCCAAACTTGACAACAACTACACACATACACCCTCTGCAATCCCATCTGCGGTGTTTGAGAGCACCATCTTCTGCATGAATTCTTTGGGCAGTTCTTGCTGGAGAAGATGTGGGCCCGGCTGGTGAGAGGGAAGTGGAAGCAGCTGTCCTGCAGCCACAAAAACACTGCCGACGTCCCGGACTCCTTCCCTCAGCCTGGCTGACCAGAGGGAAGTGGGAGTAGCTGTTTTACGGCCACAAAAACACAAATGCCACCAACACTCTGGACTTCTTCCCTCGGCCTTTCTGGCCTGGAGGAAAGTGGACTCAGTTGGGGGGGGGGTTGAGTTTTTGAGTTTTTTGCAATATTATATACGTTGTTTCTGATATATATTTTTACTGTTGCATTATTGTATTATTGTAAGGTAATATGATATTCTGTGATTGTTTTGTCAGCCGGCAAGAGTCGCTGTGTGAGTGGGGCGGCATACAAGTTGAACAATTAAATTAAATTAAATTTAAAACAGGTCTTCTTCAGATGTTGTTGGGACTCCCTAGGCCAGGGGTTTGCAAACCTGGCTCTCCAGGTGTTCTTGGACTTCAATTCTCAGAAGCCCAAGTCAGCACAGTTTCTGATCAGGGCTTCTGGGAAGTGAAGTCCAAGAAAATCTGAAGAGCCAAGTAAGTTTGCAGACCTTGGCCTAGGGCAGTGATGACGAACCTTTTAGAAACTGAGTGCCCAAACTGCAATCCCAAACCCACTTATTTATCACAAAATGCCAACATAGCAACAGGGGAGGGAGGAAATGCTCCCATTGGGCAGGTGGCCAGAGGGGCGAGGTGAACTCTGTGCTGGGGGGAGGGAGGAAGCATTCCCATTGGGCTGCTAGGCAGAGGGGCAGGGTGAACTCTGTGCTGGGGTGCCCACATAGGTGCCCACAGAGAGGGCTCCAAGTGACACCTCTGGCATGCAAAGTACTGTACCCATTATTGAACCCCATCAGGGGGCTCTACTATTTAGCAGCACTCTCTTTTATCCCATTCCCAGGATATGTAGATGCCAGGAACGGAATAAAAGAGAAAGAAGAAGCGGTCAGAGCTGCTTCCAGTGTAAACATCCAGCATCGTTCATTGGCTGATGAGCCAGTGTTCAATGCTGGCAAATTAATTGTTTCTGGTTCAGTAGATGATTGCTGCAGTGATATAGCAATGATCTAGGTAACAAGGAAAAAAACTTATGCCACCCCACTGACTCTTCCCTAGGGTTGCCATAATCCTCTCCCGCCAAACAGGGACAGCCACATGACGTCACTGAATTTTTCAAACTGCGCATGCATCCGATGGGGCTGTCAGGGAGGCTGCGGCTCTAAGACCCCGCAAAATCCCCATCCAGGGCGGACAGCCTTTGTCAGTTTAAAATAAACTGTAGTCAAGAAGTTTCCCCTCGTGTGATTCTTCTTGCAAAAGACTATTCTTGATGGCTCTATTTTTATTTTATTTTTTGAATAACATTTCTTGGGCCACTCTTGAAACCACCCTTTCTCCCACTGAGGTCACCCCACCCTCTCCTTCACACACACACCCCACTGAAGTAGACTCACCCTCAAACCCCACTTGAGGATCCCTTGGAAGAAAGTTCTTAAAAGGGGCCCGGAATGGCAATGCAGTCCATGGCACCTCTGCTTCCCTCCAGAAGGAGAAAAGCAGGAGACAGGAAGGGACTTATTTTGGAGGAGGACCTTTGCGATGGAGGAGTCTTCACTTTCTGTCCACCCTATTCCCTTCCTCTCTAGGAATACTGACCCTATGCAATTAATCCTTTGCGGTCACGTGGAGAAGGAATCCTCCATCCTAGCATATGGTGAAGGTTTGGCTTCTTAGATATGGGCATTTCTTGCTCCCTCCCGGCTTTCGAGGAAAAGGGCTGAGGATGACTCCTTGTTCCCCAAACTTCAAGGTGAGCCAAGGGATTTTTGCAAAGTTATTTCACTACCTCCGTGCCTTTCTTTCAATTATCTCGCTTGCAAGTGTCTCCCCTCCATGGTGGGCTTCTCAGGGTGCTGTTTTGCCTTCACCACTTTCAACCAGGATAATTGAAAGAAATGCAGAGAGGCAGTGAATTAACTCTTTGCAAAAATCCCTTGGTGAGGGGTAATCTTGCTTCCTTTGTTCAAATTTAAAAATCCGGGACTTTTACATGTTTTTTCTTGAACCGGCTGGGACAGCTTGAATCCAGGAAAATCCTGGAAAACCGGGACATATGGCAACCCTACTCTTCCCAGGCAATTGGGAAGTATTTAATTTGCTATGATTGTACAGCCTCAGCAACAATGTGAATTGCTCACTTTGCGGCTATTGTCTACAACCTTAGCAAAGAAAACACTTCCCCTGCTTGTTGGGGATTACCAGGGAAAGTGTAATTTCCCCTCTTAAATTCAGTAGATGATTGCTTCAGTAGAACAGGGATCATTTCTCAAATTTAAGAAAATAAATTACACTTCCCCTGATCAACCCCAGGAAGCAGGGGAAGTGTTTACTTTACAGCCGATAGCGGTAAACAATTCCCATTGTCCCTGCAGCTGTGTGATCACAGCACATTAAACATTTCCCAATTTGTCTGGGGAAGTATAATTTGGAGGACTACGATTGGGGCGCAGGGATCACACCAAAGGGCATTTTGATCTCCTCGGCACCCCTTTAAATTCTACACTTTTCCAAAATTAGGCAGTGAAGACAAGCTCCAAGATGCACCTTGAAACTCCGTTGTTTAGCTGCAATTACCCATCTCAAGTTACATAAACTCCAGTAAGATTCTGGCTATTGTGGTGTCACAGCTGCAGCCAAAACTGCAGTTTTGGAAAGGTCTGATTTCTTTTCTTTTCTTTTTTTTTAAAGAAGGAACCTCTGTATTTTCTCATTTAGCAGTTCCTTAGCTCTTTGCTCTAGATGTATACCCAAAGCTGCTTCTCCCCTACAAGCAACTGAAAAGTTACCGTTACACCAAAAAACAAAGTGAAATGCACTGTTACAACCATAGTGGGGTGATGATCCCTTTGCTTCTAGAAAAGCAGCACAAATTGCAAATAACCTGTTGTCGGTAACAAGACAATTCCAAGTGCTGGCTAGATTTTACCAAAGCATTACAACACTATCGGCCCTCCCTTCCTTTGGAGACAAGAGAAGAACAAAGACAGGCTTTGTACCAGTTTTGATTATTAATCTGATCTCCAAATCCTGGCGTGTCCGTCACTGTCAACTTCATTTTCACTCCTTTTTCTTCGACAACTGTTGGGAACAGAGGGGTACAAATGTTAATTCAGACGCCTGTGTGGTTCCTTTCCAACCCAAAGCAAAGCCCATCCATATTCTCCTTCTTTCGTGTTTTTAGTGTCTTTTCCAGGAGACATAGAAGGAGTCGCAGTAAGGACTAACACAGGTTTATTGGTTGATGATCAGGACGAACATGTGGTAATGGCGGAGATGCCTCACATTATATACCGTAGTACAATACATTTGAATCTGGCTGCATGGTAGCTCATTGGCTGCTACCGGCGTGACGTCATCCGGGTCACGCCCATCTTCGGTGGTGGATCGGTAGTAGTTTGCTGTTGCGGGGAGTTCCCGCGGCTGCAGGTGGTTTGAGGAATGATAACCATGTGAGTTGAACACTCGCAGCTGCCCTCTATAGGCAGCTTGCTCGCGTTCCTTTAACAGCTGGGTTACATTGTGATTGTGGCCAGGTTACATTCATACATTTCTTAAAGCGACAATGTACATACATATCAAGCAACATTGTACATACACAACAGTGTTGCAGTGTCTGCCACAGGCAACTGCAGTGGCTTAGTGGTTAAGAATCTGAACCTGATGACTGGAAGGTCGGAAGGTTGAGACCCGAGTGCTGCACAATGGAGTGAGCTCCCGACTCTGACCCAGCTCCTGCCAACTAGCAGTTTGAAAGCAGGAAATTGCAAGGAGATAAATAGGTACCACCAGTGGTGGGCTCCAATTTTTTTTTAATACCACACTGTAGGCATTGTATAGTGGGTGTGGCCAGGGGGAAAACCCTGTGTTAACAACAACAACAACAACAACAACAACAACAATAATAACAATAAATTTTAATTTATATCCCCCACTTTCTCAGCCGAGGCCGACACAAGGCAGCAGTTACAACATGTCCAACAACATACAGTATAATAGTACAACAATAGAGGAATACAAAAATATATTCAGTAAATAATCAATACTCGATAATAAACATAAAATTAATCACAATGAAAAATATTAAATTAAATAAAGTTACAATGGCAATAACAAAAACCCAGTATAGACAAGAGTTCAGAGTCCAGCTCACGCTCCCCGAAAAGTCCAGAGCTCAGCGCCGCAAACAGGACCAAAGGTCCATGTCCAGGTGGCTAAGTGTCCCCAGAAAGCAAAACGACGTCCTTTCCAGGGTCCTCCAAATGGGCACCTGACTCCCATTTCTAAAGGTGTGAAATTCAAATGTATGTCAAAGCGGGAAATGTTAAACTTTGTTTGTCCTTCGGAAGCCCGCCTAAATGTATCTAGTCCTGTAATGGTCAAATCACTGTATATATAGAGGCCACCCCTGTACATAGTCCCCAGTCCGAAGTATGAGCTGAATAAAGAATCACTGAGTTTAACCCGATCCTGCTGGTTAGAGAACTTCTTGTTCCGGACTCAACAGGTGGTGCAAAGCCAGAATTTCTGCTACCGGTTCTGGCAAACTGGTGCAAACATGCTGATGCCCATAACTGAGTACCCTTTCAGAAGTCACCTTCAGCTGAGAAACAGTGGTGCCTCTTGGACATGATGAAGATGGGAGTAAAAGGCTGGGTAAGACTAATCTAAGACTTAGCTGCATGGCACTAAGGTGTTCTATACAGGAAACTACTAGACCTATAGAACTGTGGCGATTTAGTGGTTAAGATGCTGAGTTCGATGATTGGAAGGTCACCAGATCAGCAGTTTGAGACCCGAGTGCAGCAGAACAGAGTGAGCTCCTATCATCTGTCCCAGCTCCTGTCAACCTAGCAGTTTGAAAGCAAGAAATTGCAAGTAGATAAATAGGCACCGTTTCAGTGGGAAAGGTAACAGCATTCCTTTCCCACTGAAGGCTGCAAAGAATTAAACCACTTCTACTGCAGAGGCAGTCTGCACCAATAATTTATTTATTTAAAAAAACTTTGTGGATAATGCAATGTCTAGTTTCACCTACAAAAAATTAACACTTGACTTTAAAAAAAATAAGATGAGTGTGAGAGACTGTATGAAACAAAACAAGACAGAGTTGGAAGTTTAGGGCACCAGAAGGTGAGTGGGGGGAAAGGGGTCTTTTTGGCCTCCAGAAAAATTCGACAGTTAGCTTTTCAGAATAAGGGCAGCAGCACCCCACCCTGTAAGGCAGGCCTGGATTTCCATGGTGATGCTCCAATGGCCCTTTCGGAGAGCTTCACAAGGAACCCATTGTTCACTGGAACAATGTTCTGTGTGTGTGTGCGTGGCGGGGAGCAACACAGGCTAGGAATGATCAGTTTGAAAGAACCCTGTCTGGTCAGGTTATCCTGGTATGGTAATAGAGCAGACCCTACTACCAGCAACTCAACGCTGATCGTCAGGCGGCGGTTAACTAAACTGACCACCCTGAGGACTAATGACCTTGAAGGGAAGGGTGATGGTCCCCAAGTGGATTAAATCCCACTTGAATCCCTCTTGATGGAGGGCAGCAGCTTCATCCATCCTGGCCTGGGGTTGGTGATGAGGATTTTGTGTAGCAAAAGGACTCAGGACCAGAAAGGGACTCACGGAACTGGATCAGTGGTACTACGGGTGTCATCAGGGCCACCATCAGGGGGGACCATCAGGACTCCCGTCCCAGGCCCGGAGATAATGGGGGCCCGCCGCTGGCGGGAAACCACTGATCTGCGGATGCGTAAACAAACCACACATGCGCAGAAAAACACAGGGACGTGGCGGCACCGGGAAACCACTGACCTGCGCATGCGCAAAGAAACAATGCAGGCGCAGGAAACCCCGGGGGCATGGCCAAAATGGGGGGGGGGCGTACCAGGCCTGGAAATTTCTGATGTCGGCCCTGGGTGTCATGCTACGATGCGGAAGGCAGATGGAAGGCCACTGAATATAACTGTTATCCAGGACAATCTTCATGGCTGATCTCCATTATGACAGTCAATATTCAAAATCGGATAAGGCAAAAGAAGAAGAGGAGGAAGAGGAGGAGGAGGAAGAAGAGGACCCAGCAATTGAGATGCTCTTTCTGCTTAGCTTGATGGGCCTGCTATACATGGTATATATTGGGTAAAGGTCACCCTTGCTCGAAAGCCAGTCGTATCTGACTCTAGGGTTCAGTGCACATCTCTGTTTTAAAGCCAAAGAGCCAATGCTGTCTGCTTCTGCAGACGTTTCCATGTTCATGTGACAGGCATGACTAGACACCGGATTGCACAGAATGCTGTTTACCTTCCCACCGAAGTGGTCCCTATTTATCTATTTGCAATTTATTGCTTTCGAACTGCTAGGTTGGCAGGAGCTGGGACAGAGACAAGAGCTCACTCTGTCATGCAGTACCCGGAAATTGAACTCCAAACTTCCAGTCCATAAGTTCAGCGTCTTTACCACTTGAACCACTGCAGTCACATGGTTTATGTAGTGTCACCCAAATAAACAAAATCATATTTCCCTTGAAAATATTTGGACCATCAAAAAAGTGGGAGAAGTCAACTTTTATCTGTGGTAGAGTGAAGGAGCATCAGCTGCTGACCTGAGTGGGTGGTATAGGGATATCCTAGAGAAGGGGTTATTTGTTCAAAAGGCAACCTGAAACCCAGCACAGGGGTTTGGGGTGGTTGTCATTTGGGTGGTGGCTTATAGAGCTAGCAAAGTTATGTAAACGCTGCAGTGTAACTTAATATGTACGATGTAAATTAAAAACAGCTTAAGATAAAATAAATAACAGGAAGACATATTTGTCAGGAGGAATAGGATGGCAGAACACCCATAGGAGACAGAAAAGAGGGGGGAAAGGATTAGTCTCCTCAACCCCCACCCCCACCCCAAGACTCTTACCTTGAGTGACTGAAAGTAGCTGTACAGTCTTGGGGATGCGCTCCTCATATCCAGGGCATGATTTCCTGCTGACCTTGGATTTGAAGAGTGTGTTCACCATGGTCGACTTGCCCAGCCCACTCTGACCTGGAGAGGGAAGAAGAAGAAGGCTTGAAACCATATCTGTCAACATGTGGAAAGTGGCAGATTGAACACCCCACTGCCTTTCAGCGAAAGTAGAGACATGGGGGAGGCTGTATGGTCTCCTTTGGAGAGAACAACCTTTTCTTTGAAAGATTTATCAAAAGTGGGTCCTCCGGAAGTCAATTTATGTATTTGTAGAGCTACCAAAATCCAGTTTCAAGGTAAAGAACTCTAAAATGTGAAGCCCAGTGAGTTTTCCCCTCTACAGCAGTGTTTCCCAACCTTTGTTTCTTGGATGTCAATTCTCAGAAGCCTAAGTCAGTACATTGGCTGATCAGTGCTTTTGGGAATTGACTTAGGCTTCTGGGAATTGAAGTCCAAGAACCAAAGGTTGAGGAACACTGCTCCACAGTTAAGATTCAGACACCAGATAGTTGGTTTCTACCCGTATCCGAGTATACATTTTTCCTGGAAATCATTTTCACAGTTGATGGATGTGTCTCTGTTGACGCAATAAACCAATCAGAAAGATGACCGTCACACGTCTGCTGCCAATGTGCAGGTCCAGACTAGAGGCTTTAGTTTTACCCAAAACCTGCCTCCACCGTCCTTATCCCATCATCATTGGACTTTGAAAGAAGAACGACAAACAGGGGAAATGCCATTGGCGTAAATTTGTCTAAGGTGGATCCCAGCTTGCCACAAAGTGACCCACATACTATGATCACAGAGCCATCTACTGTGGCATATATGAAATGAGAAATGCAGGATTTGACACCAGGACTGCAATGGACTGCCGCAGTCTTGAGGATATGGACAAGGTGCGCCTTCACAGCCTACCCTTCCGCCTCCATGACCATTGGGAACCAGAATAGTGAAGTAGCAGAACAGACACCAGATAGATCAACAGATTCACAGGTCACCTAGCCACAGTCGTCTCCTCTCAGGGGTAGATGTTGGAATTTCTTTGCCTAAGGCTCATGGATAGATTAAACTCTAGAGCAGGGATACTCAACCTGCGGCCTGTGGGACAGATGCAGCCCGTGTAACCATTTCATGTGCCCCCCCCACCATCTCCACCACACCCATAAGAGCCATGTGGTGAAGGAAGGTCAATATGGCCATCCGGCCCCCGAAGCTGTCTGAGGGAGCATGACCCAGCCCCCGGCTTAAAAAGGTTGAGAACTTCTGCTCTAGATTTTGGTGCCTCTACACATCCTATGGGGCCACGCTCCATCACCCCCACACTAATTATGATCCTAACTCCATGCAGGCCAATCTGAGGCAGTGGTTGGCATACGCCTAGGCGTCAAAAAGAACCGGATCTGAATCACCTCTGCGCCATGAAATTCACCATCTGGCCAATCATTCAGGCTCATCAACCTCACAGTGGTGTTTAGAAGATAAAGTGAGAAGACATACACTCCATCTTGCATTTTTTGAAGGAAAAGTCAAAGGTAGTTGTAGTAAAGTAGATGATCCCATGACATGAAGCACCTAGATTTGAACTGCACCAGTTTGGGCAAACGTTAGTACAGTATCATGGATTTGCATGTTCCTCAAGACAGAAAGACTAATTCAGCTCCAGTCTGGACTTCACCCCAATATGTTCATTTTCTACATGCAAATAATCCACTGTTTACCTAAATTGTGTGAGTGTGGATAGTAGGGTGTATAAAGACCACAGCAAAGGAGCACATTGGCTGAAACTCAGTAGTAAGTCACAACCAGAGTAGGCCAATTGGTATGATGGAACTTACAGAAGAATCCCCATTGATTCAATGGTCTTATTGTGGTTGTGACTTATTACTGGATTTCATTCCATTATTTCCAAGGAGCAGAAAATCAGAGGAGAAATGGATGGTAATTTTAAGACAGATGCCAGAGGGCAACTTTTTCTGATTCAGATGAAGCGAATTGATCGTGGTTAGGGTGTGTGTGTGTGTGTGCAGACAGCGCTGTCTCTTTGGCTATAAACAGAGATGAGCACTGAACTCTAGAGTAGGATATGACTGGCTTTTGAACAAAGGCAACCTTTACCTAGGTAAGGTAAACCCATTCATGTGGATTCACAGGGACTTGGGCTTCTGGGAATTGAAGTCCAAGAACACCTGGAGTGCCAAGGTTTGCCATTACGGACCTGGTGTGTGTGTGTGTGTGTGTGTGTGTGTGTGTGTGTGTGTGTGTGTGTGTGTGTGTGTGTGTGTGTGTGTGTGTGTGTGTGTGTGTGTGTGTGTGTGTGTGTGTGAAATTCCTCCAGGAACTTTCTCAGCCCAATTGACAACCCTAACAGTGAATCCCAATAGATAAGCTTGCAGCCTGGGAACAGTTTCACCCCCTTCCCCTGGTGCAGGAACGAGACCCAACTAGAGACGTGGATACCTTCAGGGAGTTGCAAGAGTTGGCAGCGTCCTGCAGAACAACATCTGGAAGGTCCATCAATCACAAGATTCCCCAGAAAAAGAGTTGGCTTGTCATATCAAAGTTATTGCTCTGTTTGCTTGGCCGTGCCTTGAAGTCCTACAGCCTCAACCACCCCAAAAGGTTGAAGGCGTAGATATCATAAAACTCTGTCTCCGCTCTTGGCTCCTTGAGCCCTTTTCAGATCTTTCTCCTTCAGGATATTAACACCTCCTCACCTTTGGCCTCCACCGGGTCAAGACAACAGTTGCTCCAGGCTATGTGGCTAAGAGCAGGTGAGGAGAAAGCTGTCACTAAATCCAAGAGGAAAAATAAATATATTTTAAAGAGAGAACAGGCTGGAATGGGATAACTATGGATGGGAAGCCCATGGCATCATGGACACTGGGAATATGTGGAGCAGAAGCAGTGTGGCTCGCATTAGGTTCTGGGTGACACATATATGTCTGGCCAGACATCCTGTTACGCAGTTACGGTAATGGAGTAGACAGTACAGCAAGTGACACAATGCCAAGAGTTGGGTGGTGGTAAATAACCTGACTCCCTAAAGGGGCCATTGGCAATGGGCAGATGAGCCCCCTTGGGTGGGGTGAAGGTCCCCCTCAGTGGAGGAAATGCCACTGGAAACCATCCTATTGGGCCCAATGGCAAAGTGAGTGGAGGAGGAACTCTGATTCTCAACAGTCATGGAGGCGGAAGAGTCCATGCCAGATGGACTGGCTGTGAAGGCGCACCTTGTCCATATCCTCAAGGCTGCGGCAGTCCATTGCAATCCCGGTGTTATATCCTGCACGTTTCATTTCATATGTACCGCAGGAGATGCCTCCGTGATCATAGTGTGCGGGTCACTTCATGACAAGCTGGGATTATTATTATTAATGGTATTTATATCCCGCTTTCCTTGCCCATGGGAGACCTTCTTAAGACCTCCACAGAGATCCTCCTTAAACAAGTTCACGCCAGTGGCATTTCTGCTTCAGGGAAAAAATGCATTCTCGGATACGAGTTGCAGCCGATGCCACGTGCAATCAGAATCACAACCGACAGTTTTGTTACCTGAGAATTCTTCTTCAATTTGCATAGGACACAAAACTGGGTGAAACACCTAATCCCTTGGAAGGTAGGAGCAAAATCCAGAAAGCTATGGATAGTCTTGAACATTGGGCCGAAACCCACAGAATGAAATTTAACAGGGAGAAGTGCAAAGTTTTACACCCAGGGGGACAAAAACCAGATGCACCGTTACAAGATGGGGGCTGCTTGGCTCAGTAACACTACAAGCCAGAAGGATCTTGGAATTGTGGTAGATCACAGGCTACAGATGAGTCGACAGTGCGATGTGTGGCTGTATTGACAGAAGGATAGTCTCTGAAGTTCAACTAGTCCCCCTCTACTCAGCACTAGTTAGACCACAACTACAGCCCTGTGTCCAATTCTGGAATTACACTATAAGAAAGATGCAAATAAATTAGAGCATGTACAGAGAAGGGCAACAAGGATGATGGTCAGAGGACTGGAAACCAAGCCATATGAGGAAAGACTGAATGAACGTGACATGTAAGGCAAACCAAATATTTGGACAGTTAGCTCTACTCTTATGGCATAAGGCAAAGGGGCTGCGGTGGCTCAGTGGTTAAGAAGCTTGTCTTGTTAGGTGGAAGGTCAGCAAGTTGGCAATTTGAGACCCAGGTACTGCATGATGGATTGAGCAACTGTCTCTGTCCCAGCTCCTGCCAACCTAGCAGTTCCAAAGCAAGAAATTGCAAGTAGATAAATAGATAGAATAGAATAGATAAATCTTTAATGTCATTGTCCTGCACAGAACACCGAGATTGGGGGACCACTTTGGTGGGAAAAGATCTTGCGGACATGAAATGAGCCTCATTCGGGTGTCCCCTTGAGCGGAGTTTCTCCAGCAAAAATACTTTCAACCTAGAATAACTTCTGGCACAAAATTATTATTACTGACCAACAAAAAGAAACACCTCATGCAATGCAGGTTCAGTCCCACCTTATGTTACCAGGGCCAAACATGGACACTTACAACAAAAAATAAAGAAGAGTTGGCCACCATGCAAATGAGATGTCTGAGGAAGGCTGCTGGAGGGACTAGAAGGGATGAAATTAGGAATGAGATTATAAGGAAGGAATTGGAAAAGAACCACTCTTAAACTATATAGACAGAGAGACAACAAATGGGCAGATAAAGTGGTTTGCCCATTTGGAGAGAATGTCTTGGAAATCCATACCATACAAGGCAGATGTGGAAAGAGGAAAAGGACAAAGACCATGAGGCAGAACCAAAGGAAGGTGGGGAGATAACTTCAAAGACATATTACAAGAAAAACAAATAACACTAATAGAGGCCGCTAGAAGTGCCAGAACAAGAACCTTGTATCTCCCTCGACACATGAAGGGGTAAAAGAAGAAGAAGAGGTGGCTTAAGAATTGTGTGCTGTCCAAAGAAATCTGATACAGTATATGGTTGTCTGGGTATCTTAGATTATGGATTCTCAACCTGTGGCCCGTGGGCCAGATATGGCTTGTGGCACCATTTCATGACCACCACCCCCCCCCCGCCTCTACCACACCAGGAAGTGCTATGTGTTGGAGGAAGGGTAAAATGGCCGCCCAGCCCCCAAAGCTGTAGTTTGGAGTTTGATTCCCTTCAGTGCCTCCCGGGAGAAGAGCCGCCCTACGTAGGCTTGGGTTCAAGATACACAGTCCCAGGGCACCCTGAGAAGAAAAGGAATAGCAAAACACATCTGTGAAATCTCTATCTAGAAAACCTTGGAAAGGACTTGAAATGTTACACAAAGCCACATATTGGCAAAAAAAGTTGACAACCTCCCCCCCCCCCGCCAAGAAACAAATAATGCCTATTCATCGGTTCCAAAACATCATCAGGCGATGGTTGTTTGTTTTGGGCTGCTTTGCAATGATTGAACAATTATTCTCCTCCCAAACAGTTGCAATAAGGAAAAATAATTTTCTGTGTATCCCGGACACATTACGAATGCGTGCTGCTATGTACTTTACTCTTAAAATAATGAGGAGTGTTACTTTTTCAAAGATAACCATCCAAGTCCTGGAACTCTTGACCTATTTGTCATGCAGGAAGCATGCATTTTCACTAGTCTCTGTGTGACAAAAATCAGCATGGTAAAGGTAAAATTCTCCCTTGCTCAAATGCCAACCTTATCTAACTCTAGGGGTCGGTGCTCACCTCTGTTTACAGCTAAAGAGCCAGCAGTGTCTGCATCTGCAGACATTTCCATGGTCATACGGCAGGCATGACTAGATGCCAGAGCACATGGAACACTGTTGCCTTTCCTGCCGAAGGGGTGCATATTTATCTACTTGCAATTTCCTGCTTTCAATCTGCTGGGGCAGATGACAGGAGCTCGCTCTGTTGTGCAGCACTCGGGTCTCAGACTGATGACCTGCTGACCTTCCAGTCATCAAGTTCAGCTTCTTAACCGCTAAGCCACTGCAGGTCCCACTGAAACCAGCATACTGTATCCCTATTGCAATTTTAGGAGTCATTCCTGATTTCATTCTCTCTTCAAGATCCCGTGAACTTTGGCTAGGAAGATGAGAGCAAGTAGTCCGTTCTAAATTATTTCTGAGTCTCTTATTGTCACTAGATTACACTGCACAACAATGATTTTGCTACTGGGGATAACACATGTGATTGACATGAGTGTGCTGACTCCAAATCTGAACTCAGAATTTGCCTATCACGTACAGATTTTAAGTTATAGGTGTGCTATAGCTGTTCAAATGGTATTGGGTAATGTATTTTTACATGGGAACATTATAACAGTTACAGCTACCACTATGCCTGCTGCACCTCAGCTGAATCATGTCCCCTGGCGGCATGCATGTTCCAGCAGCAACCGGGCACATCTGGGCAAGTCAGTGAGCTGACGTCAGAAATAGGTACAGTATATACGGCGAGATGGACCAAGGGCTTGTCTCTAATGTGAAACCATCTTATTGGATAGTACATCTAGGCCACAGTGAGTCTGTTTTGACCTAAAGATGAGTAGGTGCAGCTGTGTTAAATAACCCAGACAATTTTTGCTACATTTGTGGCAAATATACCCTATGTGATCAATGTAAGAACCTAACCAAGAGGGTGAGATTTGTTTTAGGCTATGATTGCCGACCTCCGTCCTAGAATTAGATGATTACTGAACAAACAAATGAGCAATGACCCCCACTGCCCCCATCATCTTAAATGCAACCTGGCCACATCTCCAAAACAACTGATGAGTCCAAAGAATCTAAGACCATAGAAGGAAAAAACCTTCTTCCAAACAAGGGGATAGACAGTCTCTGCTCTAGATCATTGTTTTCTCCAACTGCCATTAAAATGAACCGTAAAAATCTTTGACATTGGCCAATATTTTTTCGTGCAGTCCTGTTGCACAAAGAACTCCAGTTGTGGAAACTGCTGCAAAGATCTGAGGAGATATTGGCTTCTGGATTCCGACACCTGGCTTCCCGTCAGATTGCCCCAGCTGTTTCCACTGCTGGAGCCGAACGCATGTGCAAATAAAGACCAAACAAGGGAACGAATGGCAATTGTGCCTCTGTGACCATCATCGTTATTTCTCTCATGCTAAGATCTATGCGCCTAGAAACAAAGCTGTTTGGGAATAGCTGACGTAACTCTTCTCCTACGTAAAATGGAAGGGGCGAGGCGGGCTGGGTTTCTCTGCCAATGAAGAGTACAGTGGAACCCTGAAGCTGGCATTAAGGTCACGGTCTCCCTTGCTTGAAAGCCACTCATATCTGACTCTAAGGAAGGGGTTCCCAACCTTTTTTCAAGCTGGGGGCTGGGTCACACTCTCTCAGTCAGCTTCAAGGGCCAGACGGCCATTTTGCCCTGCCTGCACGATGGGGGTGGACATTTTGTTCCAACAGCTTCAAAGGGATGACCATTTGGTTTCTTGAATGCCCATGGAGGGGTGGAGGGCCACATGAAATGGTGCTATGGGCCAGATCTAGCCTGTAGGGCGTAGGTTGGGAACCCCTGCTTTAGGGAGCAGTACTTATCTCAGTTTACTGCCGAAGAGCCAGTGCTGTCTGCGTCTGGAGACATTTCAGTGGTCACATGGCAGGCACAACTAAACATTGGAGTGCACGGAATGCTGTTACCTTTCCTATTTATCTACTTGCAATTTCTTGCTTTCGAACTGCTAGGTTGGCAGTAGCTGGGATAGTCAACGGGCGCTCACTCCGTCATTCAGCACTTGGGTCTCAAACTGCTGACCTCCTGGGGATCAAGCTCAGCATTTTAACCGCTAAGCCACTGCGGCTTTATAACAAAACCCAAGTTGTCCACTTTATCTATGTAATATGTAAAATGTTACTAGCTGTTGGTTGGTGGTGGAGAGGCAATGTGAAAACTATGACCTTTAGTCTACAGTGATCACTATCAAACACGCTCAAAACAAAACAATGTTGTTTTGTTGCATGTGTGTTTGATAAAGACTTATTATTTCAAATTCTTTCTATCTGGTTTGAAGGTGTTTTTCTTCTCCGTACACACACTTCCTCCACTCAGTACACCCTTTTAAGTTCAAAAACTTCAGTACATGGATTATGTATATATACACATATATATGTAATTTCCCTCAAGTTTGATTGAAGCCAGATGTGCAGCACTTCAAAAAAAAGTTCTGAAGTGTTGCAGCTGGAATTGCTTTTTTTATTATTTAAAGAGGTATTTATTTTCCTGGTTTAAAGTTCCACACCGTAGCCACTGCTGAATCTGTGGGGAGAGCCTTCGGGATGGCAGGAGTAAGTAAGGAAACTGGTTGTTCTTTCTCAGTTGTTGTTGTTCAGTCACACAGTCGATTCCGACCCTTTGCGACCCTATGGACCATTTTCCTCCAGGCACCTCTGTCCTCCACCATCCTCCTCAGCCCGTCCAGCTCTGTGCCCACTGAGTCCACAATACCATCTATCCATCTTATCTTTGGGTGTCCTCTTTTTCTCTTGCCCTCTACCTTTCCCAGCATCAGAGCCTTCTCAAGTGAGTCCTCCCTTCTCATTTGATGTCCAAAGTACTTCAGCTTCATCTTCACTATTTGTCCCTCAAATGAACAGTCAGGTTTGATTTCCTCCAGTATTGACCTGTTTGCTGTCCAAGGGACTCTCAGGACTCTCCTCCAACACCACATCTCAAAGGCATCTATTCTTCTGCGCTCAGCCTTCCTAATGGTCCAGCTCTCACACCCATACATTACCACTGGGAATACCATTGCTTTGACTATGCGAATTTTTGTTTTCAAGGTGATGTCTCTGCTTTTCACTATATTCCCCAGGTTTCTCATAGCTTGTCTCCCCATAATCAGTCATCTTTTTATTTCATGGCTACAGTCGCTATCTGCAGTGATCTTAGATCCCAGGAAAGTAAAATCTGTCACTGCTTCTACTTCTTCCCCATCTATTTTCCATCTATTTCCCACCTTTCTCAGTAGGTGGTAGAAATATTGTGATTATGGGTGGGGGGACACCCACAACAAAAGATGAACTGGACTACAAACTAGAAGGTGGAAATATTACTATTTTCATTTCTGTCATCACAGAATCATAGAACAACTGCGTTGGAAGGGGTGTTTGAGGCCATCGAGTCCAACCCCCTGCTCAATGTAGAAATCCAAATCAAACGAGCTTGTTTTCCAGTCCTCTGATCGTCCTTGTTGCCCTTCTCTGGACCTGCTCTAGTTTGATTGTGTCTTTCTTAAAATATGGTACACTGAATTGGACACAGATCGATGGATGTAGTCTCACTAATGCTGACTAAAGGGGGACTAGTTCTAATATCAAGGGGGCTATGGTGGCTTAATGGTTAAGATGCTGAACTTGATGACTGGAAGTTTGGCAGATCAGCAGCTCGAGACCCGAGTGCTGCCAGACAGAGTCAGCTCCCACCATCTGTCCCATCTCCTGCCAACCTATCTGTTTGAAAGCTAAAAATTGCAAGTAGATAAATAGGTACCACTTCAGTGGGAAAGGTAAAAGTATTCTGAGCACTCCGGCATCTACTCATGCCTGCCACGTGATCACAGAAATGTCTCCAGACACAGTGCTAGCTGAAAACAGAGATAAGTTTTGGACACGACTGGCATTCGAGCAATGGAGACATATCTAATTTTTTATTTATTTTTATTTTTTATCATGTCAGAAAGACACAAAGTTGGTTTCTGGGTCGAAAGGATTTTTGCTGGAGAAACTCAGGGGACACCCAAATGAGGCTCCTTTCATGTCAACAAGATCTTTCCCACCGAAGTGGTCCCTATTTATCTACTTGCAATTTCTTGCTTTTGAACTGCTAGGTTGGCAGGAGCTGGGACAGAGACAGGTGCTCATTCCATCATGTAGTACTCAGGTCTTGAACTGCCAACTTGCCAACCTTCCAGCTAAGAAGGCAAGCTTCCACTGAGCCACCGCAGTCCCATCTCATTCTATTGATATTATACCAACCCACATTTAACCTATTATCATCCCAGTTTATGTTACTGTACAGTATTTTATTCAAGGGACTGCGGTGGCTCAAGTGGTTAAGATGCTGAACTCACTGACTGGAAGGCTGGAGTTTGATTCCCAGGTACTGCATGACAGAGTGAGCTCCTGTCGTCTGTCCCAGCTCCTGCCAACCTAGCAGTTCGAAGACAAGAAAATGCAAGTAGATAAATAGATACCACTTCGGTGGGCAGGTAAACAGCGTTCCGTGCACTCCGGTGTTAAGGCACGCATGCCTAGACATGTCCATGGAAACATCTGCAGACACAGACAGCACTAGCTCTTTGGCTATAAAAAGATATGAGCACTGAACCCTTGAGCTGGATACAACTGGCTTTCAAACAAGGGCGACCTTTACTATGTTATTCAATCCAATTTACTACAGTTTAACCTGATATAGTCAGCTGGTCAATCAACTAAATAAGAATTGAATTGTTTATTAAGATAATAAATCACAAACAGCTGGGAGTATGAAAGGCAGTGGCATAATGTTTCTAAAGCCTTTTAAAAATTCTTCCTCCTCCGTGCCAGCTGAAGAGATAGCACACATCTGTTTCAATCAACAAGGCAAGGAGTCTATTCCCCCCCATCAAACTTTCTCTTCTCTAGTCCCAAGAAGACCCCGCCATATCTCAGTTGCCAAGACATTCCTCTTCTAGACAAAATCCCTCGGGGAGAGTGAGAGGGGAGGGAAGGAACATCTAGGACAGTGGAGGAAAACCTATGGCACAGGTGCCAGAGGACACACTCAAAGCCCTTGCTGTGTGCACGCCCCAGGAGAGTTTGTCCCACCCCTCTGCCCAGCAGTCCAATGGGAGCGCTTCCTCCCTTCCCCAGCTCAGGGTTCACCCCGCCCTTCTGCCCAGCAGTTCAATGGGAGTGCTTCCTCCCTCCCTCTAGCACAGAGTTTGCTCCACCCCTCTGCCCAGCAGTCCAATGGGAGCGCTTCCTCCCTTCCCCAGCTCAGGGTTCACCCCGCCCTTCTGCCCAGCAGTTCAATGGGAGTGCTTCCTCCCTCCCTCTAGCACAGAGTTTGCTCCACCCCTCTGCCCAGCAGCCCAATGGGAGCACTTCCTCCCTCTTCCAGCACAGGGTTCACCCCGCCTTCTGCCCAGCAGCCCAATGGGAGCGCTTCCTCCCTCCCCGCAACCCAGAGTCGGTTTTGGGTTGCAGTTTGGGCACTCTGTCTTGAAAAGATTTGTCATCCCTGATCTAGGAAGTCTTCTTCATCATCCTTGCTCTACTGGTTCAGCTTGCAGTGACAAGCTCAACACTAGGATGGATGGAGCATTCCCCATCTTGGCTTTACTCTTAACAAATGTTCCCCCTTCTTAATCCTCTCAGGAGGATGTCTCCAAGCTCCCCCCACCTCCACCAAAAAAACCATCCTTCTTGCTTAGGTTTACTTTTTGGCATCTCCACAGCTGGACTCCAGCTGTTGATCTGGGAAATATTTATTGCTGAACCCATCAGTAGGTCTAGGCTTCAGAGTCAAGCGCTGTATGGAGACCTTGCCTGTGCTTTTTGGGAGGCCCCAGGAGGAAGGTATCTTGCTGAGGAGCTGATGGTGGGAAAGGGCATGAGGTTGCTAGGAAAGGGATGATGCCTTTAGCAGCTGTGGACTCCCAGAGGAGAAAACAGCACGCTCACACCTCATCCCAGCCTTGGGTGGGTTGGTTAGAATCCTGTCGCTCATGCAAAGAACTGAAGCTTCCCCGGTGGCTCAGTGGGTAAAAGCACTGTGTTTGGAGACCGAAAGCACGGGGTTTGATTCCCCGACAGCGTCCCCTGCAAAAATCCTTTCAAGCCAGAGTAATCTCTGACATCAAAACACACACGTGCAAAGAACTCATGTTGGAAAGCAGCACGCTATGCTCATTTGGGACAGTGTAATAGGGGTATGATAATAATAATTTCATGTCAGAAATTCTTCTCGGTTGAAAGGATTTTTGTGGAAGAAACTCCACTCAGGGAATGCCCAAACGAGGCTCCTTTCATGTCCCCAAGAGCTGGGACAGAGACAGGTGCTCAATCTGTCATGCAGTACCCAGGTCTCGAACTGCTGATGTGTCAGCTTTCCAGCTAACAAAGCAAGCTTCTTAAGCACTGAGCCACTGCAGACCCTGTAACAGGGGTGGGCGGGCATGATGGCTTAGTGGTTAAAATGTTGCGTGTAATGACGGAAGCTCGCCATGTCAGCAGTTTGAGATCTGAGTGCTGCATGATGGGATGGGCACCTGTCGTCTGTCCCAGCTCCTGCCAACCTAGCAGTTTGAAAGCAAGAAATTGCAAGTAGATAAATAGGGACTACTTTGGCAGGAAAGGTAACAGTGTGCCATGCCCTCCAGTGTCTACTCATGCCTGCCACATGACCATGCAGACGTCTGCAGATGCAGTCAGCGCTGGCTCTTTGGTTGTAAACAGAGATGAGTGCCGAACCCTAGAGTCAGACACGTCAGGCTTTCGAACAAGGGAGACCTTGACTTTTACTGGTCCTATTTCACAATTCAAAAAATTAAAAGACAAAATGATAACACAGAGATATCTGTATTTAAAACCTCTTTCCCAGTAGGGACAGAAATGGATGCTAGAAAATCAATGAGAGACAATTAATGGCTGATGTTTCAAGAGGCAGTTAAGCGGCTGTTGTTGATTATTTTCTGTAGCTCCAATTCTGTCCCTCTGATGTACCAATCAGGACAACACAGAGATTCTCTTGTTATTTATGAGCAGAAAGTGCAGGGGGCAGGGCGGGCGAGGAAATACAGGAATTAAAAAACAAAGGCAGATGAGCACCACTCCCTAGAGTTGGATATAACTGGCTTTCAAGCAAGGGAGACCTTTACCTTTACTTTTAACAGGAGGGGTTGGCAGCTTCCGTAATAACTCCATGGACTCAATAATAATAATAATAATAATAATAATAATAATAATAATAATAATAATAATAATAATAATAATAATAATAATAATAATAATAATAATAATAATAATAATAATAATAATAATAGGGTTTGCACTGGGTGTTATTGTGTTATTGTGAAGTTATTGTGGGTTGAAAGGACTTTTGTGGATGAAACTCCACTCAGGGAATGCCCAAATGAAGCTCCTTTCATGTCCCCAAGAGCTGGGACAGAGACAGGTGCTCAATCTGTCATGCAGTACCGAGGTCGTGAACTGCCGTCGCCAGCCTTCCAGCTAAGAAGGTGAGCTTCTTAACTGCTGAGCCACCACAGCCCCTTCATGGACTCAATAGGTTGGTGTGAGGCTCATCATCCCTTTATTTAAGATGGGGTGGGGAAAGCAGTTTTCTAGTCCAAAATTTCAATTAGGAAAGGGTTGCTCTAGCTTGAGGGCTGTGAGTCGTTAGAGGTACGACAGACTGCCAAAGGAGACAGCAGAGTAGATAAAATCTTTTCCAAAGTCTTGGAATCAAACTCTTTTCATTGTCCATCTCACCTGGACATAGAGGCGTTGGTGACAGACTTAACTGTTGGAGGCAAGGCAGCAAATGGCTTCTCCCCTTCTGAAGTTAAGGCAAAGAATGCTCTAGGCTAGACAACAAGTTTTAGCACTAAAGGCAGAAAAATCTCAGCAGGGCCACTCCACCTTCCCGGCATGAAAAATATCAACTCGCAATGAACCAAGTCTCCTGTTCTTTCTTGAGAAACAGAACCTGATGGTTCATAGAACCAGAGAATGACTGTTTTGGAAGGGATCTATGACGCCATTGAGTTCAACCCCCTGCCCAATGCAGGAATTTAAACCAAAGCAGATCTGACAGTTCTCCAATTCTCTCTTCAATGCCTCCATGCCTCACCGCCTCCCAAGACCATTGATTCTGTTGTTGTACTGCTCTAACAGTTATGAAGCTTTTCCTGATAATCAGTCTATATCTGCCTTCCTTTAGTTTGCACTCATCGTTATTATGCATCCTGCACTCTGGGATGATGGAGAACAGATTCTTCCCCTCCTATTTATGACCATCTTTCAGGTATTTGAAGAGTGAGATCCATGGCTCAAGTGGTTAAGACACTGAATGGAAGCTCGGCAGGTCAGCAGTTTGATACCTGAGTACTGCATGACAGATTTAGCTCCCGTCTCTGCCCCAGCTCCTGCCAACCTAGCAGTTTGAAAGCAAGAAATTGCAAGTAGATAAATAGGGGCTACTTTGGTGGGAAGTTAAACAGCGTTCCGTGCACTCGAGTGTGTAGGCAGGTTCATGAAAATGTCTGTAGACGCAGACAACGCTGGCTGTTTGGCTATAAACAGAGATGAGCACTGAACCCAAGAGTTGGATACAACTGGCTTTTGAGCAAGGGTGACCTCTACCTGACCTTTATCATATCCCCTCTTGTCTCACCTAAAAACAGGGCCAGCCCTGCTAGGTCGAACTGAGCTTTGCCTTAGTGTTCTCCAAGCCCATGGGCTTTGGTGTTATGGCTCTCACCTACAACCATGATGTTGAATTCAAAGCCGCTTTTCATGGTCTTGAGGCGCATCTGGTCCAGCACTGCTTCGATCCCCACGTAGCCAAAGAGCTCGCGGCCACCACTGCTGAGCAGAGGTGCCTCCCGGGAGAGTGGTTCTCGAACTGGCTGGTCCTCCATGCTCAACTGCGGCAACTCCAGCTGATGCTCTGAAAGCAAGAGAGAGAGAGAGAGAAAGGAAGAAAAAATTAACCTGAAGTGGAGGATCTAGAGAAGGCTGAGGTTCCTCCACACTCTCTCACCACCCACCAGTTCTACTTCTGCAATGAGACTTCCCTAAGGGGGGGGGGGGGAAGGCCACAGTGATTTAGCTTCCCCCATTCTCCTGTTTTACTTCCTCCAGAGGTTGGGAAAGTTTAAAGTGTGCACAGAACTGTTTATATGTTTTAAAGCTGAACAACATTGCAGAGGTCAGTTTGCGTCCATGGAGGAAGAATTGATCGTGAGGTAAAAGGAGTAAATAAATGGAAAGTTCCTCAAGGGAAATAAGAGCCATTGAGTGACATTAAGTCATATGGGTGATATCACCATCGGCCTTCGTTGTACATGACCATAGGCCTTTACAAAACAGACTCAAAACGTTTTGTAAACATTCTCTAATATAACATGGTATAATATCCACTAAAACAGCTCAGATCCTTTGACAGCTAATTAAAAGCTACTCAATACTACAGCTGCCAAATCAAATTGAGCTACAACATATGGGTGATATACAAATGAAATGAAATGAAATGAATGAATGAATACACCTTTTAGGAAAATGTGCAAAAAGAAGTGTATGCTTTTCAATGTAGGAAAGAACGAACCAACAAACTGACTAAGCAACCAACTAACCAACCAACATCATGCCTCACTAAACTAAGCAGTCAACATAGACAGCAAATATGTCTCTGGACTGAACCACTTCAGACAACAGTGATGGGACTATAGTTGGGAAATGCTCTGAGTACATTGTGGAGAGTCAGCCAGCCAGCCATCTATCCAGCCAACCAACCAACCAACCAGCCAGCCAGCCAGACAACCAACCAACCAACCAGTCTTACAACCCAACACTGAAACAAGATGAGAAGAAGAGGCAGGTGGGATTTGCAGAAATGCAACAAAATTAAGGCAGATTTGTATACGTGCAAAGGAGCAAGACCAGTTGTGGCCAGAGTTTGGGAAAATCTGCTTTGTTGGGCCACTTCTTGAATCCTAGGAAAACAGAAGGTGACAACAAAATCCATGCATCAAATAAGATGCAAAACTCAAAATCCCTCAGCTTTGACCCTGCTGGTTGGGAGATTCTGGCAATTATTGTCTGAAAAGGTAAATATTGATTTTACTCTACCTCTTTTATCTTTGAATACATGAGCCTTTTAAATAGTACTTTTTAAGTATTTAAATTTTAAAATTTTACCTCTTGTTGCACTGTGCTGGTAGTGGACTATAATAAAGTGATTGATTGATCTGAAAATGTAAATTCTCCATGCTCTAGTTTCCATCAGTCTTACACCCCTGAAGCTGTGATGCAGCCTTCGAGAACACTTCTAGCCTCTTTTCAAATCTAGGGTTTTCTACGATAAGTCTTGTGATGAAGCACATATGGAGTCCCTAAATGGAACCTGGTCATCAGTTTACCAAGAATATTTTTTAATCAAAAGGATAATCCTAATTCCTAAACTGAGGAGGCCACTTGAAGGCTATTTGCTATCACTAGGATTAGAGGCAGCATGATTCTTGATTAGGGCGCTACACCAGATTAGATTGAAGCCGGAATCATTAACCTAATTTGCCTGATTTGAATTGATTGGTACGATGTCTGGATCAAAGTGGAAATGGCCAAATTTGTTTGCTTGAAACTTATCTACAGTATCTATCTATCTATCTATCTACTGTATCTATCTATCCAAACTCTCTCTCTCTCCCCTTCCTATCCTCTATTCATACAACATAGTCAATCTCATCAGCAAACTCAAGGAAATGACTCTCAACATTAATTTTAACTTGGTTAGCTGGCTGGATTGCTCGGTGAGTAAAGTATCTGGCTGCTTCAGAGCCTTCTCCAGTGAGTCCTCTCTTCTCATTTGGTGGCCAAAGTACTTGGGCTTCATTTTCAGTATTTGTCCTTCCAAGGAGCAGTCAGGGTTGATTTCCTTTAGGATGGACTGATTGGATCTCCTTGCGATCTGAGGACTCTCAAGAGTGACCTCCAACACCACAGTTCAAAAGCGTCTATTCTTCTGCACTCAGCAGTCCTTAGGGTCTAGCTCTCACAGCCATACATTGCTACTGAGAAGACCATCGCTTTAACTCTGTGGACATTTTACCCAGTGCGAAATGCAACTCATAGGGAAAGCAGGAAAAAGGAAAACTTCATGCAACCAGTGAAGATGTTCCAGTTACTCTAATACAGGGGTTCTCAACCTACGACCCAGGGGCTGGATGTGGCCCGCAACACCATTTCATGTGGCCCACCACCACCCCCAACACACCCAGAAGTGCCATGTGTGGCAGGCAGGGCAAAATGACTGTCCGGCCCCTGAAGCTGTCTGAGGGAGTGTGACCTGGTCCTCGGCTTGAAAAGGTTGAGAACCCCTGCCCTAATAAGTGTTCCTAAAACAGACCACAGGACCCAATATCTTGAAATAGTCACTGGGATAGCTGTCCCTAAAAGGCTGTGTTTGGGACAGAGCGGAAAACATTGCAGTTACCAAACATAGAAGTTTTGCTAAAGCACAGCGGGTCGGAGCGATTTCTGATTCATTAAAACCTCCAGCCACTATTAATGTGTAAGAGGCAAATCAAAACAGGGGCATTGACAATGTAGTTTAGCATTCTCAGTCGATCAGGCTTTGCCTTTCCAGAACAAACAGGCACGTGTGTGTGAGAGGGAGGAGAAAAGAAGAAAATCTCTTCTTGCCAACTTTTCTTTCGATAAGAAAAACTTCACAAACCTTCTCTCCAGATCTTACATGTGTCTACTTTTCTCCTGGCAATCCACGCCACATTTTTGTGTGTGGGGTTTTTGAATGGCTAGCAGCACAACCTATAACAGTGTCGTGTTTCTACAGTGTTGACCAACAGGTACTTAACGGGAAAGGAAACTGCCTGAAATAATTCAACTCGGGCATATGGCCCACTCTTTGGGGTGGTTTTGGGCTGCTTGGTTGTTCACCGTGTTGGGTGCTGAATTGGGCAATCCCATCCCAAACCGGCCCCCATTTTGAGGCACTATTAGGGGCTTCTACTAAATTGCCCGGTGGTGTTTTATCACCAAGGAGCAGTGGTGGCTTAGTGGTTAAGATGTTGAGCTTGATGATTGGAAGGTCAGGAGGTTAGCAGTTCAAGACCCAAGTGCTGTGCAACAGAGTAATCTCCCACAATCGTACATTACAACCAAAATAGCTACTTGTAATGAATTACCCTTCTTCTGTAGCTAGGGCAGAATTGAAGTTATATCTTAAAAGTAACATAAAGGGAGAGAACAGAGTTACTTCTTTAGTGTCACAAATGCTTCTAATTATTTTATTTACGGTACATTTTAAAGAGGGACTGCAGTGGCTCGGACCAGGGGTTCCCAATCTATGGCCCACAGGCCGGATGCGGCCTGCGGTGCCATTTCATGTGGCCCACCACGACCTCCACTGCACCTGGAAGTGCCACTTGTGGTTCCTTTTTAATGTACAGGCCGCCCCCATCGTGCAGGCAGGGCAAAATGGCCATCCGGTCCCCGAAAAGGTTGGGAACCCCTGGCTTAGTGGTTAAAATGTTGAACTTGATGACTGGAAGGTCGGCAGGGCTAGCAGTGCAAGACCCGAGTGCTGCACAGTGGAGTGATCTCTCATTGTCTGTCCTAGCTACTAGCAGTTCGAAAGCAAGAAATTGCCAGTAGATAAATAGGTACCGCTTCGGCGGGAAAGGTAAAAGCATTCCATTCCATCCGGCATCTAGTCATGCCTGCCACATGACCATGTAAATGTCTGCAGATGCAGACAATGCTTGCTCTTTGGCTGTAAACAGATGAGCACTCCCACCCCCACCCCCACCCCCACAACCAGACACAATTGTCCCCCACACACACACACACAAATGGCCTCAAGTGGCTTTTTAAAAGCTGTGCTACACCTCCCCTTGAAAGAGTGGACCATATTCTGCAAAGCAGGACACCGAGCCAGCCTAGATCCATGATGGTGAACCTTGGCACTCCAGATGTTCTTGGACTTCAATTCCCAGAAGCCTCTGTGAATCCACACAAATGGGTTTACTGCAATTCATCCGGCCCACGCCATCCTCATCGCTCCTGGAAGCGGAAATAAAACGCACCCAGATGGTTAAGACTCTTCTGGGTTAACCCTTCTTCCGTATGGGTGCGTTTGCCGGTGTGGGCCAAATAAATCGCAGTAAACCCATTCATGTGGTGTGGTATCCGCGAGCATAATTGGCATAACTGTCCCTGACAGAGGTTACACCGGGTGAGGCAGACCCCTGGCCACTGCCCTTGCGGGTACAGAAATTGGGGAGCGGATTAATAGTCATAAGATTGATTCACCCATATCTGACCTGGCCGGCGGTTCTGCAGGAGGAAGTTGAATGTCTAACTTGAGTTAGACATTAGGCAATTCCGCACTTGCAGATTAGCCCAAGCCCCAGCGCAAATAGTGGCCATGTTTACTCTTGTGCAAGCCATGAACAATGGATTTCCCCTGTCAGTATTTGCCTTAGTTAATTAACTTCCCCAAGAGAAGTTCCCAATTAACCCGGGTAAATGGGTGATGTGATTTTCTGTCAGATGACGATTCTATCACACGCTGCCTTGAATTCCTATATATGATGATGATTTTCCCTCAATAAACCACTGGTCTTTGCTCCATCTTGCCTCATGTCGTTACTTGACCAGTCTCCTCCAGGACCTCAAGGGCCGCTTCACGGCCCCAATCCAGCATCTGGTGACCCCGACGTGATTCTACTCGTAAGCGATCTACGCAGTCCGGTTCTACGCTAGAACTGTGTCCGATTCATCCCGGAGGGCAGCGCGGCAGCTCTGGTCAGAAAGCCATCCGGCCAGGGTGACAGCTACGCAGCGAGGCACTCCAGAGAGGCATCCTACAGCTTGCATCGCGGAAACGCGTTCCGCTCAGGGGCAGGCTGTGAACCCTGATTCCAGCGTAGAGGCCACCGAGGGCCCATGGCAGGAGACCACGCTCCGAGCTCCATCCCAGAGATTCATCACGCTGAGACCTATTGCCTAAAAGGACGCGTCGAAATCGTCCCGAGAAGAAGCCCTTCGAAGGACCCGGCAGGTAATATGGGGACTTGTCCTCAGCGGCAATGTCCATCTGCTAACCAGAGAATTCATATAATGGAATTCAAGGCCCTGGCCAGGGTATATAAATTACGCCTTCACAGTGGGAAGTTAGCGGAACTCTTAGCGTACCTGGAGGCCAGGATGGGCGGAGCAGTAATTCCTGACCAGCTATATGGCTCAGGTCCGTTTGAATCCGTTGACGCGCCAGTCGCCCTGCCACTCGCCACGCTCCACATCGCAGTGGAGACAGCCTTCAAGGCTTACCTCAAAGTCCCGGCAGCTGGCAAAGCAGCCAAGAATTACACAGCAGTCAAGCAGGGATCCCAGGAGTCCTACATGGACTTTATCAATCGATTAGAGGAAGCGATCAGTAGACAGATCGATAATGAGCAAGCCCAACAAGAGCTCATGATGAAATTGGCCAAAGACAACGCCAACCTCGACTGCCGTAAGATCTTGCAGTCCCTGGGGAATCGTCCCGACCTGACACTCACAGATATGATTAGGGCATGCGCCGACGTTGGCACAGATTCCTACAAAATGGGTCTGTTGGCAGCGGCGGTGCAAGGAGGCAGGAGACCCCGGACCAAAGGAGCATGCCACAATTGTGGCAAGATCGGTCACTTCGCTAAAGAATGCCGATCCCGAGGCAGCGGCCAGCGCACCGGCCGTTCCAAGGCTCCAACCACCCCATGTCCAAAATGCAACAAGAGCCTTCACTGGGCCAGGAATTGTCCGAATTTGGGAAACCGGAACGCGGGAACGTATCTGGCCCCGGTCCAAACAGAGGCTTCCCTCGCTCTGGGCGAGCCAGAGCTGGATTAGATTCCAATCACATTCCAGGCATTGCGAAGGCGCAGGCCAGCCCCAAGGGTAGTACAGGGCTAGAATTGACTTGACGTCACATGCGACTTGCCAGGCACAGTCTATCTGGTGGATTCCCAGTACATGGGACCCCTACCCAAAGGCTTCATAGGCTTAGTTTTGCCTCGTAGTGTTGCAGGAGCACGCGGAATTCTTGTAATTCCGGGAGTCATTGACTCCAATTTTTCGGGCGTTCTCCAAGTTCAACTCTGGACGCACCTACCCCAGACCATTCACAAGGGAGACACGCTAGCGCAACTGATTATGGTTCCTTGTAACTCGCCAGCAGATAGCCAGGGAAGGCTCAGGGACAGCTCAGAGCCCGGGTTGGCAGACCGCTCGAGCGCAAGTGAGGCAGTGCAAGAATACCAGGACTTAGCGACAGTGGAGACCAACATAGAATGGAAACAGCGGCCAGTTATTGAGGTATTTTTGAATAAAAAATCATTCTCAGGGTTGCTGGACACCGGAGCTGACGTCAGCGTTATCAGCCGAAGTCAGTGGCCGAAGGAATGGGCTACTGAGCCGGTCTCCGATGTGTGGGGGGTAGGCGGCATCCAAGAAGTGTTTAGAAGCCAGGAGTGGGTGGAAGTCACGATCCCTAAGGCTGACGGCACGGCGGTCATTCGGCCGCACATTCTGGACGTGCACATCAACCTTTGGGGGCGAGACATTTTGCAGCAATACCGTGCCACTCTTACCTTCGGGTAATGGCTCTGCCACTTAAATGGCTTACCAACACGCCAGTATGGGTAGAGCAATGGCCGGTAGTGGGGGAGAAATTAGTCGCCCTAAAACAACTGGTTAAAGAACAGCTAAACGCAGGGCACATAGAGCAGTCCACTAGTCCTTGGCATTCACCCATTTTTGTCATTAAGAAAAAGTCGGGGAAGTGGCGACTCCTCCACGATCTCAGAGAGATCAATAAATGTATCCAGCCAATGGGTCCACTTCAATGCGGCATCCCGAATCCAAATATGATTCCCGAGGGTTGGGAGATCCTGGTCGTAGACCTTAAGGATTGTTTTTATACCATTCCCTTAGATCCGAGGGATCGGGAAAGGTTCGCCTTTACGGTGCCGGTTGTGAACCACAGCGAGCCCACGCAGCATTACGCGTGGAAGTATTTGCCATAGGGGATGCTCAATTCGCCCACCCTGTGCCAAATTTATGTTCACAACGCACTGGCAAAGTTTCGAAACCTTCACCCCGCAGCTTTAGTATGCCATTTCATGGACGATATCTTGGTCGCAGCGCCGCAACTCGGCAGCGAAATGTTTAAAGACCTCCAGGTAAGCCTGGGGGAAAAAGGGTTACTCATTGCCCCAGAGAAAGTCCAGAGAACCGAGCCATTCTCATACTTGGGTCATCGGCTTCTCTGTTCTTTCGCAGCACCAGTTTTGCCCCAGATCAACTTAAAAGACTCAGTCACCTTGGTAGAATTGCAGCAAGTTTTGGGTAACATTAATTGGGCCAGACCGTATTTCAGATTGGATACGGATCTTCTAAAGCCGCTCTTCTCGCTGCTAACGCTAGGTAAGCAGCCGGCAGACCTGATACAAATTCCTCGAGAGGCACGTTTGACTCTCGAGAAGGTCAACCAAATTCTCAGCCAAAGGTGGGTGGACAGGATTACTCAGGGGCCATATGCCCCGATCCTGAACTTGTACATCGTTCGGGCCGGATCCATGTTCACCGGAGCCCTAGGAGAGGACTCCGAGCGAGGAGCGAGTATCGTGGAATGGGTGTATTTACCGAACACCTCTTCCCGAAACATCGTTCCCCCCCAAGAGTTGGTCTCCATGGTGGTCTACCGCGGAAGGCTGAGAGCAAGGGATATTTCGGGACACGACTTAGCAAAAATCGTGATCCCATTCACCAAAGAGCAACTTCAGCAGCTGATGCAGCTCGGTGACTCGCTTCCAATTGCCTTGGAGGGATTCACCGGATGCTTGGCATACCACTTGCCAAAGGACCCCAGACTTGTCTCGCTTCAAACGCAGACAATCACCTTGTATGAATTAATATTGCTGGTTCCACTTCAGGGGGCCAGAACAGTCTTTACTGATGGGGGCCGCACATATGGTGTCTTAACTTGGCAGGAGGGCCAGGCTTGGCGCACGCTGCTAACTCTTCCACAGAAGTCCGCGCAGCGGGCAGAGTTGGCAGCGGTGAACCTTGCTTTGCGCACCTTCGCCAAAGAGTGCCTCAACATTATCATTATTACTGACAGCCAGTACGTTAGAAATTTGTTTCACAGTCTGCCGGGAGTATACATCACTCCCGCGATAGACAAAAATTTGCTGAGTTTGTTCCTCACAGCTCAATTTCACTTGCGGAACCGCACAGAAGCACTCTACATCCGAAGTCACCAGGACCTACCTGGTCCGATTTCCGCGGGCAATAGCAGAGCGGATGCGGCCGCAAAGGAAATTCAGCAACGGTCAGTGTTAGGTGTTTTCACTACTCCAATTCAGAGTCATGCATTCTTTCATCAGAATGCCAAAGCGCTCGCCAGACAGTTTAACCTGCCACTTTCTCAAGCCCAAGGCATAGTTCGCTCTTGTCAGCATTGTGCAGGGGCGCCGGGGGGGCCCTCGTGGGGGGTCAACCCACGAGGGACAGAGGCCAACCAGGTGTGGCAGATGGACGTCACACATGTCCCGCAGTTTGGCAGATGGCAGTACATGCACGTTTGCATTGATATTTTTTCACAATTCATTTGGGCAACGGCACAAAAGGGGGAGACAGCTTCCCACGTGGAGCAGCATCTCCTTTCCTGCTTTGCGGCAATGGGCAAACCACGGCACGTGAAAACCGATAACGCCCCGGCCTACAGCTCTAGGCAGCTGGCCAACTTCATGGCCACCTGGGATATCAAGCATACATTTGGCGTTCCATACAATCCGCAGGGGCAAGCAATTGTGGAACGAGTCAATCGGACACCCAAGTCCTACATTGACAAACAAACAGAAAGGGGGGAGCCACCAGCCCTCCCCAAGTCTCAGGGTCAGGCACAGCATTGTCTGAACAAGGTGTTGTTCACGTACAATTACCTTAATGTTTTCTCGGATTGCACGCCGCAGGAGAAACACTTCCTCCGCTCGGAAGCCCTCCCGCGGCCGCTGGTCCGTTACCGAGTGCCACCAGATCCTTCTTGGAGGGGCCCGGCGCCACTCGTAACCTGGGGAAGAGGGTATGCTGCAGTTATGTCTCCTACAGATGTCACCTGGATTCCAGCCCGGTGCGTCAAGCCCCACTTGGAGCCACATGGCGTGGACCCAGACCGACCCGAGTCCGATCCCGGAGATGGAGGACCTCACCCTGACCAAGGGGACCCGGCGGAGGAGGTGGCAACAGCCGATGACAGCGCCGAAGGTCACCTGGGGGATGGTCAAGGCCCTTTGCAATGAGGCCCGGGACGCCATCCAACGCGAGGACAGGGAACCGACACCGGAGAACTTCGTATCTGCAGTCTTTGCCCTGATCACCGCCAACACCGTGGTGGTCACCATCATCCTGACCCTCTCCCTACTGGCCGGGGGAGGCGTTCAGGCAGCTTCGCTGAAGGCCAGCGACCTGATGCCGGGCGGGGACCTCTCTGCCCAGATGCACTACAACCTATGGGAAAGGTTGGCGAATCTCGTCAACCAGTCCGATTTTTGCCTAAAGCAGAACGCCGGTTCTGCCTCAATTTTGAGCACCTGTCTCGTCCCGGTGTGCCACACTCCAGACGCGCACACCAGGAACGGTGACTGGCTCGTGAAGCGGATCTTTGGTCAGTTTCTCCCAACGAGTTTCTCAGCATATGCTCGCTGGGGAATGCAGTTAACCATGACCTTGCCGGTTGATGCAGCCACTCTCCACACCCCTCGAGTGGCAGTCAGCCCGAACTCTACTTGTGCTCGAATGACCGGCTGCTCCGCAGTCAGCCGGACTCAGCGTCGCTGCCTCGACACCGGCAGCAGCAATTGGACTTGTGACAACCCAGAGACACTTGGTTCAATGTATGCTCATGTTACCCTGCCTTCAGGTTGGTTCTTCACATGCAATCAGTACACTTGGAATTACATCCCCGCAAATGTATCAGATTCCATATGTTGTATCAGTCGCTTGACATTGTTACTCCCCACTAGGGATATGATTGTTCCAAGCAAAAATGTTTCCTCGCCCATACGGCGCACTCGCGCCACCCAGTTAGACAGCTCATGTGATAGCAACATTAGGGTTCTGAGTCAGGCTGAGTACGTTTCGTTGGCAGTCAGCATACTTGGCGTGCCAGGCTTAGCCGTCGGTAACGCTCGGAGAATTGGTCAATTGGCTTGCGGGCTAGCAAAAGCCATCAACCATACCTCCTCGGCGATAGCGCTGCTCAATCAGGAGCAGGCAGAGCTTCGCCATGCCATCCTAGACAATCGAGCAGCTATCGATTACCTTTTGTTGTTACATCATTTGGGCTGCGAGTCTGTCCACGACATATGTTGCTTTAATCTTACAGACAACACACGCAAAGTACAGAGCCAGCTCACGGTCCTCCACACCCTGGTCAAGAACATCAAGGAGGATGCTTCATGGGGGTGGTGGGATCCGTTGTGGTCATGGTTCCCATGGGGTTGGCTTCAGACGACACTCAAGGTGATTGTGGGGGTGGTAATACTGGGCACAACAGTGTGTTGTTTCGTGCAATGTATTCCCTCACTGCTATCGAGATGTCCCCCATGGAGGGAACCCCGAAACGTCATCCCCCCACACCAGCTGATGCCCCTCCTACGCAGGGCTGTCTGTCAGGTCCACAACAAATAAAGGATCGTGGTTTCACAGGGGCTTCTGGGAACTGAAGTCCAAGATCATCTGGAGTGCCAAGGTTCGCCATCACGGGCCTATAGATCATGCCAAATGCATTTTGTTTTTCCTTTCTGCATCCGTCTGTCTCATGAATCTCAGACAGGGTGTGCCTTAAATAAATGTGTAACTGCCTCCCGGAAAAAACAACGGCAATGCCAAAAGGAAACAAAATTGTTCAACACAGTTTAGTATCACAACAGATGGACGTTGATCAGCTACAACTCCAATGTGTTGAGCAACCTGAGTCAGACACTTAAAGGGAAGGGAAACTGGAGTGGGGTGTCTCGGTGGAAGACTTCTAGCCTAACCACCTCAACCTTAAAGGGTTGTTTGGAGAGAGAACATAGTTTGCAGCATATCTCAAAAGAAGGAACATTGGTCTCTAGACAAGAGGTTCCCAACTATTTCAGGCCGGGGGCCAGATCATGCTCTCTCAGTCAGCTTTGAGGGCCGGATGGCCATTTTGCCCTGCCTGCACGATGGGGGTGACTATTTTGTCCCAACAGCTTCAAAGGGGATGGCCATTTTGTTTCTTGAATGCCCTTGGAGAGGTGGGAGCTACATGAAATGGTGCTATGGGCTGGATCTGGCCCACGGGCCTTAGATTGGGAACCCTTGCTCTAGACTGACCAAAGGCCTTGCTGTGATCTAGCTGTGATTCCTTTCTCACTTAACAGCAAACGAGCTCCCATTTGTAGCTTGTTTTATTTATTATTTATTTCATTTCTGTACCACCTGTCTAGGACCGTGGTGGCTTAGTGGTTAAGATGCTGAGCTTGTTGACTTGAAGGTCGGCAGGTCAGCAGTTCAAGACCCAAGTGCTGCGTAAAAGAGCGAGTTCCCATTGTCTCTCCGAGCTCCTGCTTGCTTCCTGGATGTAAAGAAGCAAGTTGGAAAGCAAGAAATTACAAGTAGATAATTGAGGTACCACTTCGGTGGGCAAGGTAACAGCTTTCCTTGCATTACAGCATCTACTTATGGCAACCATATGACCACAGAAATATCTGCAGATGCAGACAGCACTGGCTCTCGGGGACAGTAACACTGTCCCCTAGAGTTAGACAAGACCTTTACTAAACCTGTAATTACTACATAGTTTTAATTGTTTTGGAAGATGATGCTGGTGGAGGCCGCTAGAAGTGCCAAAGCAAGAACCTTGTATCTTCCTCAGCACCCAAAGGGAGGAAGATAGATAGATAGGAATCTGGTTCCTTAGGCCAGGGGTTCCCAACCTTTTCAAGCCAGGGGCCAGGTCACACTCTCTCAGTCAGCTTTGAGGGCCAGATGGCCATTTTGCCCTGTCTGCACGATGGGGGTGGCCATTTTGTCCCAACAGCTTCAAAGGGATGGCCATTTTGTTTCTCAAATGCCCTTGGAGGGGTGGGGGGTCACATGAAATGGTGCCATGGGTTGGATCTGGCCCACAGGCCTTAGGTTGGGAAACCCAGCTTTAGGCAAAGTTCTGTTCAATTCTAAGAGATGATTGGACTGGCAGTTCTTTGAACTGGCAATGGGGAAAATGCTATCTGAGTGGGAGAAGGGTGATTTAGAGGGTGCAAAACATGCCAGGTGCCACCCATAGCTCTGCCCCCTGAAAGTCCTGAGTGTTTGGGGGCTCAGGAGAAAAAGCTGGTGGGGTTATTAAAAGTCCTGCCCTCTCAACACCTGCTGCCTGTGGCTTTTGCTTCAGTCCATTTGGGAGTTAGGCTAGGCTTGACCACGTGGCACCCAATGTGTCCATGCCTTGAAGGCTGCTGACGCCCTTTCCCTCCCCATAAAGAGGATCCAAGCGGTGCCCTTGTCAGGCATGGGGAGAAATCACCCACATCATTTCCTTGCCTTGCCCTCTTTGCAACCTGTTTCCGCAGAAGCAGAGGCTGAATTCAGCCTGCTCAGAGTTTTTGCAGCCTGGGGTAAACTCTTCTGGGCAAACAGATTTCCTTTTTCAAAAAATAACACCACGGCAACAACACAACTCCGTGGCCAAGCCGAGGTTGGCACAGGGCCCTCAAGCTGTCAAGCTGCTTGGAGCAAATCTGCAAACAGGGTGGGGGCCTGAGGCAAAAGGACACCCCCCCTCACCCCCATGGCAGCTGGCTCGTGAGTAGGGAAGGGCAAATTGCCAGGGGTTTGTCATCTCGAAGGAATAAAAGATTCGAGAGGCGCCACTTCTGTCCGGGGAGCCCCTTTCCACCCCCTCTTAATCTCAGACACGTGTGGCAGCTGTTTGTGGCTGATTTAGCGGTGAAGGAAAGAAATCTTCCTCACGCCACAAAGTTAACACAATGTTCCCTGAGTCTTGGAGGAAATAAAGAGATCTTTCTGCAGGGACACATTTTTTAAAAATGGTTTATATTTTCCTGACAGTACTGGTCAGGGGGCGATCACAAACTACACATGGGGGACTCAACCATCCATGCTGCGTACATCAGCTTTGGCCATGAGCACCTCTGCGATACATTGTACTGTAACAGCACATACTTCGGGGCAAAGTCAAGGAAACAGACAGGAAAGTGAGAGAACTTTAAGAAATCATTGTCTAAAGGCCAAATACATTACAAAAACAACCCTGATTGTCCAAGAACCTGAAGAATGCTGCAAAAATCCCAGGAATGCTTCTAAAATTCTGATGAAAAATATCAAATTTCCCCCCAAAAAAATCGCACTCAAAACCACTCTTAAACACTCTTCGCCTCATACAAAACCCACAAGAGCAATGCACACGTGTCCTGCCTTTTATATGCCCAGGCACAATGCAACCTGGGAAAAACCCCAATGCCTCATACAAAGTCGCACGACTTTGTATGAGGCAACTTTTTTTCAAGGAATTAGGCGATGTTGTAGGAATTCGATGTTGTATGAAGCAGACTTTGTATGAGGTATTACTATACCCTCTTGTTGGTATCACTCCACCTAAGATAAGGAAAGAAGGGGCAGTGGATGCCGAGAGAACTAAGCAAGAGAAAGACCCTCAACATCCTCTGAATGGTGGATAACTCAATGAAGGTGTCAACCCAGTGTGACTCAGCAGTGAAAAAAGCAAACTCAATGCTAGGGATCATTAAGAAGGGTATAACAGATAATAAGGCAGCAAGTGTCATTTTGCCTCTTTATAAATCTACTAGCATAGTTTGCCCTGTTTTAAATTGTGTTGTAAGGGATTTTTTTTGTAATGTATGTAAAAAAGAGGTTAGTCTGTAATTGTTTTCTTTAAATTTATTTATGTACTTTTTATTTTGTTTTGATACTATAAAGTAATAATAACTTGTAGTTTGTATTTTTTCTAATGTATTTTTGAATATTTGTTTTAACATATATGTTATTTTTAGTTACACATTTTTTTTTAAAAAAAAGAATAAATATATTAACATTTATTTTTTTGGTTTTTTGTAGTTTAAAAAAAGAACAAAGGATGATATAATTTTTTCAAATTGTTTTATTTAACCAAATAATGTTTTAGTATGTGGCTTTTTTTAAAAAAATAGTTGTACCGTAGATAATAATTTTAAAAATGTGAAAGTGCATGTTTTTACATTCAATGTTTTTAAACTGTGTTTAGATGTTTTGGGTTTTTATTTGAGTTAAAATTCAATACTGGATTTTATAAATCTTTTTATTTTTATTTTTTTACATATGTTTGTGATTTGTGTAAAATTGTGATTTATTGTTATGTTTTTGACTTGTTTTTACTCTTGTGGCCTCTGGGTGGGGCTGTTGAGTCTTTTTGAGTTGCTTTTACTATTCTGCCCTGCAGGTGGGGCTGCTAGGGGTTTTGGTTTCATTTCACGTGTTTTTTCTTTCCTGGCCTCTAGGTGGGGCTTCTTCTGGTAAGTAGTCTCTTTGTTTGTTCATTTCTGTTCCGGTCGTCGTGGAGGGAGGACGTGCTGGTGAGTTGTCTGGTTTTCTTTCTTCTGGGGTTTTCGTTTGTTTTGTTTTGGTGGTGGATGGCTGGGAGGTATTTCTGTTTGTTCTTTTTTGTTTTGGTTTAGTTTTAGCTTGGTTTAATTGGTTTGATTATTTCTGGTTGTGTTTAATTTGTTTTATTTCATTGTTTATTTTTGTAATTAATTGTTGTTTCTTTGTGTAATTTGTGGGTTTTTTCATGTTGTAGTTAGGTGTTTTGTATGTGGTTTTGTGTAATTGTGGATCTTTTTGTTTGTGTATTTGTGGTTTATTTCTTTTTGTTTATTAATGGTTTTTTAAATTATTGATTTATTTTTGTTTTATTATTTTTTAATAGTTTTGGTGTTTGTTTTTGTTGGTTACTTTGCCTTGTTTATTGTGTATGTTGGTGGTTGGGGTAGTTTTGGTGTGCGTGCACACACACACTGGGCAGGTTTGAAATGTGCAGCCCAGTAGGTGTGTGTATGTGTGTGTGTGAGTGAGTGAGTGAGAGAAAGAGGAGGCTGCAGTTGAGGTTGGAGGCTGCGCCCGGGTGAGTACCTCCGGGAGGCGAAAGCAGTGACCTGAGCCCCGTTCGCTGCCTTTGCTTCCCTGGGAATTGGTTCGCTTTCAATTGAGGGGGGGGGGGGAAGGTACTGGTGCATTGGCTCCCGTTGAAAGCGAAACACTTCCTCGGGAAGTAAAGGCAGCGACTGGAGCCTTGCTCGCTGCCTTTGCTTCCCGGGGAATTGGTTCGCTTTCAAGGGGGGGGGCAAATGCACCAGTACCTCTCCTCCCCTTGAAAGCAAAACACTTCCTCGGGAAGTAAAGGCAGTGACCGGAGCCTCGTTCACTGCCTTTGTTTCCCTGGGAATTGGTTTGCTTTCAAGTGGGGGAGGTACTGGTGCATTCGTCCCCCGTTGAAAGCAAAACACTTCCTTGGGAAGTAAAGGCAGCGACCAGAGCCTTGTTCGCTGCCTTTGCTTCCCTGGGAATTAGTTCACTTTCAGTGGGGTGGGGTATAGGGACTGGGGGGACACAGGGGCAGGGCGGGTGGGCGGCATGGTTCCCATTGTGCTCCTGTTGCTTTTTGTAACTTTATATTTGTCGTGCGCCAGCTTTCTCAGCGTTCTGCGTACTCACGGCGCACAGGATGCTGGGACTTGTAGTTTTGAGTTTGAGATTTGCATTCCTGCGGCGTTTTTTTTATGCAGCTCAATTTCAATTGGCCGCGACACATTTCCCAACATTCTTTTTGCTCGCGCCTCTCAGCCTGATTGGCTCTGGCGCAGCATGGTGCAAAGAACGTTGGGAATTGAAGTCCTTTTTCTCTGTTTGCATTCGTGGGGCTCTTGCCCCACTGGCGCATTTCTCAAACATTTGTTGACCTCTGGACCGGGTTCGGGTGAGTGCAGGAGGCTCGGTACGGGCTAGTGTGGCCGAGTGCGGGAGCCTTTGTCACATTCCAACGGTTAACGCTTGGATTTATAGATATAGATGGTGAGGCCCCATCTGGAATACTGTGTACACTTCTGGTCGCCATACCTCCAGAAGGATATTATGGAATTGGAAAAGTGCATAGGAGGGCAACCAGAATGATGAGGGGACTGGAACACCTTCCTTACCATCTGAGGCTGCAACGGTTGGGCCTCTTCACTCTTGAACGACGACGTCTAAGAGGTGACCTGATTGAAGTTTATAAAATCATGCACGGTGTGGACAAAGTAGATAAGGAAAAACTGTTTTCCCTATCGCACAACACTAGAACTAGGGGACACTCCATGAAACCTTTGGGTGCTAGTTCTCAAACAAATAAGAGAAAGTACTTTTTCACCCAGAGGATCACTGGTCTATGGAACTCCCTGCCAGATGAAGTGGTGACAGCTGTCAGTCTTGAGAGCTTCAAGAAAGGATTAGACAAGTTCATGGAGGACAAGGGTATCAAATGGCTATAATTATGGATACTTAAGGACAACCTCCGGGTTGGAGAGATAGGCAGGATATCTCTCAATGCCACGTCCAGGGAATCCTAAGCAGGTGAAGGCATCTGCTTGGGAATACCCTGAAGCAAATGGTGAGCCACTGTGTGAGACAGAATGCTGGACTAGATGGGCTGTGGCCTGTTCCAGCAAGGCTGTTCTTATGTTATGTTCTTATGAGCCTCAAGTCCACTGGCTCAGATCCAGGAAGAGCTTTATGGCAAGAACAAACATTCTTGAGGGTACTCAAGAGCCAAACTAAATTAGAAGATGGAAGAAGGAGCTCACTGGACAAGCAACAACATGAAATGAGGATATGGCTGAGAAACTCAACCTCTCCTACATCACTTGGAGGATCTTGAACTAAATGCAACACCAACATGCTCAAGTGGGGGCTGCTGGCGGACAACAACCAGCTATGTGAATGTGGAGAGATAAAGAATCCAGCTCATTTACTAGTCTGCCAGTTACTACCAGAAACATGTACCGCCAAGGATTTAAATTTTTTAAATTTTTCATCTTCTGCCATATCTGAATCCGAATACTAGTGATCCTCATGGTGAGCAACCTTGAAGATTTTCCTGAGAATATAATGCAGTGGCCTTTCATCTGCCTTCCACATTGCAGCGTGACACCCATACCACTGATCCAGTTCTGGGAGTCACTTTCTGGTCCTGAGCCCTTTTGGCATGCAAAGTCCTCCTCAGCCCCAGGCCAGGATGGATGGAGCTGCTACCCTCCATCAAGATGGATTCAAGTGGGATTTAACCCACTTGGGGACTATCACCCTTCCCTGTGGACTTCGGCACCTAAAGCTGTTAGTCCTCAGTGTTATCAGATTCGTTGACAGCCACCTGACGGTCAGTATTGAGTCGCTGGCAGTAGGGTCTACTTCAGGGGTTCTCAACCTTTTCAGGCCAGGGGCTGGGTCACGCTCTCCCAGTCAGCTTTAAGGGCCGGATGGCCATTTTGCCCTGCTTGTATGTTGCTGGGTTGGGCATTTTGTCTCAACAGCTTCAAAGAGGTGGCCATTTTGTTTCTCAAATGCCTTTGGAGGGGTGGGGGGGCACATGAAATGGTGCTGCGGGCCTTAGGTTGGGAACCCCTGGTCTCCTCTATTATCATAGGAGGGTAACCTGGCCAGGCATTGCTTTTCCACTGCCAATGTTGAGGGATAGCTGAACTTTAATTCAACATTAGCTTTTTCCCCTGACACTGTTGAATTAAAGTTCAGCTGCCTCTCCAGTGAGTTTCTGCACGTGCAATGTTGAGACAGGTAGGCTCATGCTCTTTGCTTCAAGTAGTAAAAAGACCTTGAGATACCCCTTCAGAGAGACAATCTTTTTGGTTATTGTCTTGAAAAAGATTGCTAGGTTGCATGGATTTCTGATCCTATCCAAACAGGCTTATCTTACAGCTTCCAGTGGAGAAGGAACTGACCTTCTCCACTCCTATTAACTTAGGGAAGTCCCGGTATTTCTGTTCCCAGCAAGCCACAAATCCAGAAGTGAAATTGGGAAGCTCTCCACAAAAACAGCACCTGCTATGACAGTGATGGTGAATCTTAGCCCTCCAGGTGTTCTTGGACTTCAGTTCCCAGAAGCCCAAGTCAGCACTCCTGCTGATCAGGGCTACTGGAAATTGAAGTCAAGAACATCTGTGGGCCATTTTATTTATTTATTTATTTATTTATTTTTCACGCTTATATACCGCCCACTCAGGTACAACCCAACTCATAGCAGACAGTTTACATAGCAGACAGTAAATACATAAAAAAGACACATGATAAAACAAAGTTAAAAGTTAAAAGTTAAAAAACCCACCCCTAAAAGGTGCGCAAGTACCGAAGGGACCTTGGGGGAAGGGACACTTTTTTATACCAACCACCCAACGGTTCCCCCATCCCCACCCGCACCCCAAACTTGGCCCGCCAGCCAGGTCTTTAGTTCCTTCCTAAAGGGCAACAACTCCGTCTGGAGACGCAGTTCCACAGGCAGGAGGTTCCAAAGGGCCAGTGCGGACACGGAGAAGGCTCTCCTCCTTGCGCCAGAGAGGCGAGCCCCCCTGGCTGATGGCACAATTAGAGAGCCCCTCTGGTCCGCTCTGGTTGGATGGACAGACATCCTTAGGGCGATGCGGTCTCTAAGATACCCTGGCCCACTACCATATAGGGCATTAAAGGTCAAAACCAGGGACCACTTTGGTGGGAAGGTAAACATTGTTCCGTGCACTCCGGTGTCTAGCCATGCTTGCCATATGTCCATGGAAACGCCTGTAGATGCGTTTGGCTATAAACAGAGATGAGCACTAAACCCTAGAGTCAGATACGAATGGCTTTCGAGCAAGGGTGACCTTTACCTTTACTAACCTTTCATCCAATGTTCCCTCTGGGTGGGAAGGGAAGACGTTAGGAGCTGTACGTTCTCAGCGTTGTGTGGGAAACACATTTTGTAGTTCTTGTTTCCACACTGTTCTAACGACATATGGCTGAAGGAAACATATGGTGGTGGTGTGCTTATGCATTCATTCGGTTTCATGCCAGAGGCTGGGTGACTCAGGGCCGCCATCAGAAATTTCTGGGGCCCGTACTGAGCAATCCTATTGCCCCCCACACACACACCCACACACACTTTTCTCTCTCCTCGCATTGGGGTGGCGGTGGCTGGAATACACAATTACCCAAAAGAAATTGATAGGCAGTTGTATCCAACTTTAGAGTTCAGTGCTCATCTCTGATTACAGCAGCCTTGATCCACAAAAGCTCACATTAAAATACAGCAGTTAGTCTTTAAAGTGGCACACATTATGCCTCCAAAACAGACTTTTATATCAACACGAACATAATTAAAAGGTAAAGGTTTCCCTTTCTCGAAAGACAGTCGTATCCGACTCTAGGTTGCAGTGCTCATCTCTGTTTCAAAGCTGAAGAGTCAGTGCTGTCTGCTTCTGCAGACGTTTCCGTGGTCATGTGGCAGGCATGAGTAGACACTGGAGTGCACAGAATGCTGTTACCTTCCCATCGAAGTGGTCCCTATTTATCTACTTGCAATTTCTTCCTTTCGAACTGCTAGGTTGGCAGGAGCTGGGACAAAGACGGAAGCTCATTCCGTCCTGCAGTGCTTGGGAATCGAACTGCTGACCTTCTGCCTCCCAGTCAGTGTCTTAGCCACTTGAGCCACTGCAGTCCTTATGACCACAGTTTTGCACCACCAGTGCTCAGAAAGGAAGGAAGGAAGGATGGAAGAAAGGAAGGAATGATGGAAGGAAGGGAGGGAGGAAGGAAGGAAGGGAGGGAGGAAGGAAGGAAGGATGGAAGAAAGAAAGGAAGGAAGGAAGGAGGGAGGGAAGGAAGGAAGAAAGAGAGGAAGGACGGATGGAAGGAAGGAAGGAAAGAAGAAAGAGAGGAAGGAAGAAACAGAGGATTAGTGAAGATAGATAGACAGACAGACAGATGGATGGACGGACGGTCCCGCCTGGGAGAGGAGGGGGCAGGCCAAAGAACAGCAGTGGCCTGCCTGAACTGCCGGGAGGGGTGGGGGCCCTCTGGCGGGGCATGCGCAGTGGCGCCACGCGCTGGGATTAAAATAAATAAACAATTTTAAAAAGTTTTTAAAAAGTTTTTTAAAAATGGGTTGCCCACTGCCAGGCCCCCTGCCAGCCAGCTCCCCCCCCCCCCCACGGCGGCCCTGAGGTGACTAATACTCAAGAGAGAACCACATCACTGTTGCTGGCCGAGCAGTCTCTTCATCTACTCTGGTTTGCTAGGGTCCCTCACCTTAGATGACCTCGGGCATCTCCAACCCTATCAAAACCCAAGAAAATCAGTTAACTCAAAAGAGACCATCTGGAGCTTGGAGTCACAACTCCAATAATCTATCATTGGAAACCGGTGACTCCAATTTCTCAGACTCAGAACCAGGTTTTGATCTGCATTCTGTTGAGCTAGCCAAGGTATGGGACCTGCTTTGAGTGCTGGGGTCAACCCTTTGAAGAGCTCTTTTTAAAATTTGCAGGATTATTCATTCAGGTGAAATCCATTCAGGTGAAAGTCCTCTACAGATTCACTATTCCTGCAAAATCAGTGGGTGGGGGGTTGCGATCCCTCTCTCCGCTGGCTCCCCTGGGGTTGGGAGGTTTGGGGGGACAAAAGGGGTCTGTCTCCCCAACCCTCCTGAACCCAGGGGACCCAGCGGAGAGGGGGAAATCCCCCGACCCCCCCATATTAAAGAGAAGAAAGCAAGCGGTTTCTTCTCTTTAACAACGGAGTGTTTGGGGGTGGGGTAGAATCGATCCCCTCTCCCTGGTCCCCTGGGTTTGGAAGGGGTCTGTCCATCCAACCCTTCTGGGCCCAGGGGACCAGGGAGAGGGGATCGATTCCACCCCCTCCCAAACACTCCGTTTTTTAAGAGAAGAAACCGCTTGCTTTCTTCTCTTTAATAACGGGGTGTCCTGTGGGGGGATCCCCTCTCTGCTGGGTCCCCTGGCTCTGGAAGGGTTGGGGGGGACAGACCCCTTTTGTCACCCCAACCCTCCCAAGCCCAGGGGACCCAGGAGAGGATATCAATCCACACACACCCCTCCAACACAAGAAGCAATCGTAAAAGGTAGCCTGCTAGTGTTTTGGTCCACCTAATATGGCAGCAGGCCACGCCCACTGGCTTCAAAAAACTTACAGCATGAAGCCTGTAGTGCCATCTCCTGTTTTATTCTACCTCCATGGTTATGCCACAAATTTTTGTTGATGATACACTAAGCAGCCAACATAGACAGCAAATCTGTCTCTGGACTAAACCACTTTGGACAACACAACACTCCTAGACAGAGAAAGCTAGCATGTCTGTACAAAGCGTTACGACCTAGTCTTCTCTCTATATGCTGGGTTAGTTTATAGGTGGAACTGGGGGGAAAAATACAGAGGAACTTTCAGTCACACCCACCACCCAACATCTTATAGGTGTTTATTTAAACCAAGGGTTCACAACCTACGGCCCATGGGCCAGACCTGGCCTGTAATGGGCTGCAGCATTGAACCTGGAAGCAGAAGCAGACATATTTATGACAGCTGCAAATGCATGCGTAAATGCACCTGTGCAAACACACCAGCTGAGGTTTACGGCAGCATTTACGGGGGGGGGGGGACGACCCATGTGTTTAGCCTGCTCAGCTGTCTGAGGGGGAGTGGCCCGGCTCATGGCGTTGAAAGGTTGAGAACACCTGATTTAAACAATTCCCCTTCAAAATATGGCATATTTCAAAGAGAAAGTTTAGCTTAATTAAGAGATGGGGGAAAATTTGTGTCACTCTAATCAGTCCAAGAATTCTCAATCTAGGATGGCCAGATGGAGGGTTTTGTGTGCTACAGTCCAAAAAATTAACTTTGACTAGCACTCAACAGCATTCTCTCATGCTTGATGAATTCCTAGATAGAGGAAATATTTCCACCATTCACATTGAAAGAGGCTGAGTTTCAGGGCCTGCTCCTCCACCATTGACTCACCATGTGGCTTGGTTTCTCCTTGCCCATGTGCCTCAACCGTTGGATGGGGAAAACAGACAGAAAGCTCACACACCCCTTCCACTCCATTGCACAAATAGCCCCTTTGCTAACTACAAAAGCATTCTGCAAATGACTTTTTTAAAAAATACCACACAGATTTTTACATCAATGGCTGCGAAATGAATACAAAGAAGCCAAATACCCTCTTAAGGATTAATTGTTCGCAAGGACAGATCACTACTGGACAGAAACCAGGAGGAAAGATAGAGACACCAAAAAAATGAACTGAAAGGACCAGTTTCCCGAAAGCCCAGAGTGCAGATTGTTCTGCTGTAATTATAAATGCCATATTATCCCTGTATCAAGGATGTCAGGGACAGGTGGATTCCTTGGAGTCTTTGATACCCTGGGATGCTTGACCGTCGCGTCCACTCTAGTTGGGCCAAAGCAGAGGGGACATTCCGCCCCTTCCCCAAACAGCACTCGGGATACTGTTGAGTGCTCCCAAAAAGATGCTCATGGAGACGGCCGCCCCATCCTGTGACTGTGAAGCACCATCAGCCCCTGGCTTCAACCAGGAGACAACAACCGACAGCAAATCTCTTGCTTCCAGAATACAAAAAGCTCCACTGCAGGGGTGTGCATGGGGGTGAAGACAAAAGCCAAGCAGGTGACCAAATCTGGCATCCACCAGCCCACGTTTTCTTGAGTTCTCTTTGTCTGCCATGGTCCAACCCACCCACTCCTCCTTTGCAGGCATTTCTCCTCCAAAACCTGCCCTCCCACTCCCAAATCTCTGGTCCAGGGCCTACCTTGTCCTTCTGTTGGCGCAAGAAAGAAGCTACGGGGATGCCAACGCAGGGTCCCCTTGGGCCCCCAATTCCATCACGGGGACCCGCGTGCCCAGGCTCCGTTCTTTGCCTTCAGCTCCCGGCCTCTCCCAACGCTACCAAAGGAGTCCCCCCCCCGGTGTCAGATTCCCTATTGGGATCAGACAAGGGGGTGACAGATAGATATAAAGAGAGAAAGAAGGAGAAAAAGAAAGAGGCAGAGAACCAGCAGCCGGTCTGCTTGGAACACATGACCAGAATGGTAATCATCCTTCCCTGCCCCCCCCTCTCTCCCCCTCCCCTTCCTTGGGATCCCTCTTCTCTCTTTCGAGATGAGGGCAGCTTTATAAGAAGTTTCCTCCACTGGGAAGGAGAGGCATCCCCCTGTGCCTCCCCAAATGGTTTCCCCCAATCTGGGTTTCAAAGAGAATCAGGGTCAGATGTGGGAGAATGAATGGTTCTCACAAGAAGCGATAAAGCTGGAGTCTCGCCCATGGCTTATCCCCATTCCGTATGTCAGGATATCAAAGAGGGAAAATGCACCAAGTGTCTCAGCATCCTTATTTTGCAAATTTCAAAATAATAATAATAATTGTGCAGTGGCTCAGATGGTTAAGATGTTGACTGGGAGGCGGAAGGTCAGCAATTCAAAAACTGAGTACTGCATGACAGAATGAGCACCCGTCTCTGTCCCAGCTCCTGCCAACCTAGCAGTTTGAAAGCAAGAAATTGCAAGTAGATCAATAGGCACCACTTCGGTAGGAAGGTAAACAGCGTTCTTTGCTCTCCAGTGTCTAGTCATGCCTGCCACATGTTCATGGAAATGTCTGCAAAGGTAAAGGTTTCCCCTGCTCGAAAGCCAGTCGTATCCAACTCTAGGGTTCAGTGCTCATCTCTGTTTCAAAGCCGAAGAGCCAGTGCTGTCTGCTTCTGCAGACGTTCCTGTGGTCATGTGGCAGGCATGACTAGACACCGGAGCGCACGGAACACTGTTACGTTCCCACCAAAGTGGTCCCTACTTATCTACTTGCAATTTCTTGCTTTCGAACTGCTAGGTTGGCAGGAGCTGACTGTCAAAAATGAAGCCACCTTCTTGGCTCCATCGTTGGCCAAAATCAGATCCTCATGTTTCCGGGAGCAACTAGCAGACCAGCAAATAAATACATGCTAGATTTTAATGCATATATGATAGGTATTATGCAGAGTAAAAGGTAAAGGTCTTCTATGCTTGAAAGCCAGGTATGTCCAACTCTAAAGGGTTTACACCCAAAGAGCCAGTGCTTTCTGTGTCTGCAGATGTTTCCGTGGTCATGTGGCTGACATGACTAGACACTGGAGTGCATGGAGTGTTGTTACCTTTCCAGCCAAGGTGGTACATATTTATCTACTTGCAATTTTTTGTTTTCAAATTGCTTGGTTGCCAAGAGCTGGGACAGAACTGGGAGCTCATTCTGTCATGCAGCACTTGGGTCTCAAACTGCTGACCTGCCAACCTTCCAGTAGTTAAGCTCAGTGTTTTAACCACTAAGTCACCATGATCCTGTTTAGTCTAGAGATACCAGCCTGCTAAGATATGAGGGGTGGGGGAAATCATCCTGATCACATAGGAAAAGGTTGCTTTGATAGAAGCAACTTCCTTTAACAGGAATCACTCCAGCCCAGCCTCTCCCACCAAATATGTACAGCCCTGCTGGTCCAAAATGTTCTAGTTTAGGCTTGTATAGTGATCAGACTGTGTCACAACTGTCCGTACATCACTCCAGGATACAGCTCGCACTAGATGATGGTTCGACCGCAAGTGGTCCAACCTTGAGAGATATTTCCCCATCTGACCACACCTTTGGACTGAGATTTGGGCCATCGGAAACACACCTGGTATTTGGTCACCAACCACCAAAGCAGAGATTCAAATCAAGGCGTAGCTTCTTCACAACATCTGCCCCTCCAGACAACAAAAACTATGGAAGGAAAGCAAGGAGCTACCAGATAACGTGGGCAGAACCACATGATTCTCTACCGCTTGGCCATGGCCAGTGTGGAAAGGTTTGAATAGACTGTGTTCAGGGGTAGGAAGATCAAGGGCTAATCTGAGAAGGTGGGGTTTCCCTGTAGATGACAGCCCCACCCCCCATGACATATAATTATTATTATTCAAAAAATGAACTCCTATTCACATGGAGGAAGGCTTGGTCTCACTCATTATTGAAACCCACCCACCCCAAAATCAAATTGCCCCCCAGTAAAGTGTGTGCCCCACATTGGGAACCACAGGTGTAGAGGAAGGTCTACTGACTTTATTTTGTCCAGCTTCCCTCAAATTTCTACACACACATACACACCTGCTTGTTGGCCATGGTAGAAGCAGGTTGGTCCTAAAGCAACAACTTGGGTCAGATGCTTCATAATATCCTCCTCTCCCCCAATTAGCTAAGATTCCCCCATTAACAAAGTGTGGCCCGTCACAAAAAACAGAAGTCACATAATCCTATTCAGACCTCCTGCAGAAGAAAATTTCTGTTCTGGTAGTTACCTCTTAACTTCAAGCTTTCCGTGGTCCCAGAGCAGAAATACTCCCCATAGCCTGGACCTATGGATAGACAAAACCATATAGGCTTATGTGTCGCACGTTAGGTTTCAGGGCTACGGAGGGGCTTGGCCAAAATGACTTGGCATTTCCTGTGGTTTCTTCTTCCTCTTCACAGTGCTCAGCTGTCAGGGGAAGAAGTTTGCTAGGAAAACACAAGAAGAGGTGCAAACGAGTGGGGTGGGGCAGGTGGTGGGCTCCAAAAATTTTTACTACCACACTGTGGGTGTGGTATGGTGAGCATGGCCAGCGGGGAAGCCCTGCGTTGCACCCAAATTGGGACTACTGTATTTTATTTCAAAACTTGGATGGGCGGGGCCAGCCAGAATTTCTGCGACTGGTTCTGGTGAACTGGTGCAAACCTGCTGATGCCCCCCACTGGGTGGGGCATTTCCAGTGACTAAGGGGGCTGCGGTGGCTCAGTGGTTAAGAAGCTCATCTTGTTATCTTCCAGTTTCTAGGCTGACAAGTCGGCAGTTCGAGACCCGGGTACTGCATGCTCTTGGGGTCAGGAAAGGAGCCTCATTGGGGCATCCCCTGAGCAGAGTTTCTCCCACAAAAATCTTTTCAACCCAGAATAATTTCTGACACAAAATTATTATTATAGCGACTAAGAGTACGGTATTTTGGTCTTTACCAATGGCTCCAATAAGGGGCCAAATTCTTGAAAAGGGGCATTTTGAAAGGCAAGCAATCAATTCTACCTGTTGCCAGATGACACCATTTTTCCTAGTGATTTCATTTTTATGTCTCTGTAAACAGAAAACTGCCAGAACAGCCAAATACAGGGCATAGGAGCCTTCTCCCATCTTAGCCTTCTAAATTTATTTCTGTCTGTCCGTCCACCCACACTCCCAACCACCCATCTATCAGGCCATGGCGGCTTAGTGGTTTAAACACTGAGCATCCCAAACAGAAGGTCAGCAGGTCAGAAGTTCGAGACCTGAGTGATGCACGCAGGACTGAGCTCCTGTCACCGGTCCCAGCTCCTGCCAACCTAGCCATTTCAAAGCAAGAAATGGCAAGTAGATAAAGTGGTATCGCTTCAGCAGGAAAGGTAGCAACATTTTGTGCACTCCGTCCAGCATCTAATCATGCCTGCCACATGACCACAGAAACATCTGCAGATGCAGACAGTGCTGGCTCTTTGGTTGTAATGGAGGTGAGCACTGCCCCCTAGAGTTGGACATGACTGGCTTTCAAGCAAGGGAGACTATTACCTTTATATTTTATCTATCTATCTATCTATCTATCTATCTATCTATCTATCTATCTATCTATCTATCTATCTATCTATCTATCTATCTATCCATCCATCCATCCATCCATCCATCCATCCATCCATCCATCCATCCATCTTCATCTGCCTACCTTCCTGATTTTAGGCTATCCTTCTTTTAGGGGTTTTATCGTCCTTCCAGATGCTCTTGGCAACTTCTGATCCTTGGCACGCACAGAGTAGCAAATACTGTTCAAGTGTAGGTCTCAAGATAGCATTGAAAAGCGGGCAGTTTAACAGTTGCTCAGAATCTTTCTTGAATGTCACTACTGGCTTTTCCTCTTAAAGAGAGAGAGCCCCGTCTCCCAGTCCTAGAGACAGCTTTTGGTGCGATCTTGGCAACATATAATGGGTGTTTTGTTTTCCTGCTATTTCCTGAGATCCATAGCAGAGCCTTCCTTGCCTGCTTGAGCAGCTGGGCTTGTGTGAGTGTCATTGACTGACCACCCCAGCATTAAAACCGGGGGGGGGGGGGGAGGAGAGAGAGATGATGATTGCAGGCTCAGGGTGAGCAGAGCAGGTGATGAGTTTGCTCCAGACTTTATTTCAAACTTTACAGGAAAGTCTCTGAGATGGCTATCCGTCCCAGGAGAATCGGTTAGAAATCTGCGCCATTCATGTCGTATGTTAAAATTCTGCACCAGGGTCAGCAAAAATGGTCTAGGAATGTAAACCTAGAATCTGTACAGAAATAATGTTTTCAAACACTTTCTTGGATCATGGCCATCTGCATCTCCTACCCATGGTGCTGACAGGGGCATTCTGGAAAATGCAATCCATCCAGGTGCTTGCTCATCTGGAAGTCTGTCACCAAAAGACATCTTAAGTTGGGCCGCTCAGGAGACATGAATAAAGTGTCCCTTCAGATCAGGGATAACTGCAGTGGCTCAAGTCGCTAAGACGCTGACTGGGAAGCGGAAGGTCAGCAGTTTGATTCCCGAGTACTGCAGGAGCTCCCGTCGTCATCCCAGCTCCTGCCAACCTAGCAGTTCGAAAGCAAGAAATTGCAAGTAGATAAATAGGGACCACTTCGGTGGGAAGGTAACAGCGTTCCGTGCGCTCCGGTGTCTAGTCATGCCTGCCACATGACCACGGAAACGTCTGCAGAAGCAGACAGCGCTGGCTCTTCGGCTTAGAAACATAGATGAGCACTGCACCCTAGAGTCGGATACGACTGGCTTTCGAGCAAGGGAAACCTTTACCTTTACCTATCAGGGATAGGCAACCTACTGTCCACAGGCTGGATCCAGCCCATGGCACCAAATCAACAGGCCTGCGCCCTAGCTCCAGCCGACACTAGACTAGGCCACGGACTTATTTATGACTGTTGTAAATGCATTTACGACAGCCGTGGATCCATTTTACAGCTATTGTAAATGCTTGTTGTAAACCCCTTTTGAAGTTGGGGCCCGGACCACGAGCCCTCAGACGGTTTGCAGGCTGAACTGGTGGTTGAGCCGCTGTTGCTGGAATCAGCCGCAGACTCATTTACGACTGTTATAAACACGTTTACAACAGTCGTAAATGAGGCTACGGCTGATTCCAGTGGCGGTGGCCGGACCACCAGTCCGGCCTGCAAACTGTCTGAGGGAGCGTGACCCAGTCCCCGGCTTCAAAAGGTCGGCAACCCCTGCTTTAGATAATTCTGCAAGGGAGTTCAAGACCTTGTTGAATCCAATGGGGCATCTAGCTCTATGTGTTTCTTTAAGCAGGGGCAAAAATCATGAACATGTTGAAAACAAATTTCCCGAAGGTTTTCCCCAGGCCTGCAAGTCAGTTCAGGAAAAAACTTACCCATATGACTTTGTAAGCCAATTTCCCTTCCATTATCATCTCAACAAATTGATGACATTTAGGGGGTACACACAAAGAGATTGTGGTATTTTTGAATCACAACTGGGCGTACCCTGGTAAGGGCAACCTTGTGTGGCTGGCTCATCTTTCTCACACCAGATCAGGTGAAAGGAACTGCAGGATGAACTCACCAAAAGGTGCCTTTATTTTGGCAGTTTCACTTCTGGCTTATACATGGAAGAAGAAGAGATTTATTTACAGCCTCTTGTTCTATGGAGATGATGATTAACAAATAATCAGGGAAATCCCACAGGGTACATCCTAATGAGCGTTGGCGAGCATAATTTCCCAATTTATCCAGCATTCCTTCCATGGCTTTTCCTGCAGCAGAATTCCTAGTATTCTTCCAAATTTACAGTTCTCACCAAACTGTGATTGATTTTAAAAAAAATATCAGCAATGGTAGAAAAGAGACTGCTGATCTTTGTAGCAGTAACTGGAAATTAACATCCACATGATGTACACCTACGAGACGAAGCCACCAAACTCTTGGGGGCTACCAACAAGTTGTGGCTCCTTCACCTTTGCAACCGAGGCAGTAACTTAAGAATAATAGAATCATAGAATGACTCAGTTGGAAGGGGCCCTTTAACCCATCTAGTCCAACCCCCTGCTCAATGCAGCAATCCGAATCAAAGCAGATCTGAAAGATGGCTGTCTAATTCTCTCTTGAATGCTTCCAGTGTTGGAGTGCTCACCGCCTCTTGAGGGAGATGGTTCCACTGTTGTACTGCTCTAACCATTAAGAAGTTTTTTCTGATAGTACAGTCTGTATCTGGCTTCCTTTAGTTTGAGCCTGTTATTACATGTCCTGTACACAGGGACACAAATATAATTACACTGAACAAGAATAGATAGTGGGTGAGATATGAAAGGAAGGAAGGAAGGAATGATGGATGGATGGATGGATGGATGGATGGATGGATGGATGGATGGATGGATGGATAGATAGATAGATAGATAGATAGATAGATAGATAGATAGATAGATAGATAGATAGATAGATAGATAGATAGATAGATAGATAGATAGAAAACTGTGCTTTTAAAAGTTGCATGCTAGGCTGAAATTCAACAGGAAAGATTCCTTTCCATCTTTCATCAACTGTGTACGTGTATTAAAGATAAAGGTCACCCTTGCTTGAAAGCCAGTCATATCTGACTCTAGGGTTCAGTGCTCATCTCTGTTTTATAGCCGAAGAGCCAGCGCTGTCTGCATTTGCAGACATTTCCATACTGTAGTGCACGGTATGCTGTTCACCTTCCCACCAAAGTGGTCCCTATTGATCTACTTGCAATTTCTTGCTTTCAAACTGCTAGGTTGGCAGGAGCTGGGACAGAGACGGCAGCTCACTCTGTCGTGTAGCACTCGGGAATCGAACTCCGACCATCTAGTTATTGAGTCCAGCATCTTAACCACTTGAGCCACAGCAGTCCTAGATAGAAATACTGTAGTGTGCTTTTAAAAGTTGCATGATAGGCTGAAATTCAACAGGCAAAGCCTCCTTTCCAACCTGCACCAACCTCTGTGTACTTGTTGAATGGAAATGTTGTTGGGGCTGTTATTTTTGTGGTCTCCTCAAAGTAGAAAAAGCAGCTATAAAGTTTTCAACAAACAAATATATTTGGTCTTGGGGGTCGGGCGTTTGATCCTCCAGAAGGATATTGCAATAAACGCTTTCATGAAGGAAACCTGCAGTGGAACCGTGGAGCAAATATGGAGGAGTGGTTGGATACCTAACTTTCCAGAAGCAAATTGTTGGCCTTCTTCAGGTTTCTCTTGCAAAAGAAGAGGCAAAGAAGGCTGTAGGGAAAGAATGGTGATTGAAACCACAAGCCCAACACCATTGCTGAGGGCTTCATTCAAAGACTATGCATTAAGAGGGAACACGGCAGGCTAACCAGTCCCTACAGACAGGGGCTAATTTGAGATGCTTTACTCCCCCGCCCCAGCAGAGTAATCTCAGCGCTGTGCTCCGCTAATTAAGATTTCATTACCGATGCAAGTTTAATCGGAGTGTTTCTCGCAGACGGCTATAATAGGCTTATGGGAACGCTGGCGAGAGGCGTCTGCTTCCCGTGTCCATTTTGTTCCTTGAAAGACAGGAAAGATTGGGGCTCTTTTGTCCTCACGCACACTGGATTGTACCTAGCCTCCCGCCTTTCCTTCAAAACTAAGTTTTAATCAAATCTTGTTGCATTTTCCTTTTTGTAATTCCACAGTCTCTGTTTCATTTACAGCTGCCTTTTTAAAATTCCTGTGCATTCTCTGTTCATAAATACCAAGAGAATCTGTGTTGTCGTGCTTGGAGCACTAGAGGGACAGAATCATCTACAGAAAATAATCAACAGCAGCCTCCTAATTGCCCCTTGAAACATCAACTATTAATTGTCTTTCATTGATTTTCCATCATCCATTTCTGTCCCTGTTGGGAAAGAGGCTTTAAATGCAGATACAGTGGTACCTCATACGACAATTTTAATCCGTCCCACGGGGGTCGTTGTTGAACAAACAAATTGCTATACGATGCATGCATTGTATAGCGATTTTCCCTATGGGCTGCATCATACAATGATTTTTTTCGCTAAGTGGTTTTTCCCATTGAAAAATCTTTGTATGATTTTTTTTTCTTTAAGGAAAATCATTGTGCGGGATGCCATTTCCCCCCAAAACCTAATTGTTATGTGATTTCGTTGCTATGCGGGGTGATTGTTGTATGAGGTTCCACTGTATCATTATTATTTTGCCTTTTAATTTTTTTAATTGTGAAATAGGACTAGTCAAGGTCTCCCTTGCTTGAAAGCCAGTAGTATCCAACTCTAGGGTTCAGTGCTCATCTTCACTTACATCTAAAGAGCCATTGCTGTCTGCATCTGCAGTCGTTTTTGTGGCCATGTGGCAGGCATGACTAGAAGTCAGAGCATAATGGAACACTGTTACTTTTCCCACTGAAATGGTAGCTATTTATCTACTTGCAATTTTTTTTTTTTGCTTTCAAACTTCTCCTCCTCTTTCTCCTGTGTCTAAGCCAGACATGAAATGGCCAAAATGAAGTCACTTTTTTTGTGAGTTCATTCTGTGGTTCCTTTTGCCCGAACTATTCCTCTAGCAACCAGTAATAATAATTTCATGTCAGAAATTATTCTGGGTTGAAAGGATTTTTGCTGGAGTAACTCCGCTCAGGGGATGCCCGGATGAGCCTCCTTTCATGTCCCCAAGATCTTTCCCCCGCTTATCTACTTGCAATTTCTTGCTTTCAAACTGCTAGGTTGTCAGGAGCTGGGACAGAGACGGGTGCTCAAACTGTCATGCAGTACCTGGGTCTTGAACTGCTGACTTGCCGGCCTTCCAGCAAATAAGACAAGCTTCTTAACCACTGAGCCAAGACAACATGAGGTCAAAAGAGGGGAAAGAAACTATTTGTGGCCATTGGAAGCCCAACTTGGACCTGGAGAAGAATCGGTCTCTTTCACCGTTGGAGCTACGTGACCCCTTCCATTAAAGAAGGAAGGTTGAGGTTTCCTTGAGGTTAGCCAGATGGACGCCTGTTTAGATTGCCAGTCCTTGAACTATTCTATAAGTATCTCCTAGAAATCATAATAACCGGGGAAGCAGAAGAGTCACCTTGAAAGGCTGAGGTATAATTAGGTAAAACATACATCTTGGTAGAGAAGAGCAGACATAGGGGAAGCAGATTGGTTCAACTACAGAGCTGAGCTTTTGCTCACGTACACAAAGCCACAAAGACAAAGCCTTCGGATAAGGTAGCCACCTCCACACGGAGCTCAGAAAAGTTACCTCTTTGGACAACAGCTCCCAGAGTCTCCCCAGAATACTAGCTGGGGGATTATGGGAATTATAGTTCATAGAAGTAACATGTCTGGGGTCTGCCTAGACATCATTCTTTTTTTCCCTCCCCTTGAAAAGGAGGACAAAATAAGAGGTTTGTTTGCATAACATTGCACATGCTGTTTCATAGGTCTAGCAGCACAGTTGGAAAATTATTGTTTACAATTTGAGCAGAATTACAGCACACCTCGGACTGAGCGCCTGCTGTCTGACCCATCTCTTGCCAGCCTAGCAGTTCAATAGCAAGAAATTGCAAGTAGATTAATAGGCATTGCTTTGGCAGGAAAGGTAACAGCATTCTGTGCTCTCTGGCATCTAATCACGCCTGCCACATGAGCACAGCAAAATCTCCAGATGTTCTTGGCTGGCTGTGCTGGCCAAGATTTCTGGAAACTCTAGCCCAAAAACATCTGGAGGCACACAGTTGGGGATTACTAGGTTGGACTACAATGCCCTTAAGAGCCACCCACTGCTTACCATACTGGTTGGGAATGATGTTGCTTGTAGTGCGACCTATCTGGAGACTGCATGGTTGGGAAAAAGTGTTATGAAGTGTAGAGTTGCCTTTACAATACGAACGGGGAATATCTATTAGTTCTGCTTTCTAATGCATTTTGTGAGGACGGGAATCTCAGATTCGTTCCATCCTGAATAGCTGATGTGCAAATTTAGATAAGTTATTTCAAAAAAGAGCATAAGAACATTTTTCTACCCATCTGCACTGGACATAGTTCATAAAACAGAGTTATTTCTACCATGCAGAGGTAGGTACCAGATCATTCCTGCCTGCTGCTTATGTGTTAAAACTGGGGAGCTTCCCAAAGGAAAAACTTGGCAACCTTAATCCAGTATTAATGTTGCTGATTATAAACAGATTTATAGTAGAGAAACATTTCAAACTGAAGGAAAAGATCTGTCCAGTTTAGTTCCTCCCACAATGTTCATGGATTGTCAAGTTCCTTCTGTTCCAAAGATGACGGAATCTGTGCATTTTGGAAAAAGTTGAAAGAGGAGGAGGAGGAGAAAGAAAGAAAGAAAGATAGGAAGATAGGAAGGAAGGAAGAGGATATGGGCAAGGAATGACATTAAAGGAGGATATGGATAAGGAACTCAACCTCCCCTATGTCGCTTGGAGGACCCTGAATAGGCTTGAGGCTCAGAGTTCCTAAATGCAAGACCAACATGCTCAAGTGGGGTCTGCTGGCAGACAACAGCACAGTGTGTGAATGTGGAGAGATACAGAACCCGGCTCATTTACTGGTCTGCCAATTACTGCCAGAAACATTCACCAATGAGGATTTAATGTTGGCTGACGATAAAGCCAAGAAAGTGGCTTCATTTTGGCAGCCCAAAGTTTGATCAGGAGAGACAGACAGACAGACAGATGGACGGACGGACAGACGGACAGAGAGACAGATGGATGGATGGATGGACAGATGGATGGACGGATGGATGGATGGATGGATAGATAGATAGAGTAAAACCTCGCATAAAGCGTCGCACATAGAGATGAACTCGCTGAAAGAGCAGAATTTTCTCTGAATGGTTGCTTCGCTTAACAACTGAAACCAACCAAAAACTCACTTAACAACTAAATTGAGGTTCGCAATCCCTCCAGCCAGAAGTCACAATTGGTCACTTACAATGGTGTTTTGCTAAATAGCAAACTCGCTTAAAGAGCAATCCCGTGGAACACATTATGCTCTTTAAGCGAGGTACCACAGATAGATAGATAGATAGATAGATAGATAGATAGATAGATAGATAGATAGATAGATAGATAGATAGATAGATAGATAGATAGATAGATAGATAGATAGATAGATAGATCTTAGGCGAAGGTCGAAGTTCTGTTCAATTCTAAGAGATGATTGGAAATGGAGGAGGAGGAGAAGAGGAGGAGAAGCGGAGGAGGAGGAGGAGAAAAAGAAAAGAAGAAGAAGAAAGGAGGAGAAATGGTTGTTGACTAAAGTCCCTTCTATTCCAAAGAAGACGGAATCTGTGCATTTTGGAAAAAGTCAAAGAAGAAGAAGAAGTAGAAGAGAGGAGAAGGAGGACGACGACGGCGGCGTAAAATTTGGTTTCAAATGTAGTCTGAAAGGATCCACAATTTTTAATGGGAAGGTTTCGTGTATATGTGTGTGCGTGCATAATTGCCCAGAACATGCTAGAACAGACAATTCCTTCAAGATACAGAATTCCACCTTCAACACTCCCACCGCCCACCTTTACCTTTAAGTGATTACACAGCTGTGTCTCTCATCACTTAGGTAGGTGGAAATATTCATATATATTTTAAAGGTCTTGGTCTCTTGCCATCTCCTCTGATTGTAGCGTTGCACTGGAGACAGGGAGGAGAAGTACAGACATGGCCAAAAAAGTATTCAGAATTTGTCCTTTGGCCAAGGAAGTCAAGAAAAGTGGGGTGTGTCAGGTTATATATATTTTTTGGGTTGGGGGCAGGAAGCCAGAAAAGAAACATAAATCATGGCTTGGGTAGCAAAGCTGTTGCCGGGTTACGCTTTTAAAAGGGACAACTGGGACCAAGGGTTTAGTGGAGAAAACACCTTTTTGGTTTCTGACCTGCCTCTCTTGGGCCAAGACAGATATCATGAAGATGAACGCAGTGGTTTTATTCCCCTTTGCCCCAAAAGATGAAGAGATGTCAAAAGTGGGATCATTGTTCACAAGGTAGACACTCATGTCTCTGTCATGCTGAAGAAACAAGGTGGGGTGGGGTGGGTTCAAAATGTGTTTTTTCCCCAAAAAGATTGTTTCCTATAGTCTCCAAAACCCATGAGGTATTACTTAGTCCTCCTCTATTCAGCACTAGTTAGGCCACATCTAGAGTCCTGTGTCCAATTCTGGGCACCGCACTTTAAGAAAGATGCAAACAAATTAGAGCAGTTATAGAGAAGGGCAAGAAGGATGATCAGAGGACTGGAAACCAAGCCAATATGAGGAAAGACTAAAGGCACTGGGCATGTTTAGCTTTGAGAAAAGGAGACTTGAGAGGGGAGATGATGATAGCACTCTTTAAATACCAGATCAAGAACATGTATTCCCCTCAGCACCCAAAGGGGTAAAAGCGGAAGTAAATAAGAGGAAGAGAATAAGGAGGAGAGGAAGAAGGAGAAAGGAGGAGGAGGAAGAGGAGGAGGAGAAAGATGAGGAGGTGGAGGAAGGAGAAGGAGAAGAAGAGGAAGAAGAAGAAAGGAGGAGATGAAGAAAGGAGGAGGAGAAAGATGATGATGATGAGGAGGTGGTGGAGGAGGAGGAGAAGAAGATTCAGTAGAGGCAAGACAAAACAGATTATGTTGTGTTTACTTTTAGTTTGGGTAGATGGCATGTAGAAATGATAGGTATGAAAAACACGATAGACGTCCATCAAGGGACAAGAGAGTGGTTGTTCTGGGTTCTCAGGACCCGCATTGCCTGTCAGCTTCCTCAAAGCATTTGCCTACCCATCTGGAGAAAACAGGTGGCAGGATGGGATCAAGGTATTTGGGTTCTCCCCTTGCCCCTCTTTCTACTCCCCCCCCCCAAATAAAAAAATATCAGGAAGGGCAAGGTGCATTCCAAAGCCAGAGAGAAGGGGTTTGCCCCGCCAAGAGGGCAACGGGGAAGAGGAACTGAAAGAGAGAGCCACTTTGTCCTCTTGAAGCTTCAAATATGAGGAAGTTTCAGAAAGCAAACTTCCTCAGATGCCCCGGCAGCAAATTCCAGAAGATTCGGCTCATCAGAAAACTATGAGTAGAAACTACGGGTGTAAGATTCGGCTCATCAGAAAACTATGAGTAGAAACTACGGCTGTTGAATCCAGAGGGAAAGAAAGAATACAATTAGATCACAGATTCTGTATGCCTGCAGAGCAATTGGGAGGGGGGGACAACGTTTGAAAGAAGTAGCTGTATTAGTCTTGACAAGCCTATCTGAGCAAAAACCAAAAATAAATATATCCATAAATAATAATAATTTCGTGTCAGAAATTATTATGGGTTGAAAAGATTTCTGCTGGAGAAACTCCGCTCAGGGGACACCCGAATGAGGCTCCTTTTATGTCCCCAAGATCTTTTCCCACCGAAGTGGTCCCTATTGATCTACTTGCAATGTCTTCCTTTCCATCGGCTAGGTTGGCAGGAGCTGGGACAGAGACGGGCACTCATTCTGTCACGTGGTACTCGGGTCTCAACCTGCTGACTTGCCAGCCTTCCAGCTAACATGACGAGCTTCTTAACCACTGAGCCACTATGGCCCCATGTGCATAAATAAGAATAATACATTTTTAGAAGAAAAATATTAATTGCGATTGGAAAGGCAAGGAAATAACTGAGACCCTCAAGGGATATACTGTATGTGTCAGAGAGAAGGAGATAAACCCTTAAAAAACCCCACCTGCTTCATGGCTGCCAAAATCTTGAGAATTCAGCCCCTTTATCACCTGAAAAGTAATGACCAAGCTGGTGAAAGTTACTTTTTGTACCCTAGCTCTCAGGATTTCCCTGCATCAGTGCGGCTAAGGAAATGTGGTAGACACAGTCCACTTTGCCTTCTATATACACACAAAAGAGAATATTTCCATGCTCAGAAGAGTAAGATTTTGGGGCCACTCCTACCATCTCTAGGGTTTTGTGCGTGGGGATGGAGGTACAGTATTTTGGCATTGCATAATTTCCTTTCTCTAAGTTCGTTCCCTTTCTTGGGTGGGCTTGTCCCCGGCATAACTTTCAAAGGCTCTGTGGCTTTTAGAGAGTTTTGTAAGCTGTTAAAACACGGCGGCAAAATCAAAACGGCATGGCCTGAGCAGAGAAGATAAATATATTTCCAGTGGGAAAAATGTTAAACTGGAGCAGAAAAATGGTTCTCCAATCTTAAGAACATAAGAATAGCCTTGCTGGAACAGGCTACAGGAGCCCCTCCAGTCCAGCATTCTGTCTCACACAGTGGCTCACCATTTCCTTCAGGGTATTATTCCCAAGGAGATGCCTTCATCTGCTTAGGATTCCCTGGAAATGGCATTGAGAGAGATCCTGCCTATCTCTCCAACCCGGAGGTTGTCCTTAGGTATCCATAATTATAGCCATGGATACCCTTGTCCTCCATGAACTTGTCTAATCCTTTCTTAAAGTTGCCAATCGTTCTCTCTTTCTCCCCCTCTATTTCCCTGTCAGTTATATTTTGAAGGAAAGCTGGTATCAGTTTAGGTTTCCAAATGACTAATTATGAGGCACGGGGGCGGGGGGGGGGGGATGAAAGGGCCTCTGAACTTGTACAGATATAATGGACAATCCACCCTCCAAAAATTTAAGTGAGGAAAATGCTATGCTGGAAGTAACGGCCCACAAATGGCTGGTGGGGTCTCGGTGTAGCCATTTGGATCAGTGGTACGAGTGTCACACTGTATTATATCGTTTCCAGGACAATCTTCATGGCTGACCGCCATGATGGTAGCCAATATTCTGAATCTGATGTAGCACAACATGAAGAAACACTCTTACAACCAAACATGTTGGTTTGCTCTGGACCACTTGTTTCCCCAAAAGTAGTGGCCAGCTACAATGCTAGTTCCATTCAATCTCTCTCTTTGTAATGTGGTGCTTCAACTTTGTGGGCTGTTATAACAATTGACAGAAGGTACCTGAACCTTTATAGCAGGGGTTGCCAACCTTTTCAAGCTGGGGGCTGGGTCATGCTCTCTCTCAGTCAGCTTTAAGGGCCGGATGGTCATTTTGCCCTGCCTGCATGATGGGGGGTGGCCATTTTGTCCCAACAGCTTCAAAGGGGTGAGCATTTTGTTTCTTGACTGCCATTAGAAGGGTGGGTGCCACGTGAAATGGCACCATGGGCTGGATGTGGCCCATGGGCCTTAGTTAGGGAAGCCCTGCTTTATAGGATCTGATCCACATTTCCCATGGAATGCATTCAGTTTGCACTCATTCCCACCACCATCACTGAGGAGCACATCAACTGGTCACACTCCTGGTTTCAGTTATCTGGGGGTCTAAAGATATTCATTTTTTTAAAAAAAAATCCCCAAAATGGTGCATTACCAGAGCTGGCTACTAGAGGCCAATGTCTGCAGTGCAATGTTTGCAAGGAATGGTGGCAGACATTTTAGTAGTTCTCCTGTAGAACAACAGAAGTATTTTAAACTTCTCTCTTGTTTTTATGACTCAGGTATATGTGTTAAATATAGGGTTTGCTGTCATTCACAATTTAAGATAGCAACAGGTCATGGAATGTATCCCCAGGGATACAGGGGGATGACCTGTATTGTATTTTAAGGCCTTAAGATATATTGAAAGATATGTCTGGAAAACATAATGAGTGAATGAGAATAAAGAGATTCATGCATGGCCACCGTTACCTTTGAGTGCAGAGTGTCGAGTGGAAAACCTAGATTTACTCCCTTGTAATGAGTGGAATGAGCTTCAACTTCTCATTGTTCAAGAGAGATGGAAACTAGATATGGAACTTGTTACTCTTCTGGAATATAAATCCCAGATCCCTTCTCAAGCAGCATAGATCAGGCTAGACTGCAAATCCCTCTGGGGTATTTTGGCAATTGCAGTCCCACCCAAGGCAGTATAATGTTTACAAGGCATGGTGGCAGACATTTTGGTAGTTCTCTTGTAAAACAACAGAGGCATTTTAAACCTTTCTCTTGCTTCTATGATTCTGTTAAATATAGGGATTGCTGTTATCCATGGTTTCTGATATCCATTTGAGCAGTAGTGGTCCCACTCATGGTGGAGAGATTCTGGGACTTGTATTGTTTAAAAAAGTAACTTGTCCCATCTCTCAGAAGGGTGAGCCAGCATGTTCAGCCTTAATAGCTCTGGCTTTGATTCCTAGAAAAATAAACCATACTTAAAAGCAGTGGTTCCCAACCTTTTCAAGCTGGGGGCCAGGTCATGCTCTCCCAGTCAGCTTCGAGGGCCGGATGGCCATTTTGCCCTGCCTGCATGATGGGGTGGCCATTTTGTCCCAACAGCTTCAAAGGGGCAGCCATTTTGTTTCTCAGATGCCCTTGGAGGGGTATGGGGCCATGTGAAATGGTGCTGCAGGCACAATCCAGCCCACGGGCCTTAGGTTGGGAACCCCTGCTGAAAAGGTTTCTAGAGGGCCTTAGGAACATGGTAGAAAAGGTGTATAAAACTCAGCTAAAACTCTTAGTAAAACTCTTCCAGCTGTTCTCGATTATTCTGAACAATTTTAGTGGAAAAGGTCATTTGTAACTTTATTCACTGTGTTTGGGCAGTGGGTGAACTTACCTTCCTTCAATAAACTCCTGCTTTGAGAAGTGTCCTTCTTATTGGAGACTTGCAGGGACCTCTTGGCTCTTCCCAAGGGATCATCCCCAGGACAGGAAGGTAGCACCGGAGTCTGAACTTTGGCAAGTTCTTGGTGGGAAACAGGGCTGATCCTCTCAGTCGCAACACAACTGCTTTCCCTCAGGATGGATGGAGATGGGCTGCCTTGTGGAGACACCATTTCTGGTTGTCCACAAGGCGTTGACTGTGAGGGAACTTGTGGTGGTACAAGCCTGAAGGTTGCAGCCTGAGGGAGAGAAGGCAAAGTCTCATGCCCTGCTTCTCCTGGAAAGCTTCTGGAAGAGGGTAACAGGGAAGCCCCATCCTCAGTGACAGTTTTATCTTCTCTGATCATGCCCGGACATTGCCTGAGGTCCATGTTGACCTGGAGCTGAACCTCAGATGAAGGTATGAATGAAGAATCAGCCATTTCTGTTGGAGTGACAGACTCCATAGGCTTCCTGAGCAACCCATCAAGGTTGAGGGGAAATTTCTGCAATTTCACCGTCTGCCTTGAGGTGGGAAAAGCCATGCTTTCCAAGTGGCCTTCCTCCAATGGTGGGGTGAGGGTTTCCTTGTTCTCAACCACGGTCTTCTTTACTAGAGATAAGGTGTAGTTTTGGTCTCCAGAGGTCCATGTTGTGTTTGGGTCAGGGCCTGAGGTGGAGCAGAGAGGAAGGCCGAGTCCCTGGTCTTCTGCAATGTGGAGGTCAAGCGATGGCAATGAGCTGTGGTTCATGGCGGCTTTGGAGACCTGATGGATGGACTGGTCTCCCTCGGCGTAGAAGACGTTGCTATGTGAAGAGAACTTCTTCAAGACTGCACTTGGAAGCTCAGGGGTTGCTGTTCTAGGTAACTCAGAAGGCCGGGCAGTATTCGGAGGGCTTTTAACGGGTGTCGGGCACTCCAAGCTGGACGAAGAGCTATGGAGACTCTCGTTGTCACTCCCGGGCCCCAAAGAAGATGCATACCCATTTGGGTTCAGACGTGTTTGAAAAGAGGATACCCGACCCAGGTTGGTTCCGTTGGCTCGAGGAGAATGGACAGTGCCCCGGTTGAAAGAAAGACTACTGCCAATTCTGGTCTTGAGGACAGGGCTGTGAGCTGGGCTGGCATTTGAGGTCAAACTGATCCGGGACTGGTAGGTGGGCAGGATGGGGCCACCGCCTCTTCCCTCTGCATTGCCAGGGTCCCGGATGGTTCCAGGTGTGCTGGGGCTCAGGCGCAACCTGGGTGGGGAGAAGGCGGAAACCTCCTTTGCGTCTTCCACATCAAAGGATCTCTTTAGAGCTGTAGGAAGAAACATGGAGAAAAAGGAAACCTAAGCATGAGATCGGCAATTCCCAAACTAATTCCTTGCTAACTGCTAGGGAGCAACAGCAATGGCACTTATATACCATCCCTTAGCACAAGGGTTCTCAACCTGAGGCCCATGGGCCGGATCCATCCCCTGCACCATTTCATGTGGCCCCCCCAACTCTCCAAGGACATTTGAGAGAAAAAATGGCTGCCCCTTTAAGGTGTTGGGACAAAATGGCCTTCCCCATCATGCAAGCAGGGTAAAATGGCCACCTGGCCCTCGAAGCTGACTGAGAGAGCATGACCCAGCCCCCAGTTTAAAAAGGTTGTGAACCCCTGCCTTAGCGCGTAGTGCACTCTCTGGGTGGTTCACAAGTTAATTAGCATTTTGCCCCCCAACATGCTGGATACTCATTTTACCGACCTTGGAAGGATAAAAGGCTGAGTCAACTTTGTGTCCTGGTCAGGATCAAACTCACAATGTTCTGGCTGCAGTACAGCAGTTTACCCCCTGTGCCACCAGGTATGGAGAGTCACGGGTGAGTTGTACAGGGACATTTCTCCTCTGGAGATGGCAAAATGGACATAAGGTGCAGCAAGGGAAACCAAAATAGTGGGACAGTTCGCTTTGCTTTTACAACATAGGGAAATACCGACCAGGATGCACCAAAATACCTCCTACAAAGCATATTCATTCCCGCATTATATTACCAGTGCCAAACATGGATGGATCTAAATCAGGGGTTCCCAACCTTTTCAAGGCCAGGGCATGTTCTCTCAGTCAGCTTCAAGGGCCGGATAGCCATTCTGCCATGCCTGCACAATGCGGTGGCCATTTTGTCCAAGCAGCTTCAAAGGGGCAGCCATTTTGTTTCTCGAATGCCCTTGGAGGGGTGGGGAGCACATGAAATGGTGCTGTGGGCTGGATCTGGCCCATGGGCCATAAATTGGGAACCCTTGATCTAAATAATCCCAAGTATAATAGGAGGACACATATTGAGTTATGTTTTTTCATCCTTTATTTGAATGTAATTTGCTTTTATCCTTAATGTAGTGTAAAATTAGATAGCTAGATAGAGTGATTGAGAGAGCGAGAGAGATATTCCCTCCCCCAGGAATGTTTCCCCATTATGTCCTCTGACGCTTCCAATTAACCAAGAAAAGTCAAAATTTTCTTATGTACCACTTGAATTTGTGTTAGCCATTCTTGACGGATCAACCCATTCCCTGCCCCTCTTTGGAGGCAAAACCTTCAAAAAGCCAAACTAAAGAAGATAATTTGGAGAGACCAAGAAAAACAGCTAATGGTGGTTTGTGGGATTATTATTATTATTATTATTATTATTATTATTATTATTATTATTATTATTATTATTATTATTATTATTATTATTATTATTATTATTATTATTATTATCTATACCCTATAAAATGATGCGTAAACCTTTGGAATGTGACAAAGGATGTTGCACCAGGCCCCACTAGCCCCGTCCGAGCCTTCGTGCACTCACCCAAACGGGGTTCGCAGGTAACTGTTGGGTTGAAATTTTCATCCCACGGGCAGGAGCCCCCCAGACACACAAAAAAAAGGGAACTTCAATTCCCAACGTTCCTTGCGCCACGCCGTGCCAGAGCCAATCAGACTGAACGGCGCGGCAAAAGGAGCGTTTGGAAACGTGCCGCGGCCAATCAAAAAAAAGCTGCAGGAAAAAAAACGCTCCAGTAACCAAACATGCGCAGCCAAAACTACAAGCCCCAGCATCCTGCGCGCCATGAGCGCGCAGAACGCTGAGGCAGCTGGCACGCGAAAAGTAAAAGAATAAAAAAAAAACCGCCGCCGCTGCACTTCATTCCCACGGGCCACCCAGCATGGCCCGTGAAAACGAAAGGCACCCCCGCCACCGCTGAGCTTCGTTCCCACGGGCCACCCAGCATGGCCCATGGAAACGAAAGGCACGCCCGCCGCCGCTGCGCTTCGTTCCCACGGGCCACCCAGCATGGCCCGTGAAAACGAAAGGCACCCCTGCCGCCACTGCGCTTCGTTCCCATGGGCCACCCAGCATGGCCCATGGAAATGAAAGGCACCCCCGCCGCCGCTGCGCTTCGTTCCCACGGGCCACCCAGCATGGACCATGGAAATAAAAGGCACCCCCGCTGCCACTGCGGTTCGTTCCCACAGGCCACCCAGCATGGCCCATAAGAACATAAGAACATAAGAACAGCCTTGCTGGAACGGGCCACAGCCCATCCAGTCCAGCATTCTGTCTCACACAGTGGCTCACCATTTCCTTCAGGGTATTCCCAAGGAGGTGCCTTCACCTGCTTAGGATTCCCTGGACGTGGCATTGAGAGATATCCTGCCTATCTCTCCAACCCAGAGGTTGTCCTTAAGTATCCATAATTATAGCCATTGATACCCTTGTCCTCCATGAACTTGTCTAATCCTTTCTTAAAGCTGTCAAGACTGACAGCTGTCACCACTTCTTCTGGCAAGGAGTTCCATAGACCAGGGATCCTCTGGGTGAAAAAGTACTTTCTCTTATTTGTTTGAGAACTAGTACCCAAAAGTTTCATCGAGTGTCCCCTAGTTCTAGTGTTGTGCGATAGGCAAAACAGTTTTTCCTTATCTACTTTGTCCATACCGTGCATGATTTTATAAACTTCAATCAGGTCACCTCTTAGACGCCGTCGTTCAAGAGTGAAAAGGCCCAACTGTTGCAGCCTCAGATGGTTTTTTGCCCCAACATGCATCACTCTGCACTTACTAATGTTGAAGCTCATTTGCCACTGTTTTGCCCACTCCCCCAGTGTTAAGAGATCCCTCTGGAGCTCCTCACAATCTCTCACAGTTTTCACTACCCTGTATAATTTAGTGTCGTCAGCAAATTTGGCTACCTTGCTTTTTACTCCTACCTCTAGATCATTTATGAAGAGGTTGAAAAGCAGGGGTCCCAGTACTGAACCTTGGGGGACCCCACTCTTTACTTCCCTCCACTTGGAGAAGTGTCCATTTAGTGCTACCCTCTGTTTCCTGTCCCTTAGCCAGTTGCTGATCCAGGACAAGACCTGTCCCTTTATTCCATGACTGGTAAGTTTATTCAAGAGCCTTTGGTGTGGGACCTTGTCAAAAGCCTTCTGAAAGTCCAGATAAACAATGTCAACTGGATCCCCCTTATCCACATGCTTGTTGACACTCTCAAAAAATTCCAACAGATTAGTGAGGCATGATTTGCCCTTGTAAAAGCCATGTTAGCTCTCCTTTAGCAGCGCCTTCTCTTCTATGTGCCTATTAATTCTATCTTTTAGGATGGTTTCCATCACTTTACCTGGGACACATGTCAAACTGACAGGTCGGTAATTTCCTGGATCACCCCTGGATCCTTTTTTGAAAATTGGTGTTACATTCGCTACCTTCCAGTCATCAGGCACAAAGCCTGATTTGAGGGAAAGATTATATATTTTGGCTAGGAGATCAGCAATTTCATCTTTAAATTCCCTGAGAACTCGTGGATGAATGCCATCTGGTCCTGGTGATTTGTTAGTGTTTAGCTTAACAAGACATGCAAGGACCTCCTCCCTGGTTATTTCTATCTTGCTTAATTCTTCGGTTTCCCTCCCTACGAAGATAGGCTCTGTTTGGGGCATGTGGCTCTGTTTTCTTCAGTGAATACTGAAGCAAAGAATTCATTGAGTCTCTCTGCAATCTCTGTTTCCTCTTTAATAACCCCTTGCCTTCCATTGTCATCTAATGGTCCAATGGCCTTCCTAGTTGGGTTCGTACTTCTAATGTACTTAAAGAAGTCTTTGTTATTTCTCTGAGTATTTTTAGCTATACGCTCCTCAAAGTCTTGCTTTGCTTTCCTGATTGTTGCCTTGCATTTGTTCTGCCAGAATTTATGTTTCTGCCTGCTGTCCTCATCCGGACAAGCCTTCCAATTGGGCCTCTGTTATTGTTTTTGTAAACAACCTCCATGCCTCTTGGAGTGTTTGGACTCTCTCAATTTTCCCTTTCAGTTTCTTTTTTACTAGTTTCCTCATCTTTGGGATATTTCCTTTTTGAAAATTTAAGGTCTCTGTGTTAGATTTTATCAGTGACTTGCAGTCTATGATCAAGTTAAACATAATTGAGTTGTGGTCACTGTTCCCTATTGGATCAGTCACATTAACATCTTGCACCAGATCCTGAGTATTACTCAGGATCAAGTCAAGGATTCTTGTACCTCTAGTTGGGTACAAAAGGCCCCCACCTTAAAAAGTAAGCACAAAAACACAAACCAAAAACACTCAAAAACACAAATCAAAAATAGAAAAAGCAAACACAAAACAGCCAAAAACAAACAATAAAAAACACACAGACCCACCCAAAAAAAACCTCAACCTCCCCCCCCCCAAACAAACCAGAGCCTACCAAGAGACGTCTTGACTTCATGACGACCGGAACTCAAATGAGCAAAGAAAGGAAACACTTACCGGAAGCACCCAGAAGACAGAAGAGAAGAATTGTAGAGAGGAAGCAAAGCTCACCACCCCCACCCAGAGGCCACAAGAGAAAAAACATTCAAAAATATTTAAAAATAAAATATTAATTCCCAAACAAATCAAATAAGTTAGCCAAAAATTCAAAAATATTCACACTAATCTCAAAAAATACCAAAAAAAACCAGAAATCACTTTTCATTCAAAAAACCCAAAACACCAAAACAAAAAATTAAAAATGTGTAAAAATAAAGATTTTAAAAAACAAAATTAAATTTTAAATTTTAAAAAATAAAATAAAATAAATTAAAATAAAATTTGCATAAACCAAAATTAAATGCTAAATTAAAAAAAATTAAAATTAAAAAATTAAAATAAAATTTGAATAAACAAAAAACAAAAACCTTCAAAAACCAATTTAAAGAGCCCGGCACTAAGGAAGCCGGCGCACAAAAAATAAAAATAAAACACACACTGGGAGCGCAAGTCCGCCGCAGGCGGACGCAGCGCCTCCAAGCCACAAAACCACAAAACCTTTCAACACCATTTAAAACAGCCCAGCACCATTTGTACAAGAAAAAAACCAAAACCCTTTACTATCCAACACAATTTAAAACAGCCTGGCACCGCCGGGCAAAATATGCTAGTTATAATTATAAATGAAGCAAAATACAAAGAGTTATAATTTTGAGGTCCCTTTTTCTCACTGGGTTCATTAGGATTGTGTTAAAGTTTGTGTTTGTTTATTGCAATGTATATTTTATGATTGTGTTGTTTACATTTGATATTCACTTCTTGGCCACCGCTGTGAATGGTGCTTTGACACTAAAATCAGGCAGTAAGGTAGGTAGATAGGTAGTGAGGTAGGTAGATCTCTGTTTTATGAAATAATCTGGAGAGAGAGATTTTTAGAAAGAAAATCCTATTTCTGCTGAGAAGAAGAAGAGGAGGAGGAGGAATTAATTTGATTTGATTTAATTTAATTTAATTTAATAGATTTATATACTGTACCACCCTATCCAATGGACTCTGGGTGGTGTACACAAATTAAAACCAAGTAAAACAATTAAAAAACCCTTAAAAACATAGCAATATTACCCACCGCTGTGCCATTCGCTATCTAAAAACAAATATCAAATCTGCATACCTTAATATTAAAAATTAATTGCAGGAGGGGGATCTGAAGAAGAATAAGAAGACGAAGACGAAGAAGTGGTGTGTATGTTTCTTTGATAGATAGATAGATAGATAGATAGATAGATAGATAGATAGATAGATAGATAGATAGATAGATAGATAGATAGATAGATAGATAGATAGATAGATAGATAGATAGATAGATAGATAGATAGATAGATAGATCCCATTTTGTGAAATAATCTGGGGAGAAAGAGAGATACATTTTTTAGGGGAGGGGGAACCCTAGTTCTGCTGAGAACAAAATTATGGAGAAAGAACCAGAAGCCATGGATTGGCCAGTGAGCTTCCCGTTGGCGGCTTCTTAGAAAGCAAGGTTTTGTGAGCCGTTCCCAAAGGGGGAAACCAGAGGAGAGTCAGTGTTTAAGCTCTGCTCCCTCCAGGGCCCCTAATCTCTTCCATCTAATTGTTTGCCGTGTTTCATCTCTCAGTGATATTGTATCTCTGTCATTTGCCTCAAATGTCTCCCCTTGGGGGCCAACACAGTAACTGCTTTATTCACCTTCAGCTGCCCCCTTAGTAAAAGATCCTGCCTGAGGCATCCCGAGTAATAGATCCCAGTCTCTGCTCAATTCTTAAACTGTGCCGCCTTTTAACTCATATCTTTAAGGCAGAGATTCTCAACCTGTGGCCTGTGACTGGATGTGGCCCACAGCACCATTTCATATGCTCTACCTCACTGCCTCCACCACACCAGGAAGTGCCATGTGGTGGAGGAAGGGCAAAATGGCTGTCTGGCCCCTGAAGCTGTCTGAGGGAGCATAACCTGGCCCCCAGCTTTAAAAGGTTGAGAACTCCTAATTTAGAGCAAGCATAAGCTTGTGGGATAGAAAAGAGGCTGTGAGAATGTTTGTGGCAAAGGACGTGGTCTTGAAACATAACCTCCTGTCCCACAGCATGGCTAGGATTTAAAGTAGGAGAAGGGTTGACCCCTGCGCTTAGGTAGGTCTCTGCCATTTATCTGAAATATCTCTGGTACTTCTGTCTGACAAGCAAAGCACACAGAGGGGCAGAAAGTACAGAAGCTCCAGCAGGTGGTTCAGAAAGAGGCAAGCAACCTATCTCATGCTTCAAATACTTAAAGCAAGAAGTAGAAAGATGCAAACAACCTATCTCTATCTCATGCTTGAAATACTTAAAGCAACAAGATGAAACGGCTCGGGTGTAAAGTACCAAAAATGCGAAGGATCCACCCGAAAAATTGGGCGAAAGGAAAGAATACTTTTTAAAATGTTTTTAATATATCATGAAGAACAAGGAGAGCCAGTGAAAGTACCCTTGGTAAATGATATACGATAATGAGGTAGCGTCTTTAGGTACGTAAAAGGAATACAGTCATGCGATATTTAAATTACGTGTCGGAGGATTGTGTCACCTTCAATGCATACATGTATACCTTATAAAATATTCCGCTTGGAAATTGAGCTATACAATTGCTAAAGTAATATCAATCACAATACACAAAAATGATAAGAACATAAGATACTAAGACATCTACATATAAACATGTATATCTATAAAGTAATCAGTTCGAAAATCATAAGGTGCTCTTAAACAAAGTAAGACGGGTACAAATCCATAGCGATAATACCGAAAACTCTATATAATGACATTCATCGGAGGGAAAAAAGCTCCATGAGTGACGCTAAGAGTAATAAGAGTCAATAAATCAACTTCGGTGTGATACTGTAAAGTGGTGTCTGATAGTAAAGTCTTAGATAAATTCCTGAAGAGTATTTGTACAAGGCGTCACAATGCTCCAGGTGTTCGGAAACATGTGCGAAAAATGTTCATATAAGCAGAACTCCAAAGTCGATATCCGTCCGGTTTGCTCGGATATTTCGTATCTTTTTCAAGATTCTGAAAAACAATTATTTCAAAACGCGCTCTACTCTCGCCTCCTGGATGTATTCTCTCCAATTTTTCGGGTGGATCCTTCGCATTTTTGAAATACTTAAAGCAGCAGAAAGATGCAAACAACCCATCTCATGCTTCAAATACTTAAAGTAAGGAGTGGTCATCCTAATTTGGGGCTAGCCACACAATTGGGCAAAACTGCAAAATCCTGCTCAAGAAACAAGTGATCGTGAGCAAAAACTCACAACTGCCAATACAAGATATGTACTGAGAGTTGTAGGAAATCCCTCATCAGCAAGGAAAAGGATGTTGCAATTTTACATCATTTCCCGCCAGACCAAGGCAAAATGAGGAGCTACAGACCAACTAAGACATGTCAGCACCTACGGTGGTGCACAAACTGTAGCTTTCTAGATGATGTTGAACTACACATTCCAGCATTCTTTGCTATTGGCTATGCAGGCTTGGGTGATGGGACTTACAGGCCACCAACATGGGGAAGGCCACAGTTTTCTAATTTATGAGAAGAAGTACGTGTCCCTCTAGATTTTATTGAGCTACGCCTCCAGTCATTCCTAGCTAGTCAAGTCAACACCAAAGAATATCCATGCTGCAGCCCCTGCAAACTTCTGGAGTATTTCATACTCTCCATGCCTGGACTGAAACAACACAGATGTACCTCCAATTTCCAGTCAAATTCTTTTCCGGACCTTCCCCTTTGTGCCAAATTAACAGCTCTTTGTCATAAGTTCTCATTCACCTTTTGGCTTAATGTCAGTTATATGAACAGTTCCTGCCCTTCTGAGCTCCCTGTATTCACAACGTTGTGTTAACATCAACAGCTACACCCAGCAGTCAAGTCTTTTTATGAAGTGTTGAAATCTAGAAACAAATGGGACAGAGGGTTCGGGCAGACATTTCAAGGTGGCAAAAAGTGACAGAAGGTGGCTTTCTGCTCTCATACTTTTGTGAGGTAAAATTAGGCCACATCCTAATATTAACACCCTTTTTGCCCCAAAGAAAGATATTTTTGGGACATCTGTGGAGGTGTTATTCTGCTATCACCATAATTAGGTGACATCTATGGAGGTAAAGCAGCTTTATGGAGACTCATGGGCTTCTCAACCAAATGGCTGCAAGGGTGCTATTGAGACACAAGATCTTCTGTTCCACATGCAACTGAAATCAATTGGAGGAGTTGTTTATGCATTTGATTGTGAGTGTTAGTTTCTGTGGGATCTGAGCCTACAGATAAGGAAGATTTTGGAAGAATTACTTCCTAGGTTTTTTTTTTTTTTTGTCTATGCAGTAGCTCAAGTGCCCAAGACGCTGACTGGGAGGCGGAAGGTCAGCAGTTCGATTCCCGAGTACTGCAGGACGGAATGAGCTCCCGTCTTTGTCCCAGCTCCTGCCAACCTAGCAGTTCGAAAGCAAGAAATTGCAAGTAGATAAATAGGGACCACTTTGGTGGGAAGGAAACAGCGTTCCGTGCGCTCCGGTGTCTAGTCATGCATGCCACATGACCACGGGAACGTCTGCAGCAGCAGACAGAGCTGGCTCTTCGGCTTTGAAACAGAGATGAGCACTGAACCCTAGAGTCGGATACGACTGGCTTTAGAGCAAGGGAAACCTTTACCTTTAATAGAGTAGACCACGGTTTCTCAACTCAGGGACCATCACCCATCACTGTGGACTTTACCACCCAAGGCCGTTAATCCTCATAGTTGTCAAGTTAATTAACTGCTGCCTGATAATTGGTGCCGGTATGTTCTATTTCAGGGTTTCTCAACCTTGGTGCTCCAGGGGTTCTTGGACTTCAATTCCCAGAGTTCAAGAGCACCTGGAGCACCAGGTTGGCCACTGCTGGAATAGACCATACTGCCAGTGACTCAACACTGATTGTCAGGCAACAGTTAAATAACTTGGCAACCCTGAGGATTAATGACTTTAGGTTGGTGAAGTCCACAGGGAAGGGCGATGGTCCCTGCGTGGATTAAATCCCATAATAATAATAATAATAATAATAATAATAATAATAATAATAATAATAATAATAATAATAATAATAATAATAATAATAATAATAATAATAATAATAATAATAATAATAATAATAATAATAATAATAATTTCATGTCAGAAATTGTTCTGGGTTGAAAGGATTTTTGCTGGAGAAACTCCACTCAGGGGACGCCCGAATGAGGCTCTTTTCATGTCCCCAGGATCTTTTCCCACCGAAGTGGTCCCTATTGTATCTACTTGCAATTTCTTGCTTTCGAACTGTTAGGCTAACAGGAGCTGGGACAGAGACAGGTGCTCAAACCATCATGCAGTACCCGGGTCTCGAACTGCTGCCTTGCCCACCTTTCAGCTAACAAGGCAAGCTTCTTAACCACTGAGCCACCACAGACCCGTATTAAATCCCACTTGAATCCATCTTGATGGAGGGCAGCAGCTTCATCCATCCTGGCCTGGGGCTAAGGAGGACTTTGTGTGCCAAAAGGACTCAGGACCAAAAAGTGACTTGTGGAGCTGGATCAGTGGTACTGGTGTCATGCTGCGATGCAGAAGGTGGATGAAAGGCCACTGCATTATATTGTTCCCAGGACAATCTTCATGGCTGATCACCATGATGATCACCAATGTTTGGAATTGGATACATCACAAGAAGAAGAAGAAAAGTTGTTGTTGTTGTTGTCTCAGGAAATCTGAATTAGTACTCCAACCCAGGAGGAGATTTATGGGTATTTTTGCCTTGATTTTTTTATTTCATTAAGTTTTGTTGCCAGCCTTTCTTTCAGGGCAGAGTTAAGCCAGGAAGGTTTATGTGTCCATCAGGTGCGCTGCAATTTTTTTTTACTACCCGTACCATGGGCGTGGCTAACTCTGTGGACGTGGCTAACTCTGTGGGCCATGCCCACTTGGCCTCCCTACACCATGGCCTGGGGTAGGGAGGTGGGCGTGGCCGGGCAAGTGGGCATGGCCTGGGGGAATTTCTGCTACCGGTGCCTGGCACCTGTGGGCACCTGTAGCAGCATAACACTGGGTCTAGCCCAGCTCTCCAAATACTATTTGTTGTTCAGTTGCACAGTCGAGTCTGACCCTTTGAGACCCCTTGGACCATCCATCACACACCAGGCTCCCCTGTCCTCCATTCTCCTCAGCCCTGCCAGATCGACACCTATCGCATCCATGATTCCATCCATCCACCTCATCCTCTGCCACCCCCTCTCTTTCTGCCTTCAATCTTTCCCAGCTCAATTCCATGCAGAGGAATCGCTGAATTTACTATGTGAAATTGCTTTTCATTTAAGATATGATCATCCTAGTTTTAAACTAATGTCAAGCATTCTACACTGTGGCTCAAGTGGCTAAGACACTGACTGGAAGGCAGGAGGTTAGCAGTTTGATTCCTGAGTACTGCAGGACAGAATGAGCTACCATCTTTGTCCAAGCTCCTGTCAACCTAGCAGTTTGCAAGTAGATAAATAGGGACCACTTTGGTGGGAAGGTAAACAGCATTTTGTGCACTCTGGTGTTGAGGCATGCCTGCCACATGTCCATGGAAACGTCTGCAGATACAGACAGTGATGGCTCTTTGGCTATAAACAGAAATGAACACTGAACCCTAGAGTCGAATACGACTGACTTTCAAGCAAGGGTGACCTAACAGCATTCAGAATCACTAGATATTCTGGTTTGCAAACCTTGATCCCTAATACTACATGGATTAGTTCTTCTCAATGTGGTCCTAATTCCAGAATATCTTGAATAACCATGTGCTAATAGTACCTCTGCCACTGTAGGACACAAATATTTTACACAGTCATTGTTTACACAATTGGCCGTATCCAGTTCAACACACCTCTAGCTATGCATCTAGCCAGGTTACTCCTTGGATGGGAAGAAGATCATTGCCAACCAGGGCTACCTTTGACCTCCCCTGCCTCACTTGGAGGACCCTGAATAGGCTGAGGGTTGGAGTCTCTAAATGCAAGACCAACATGCTCAAGTTGGAGGCTGCTGGTAGACAACAACACACAGTGTGAATGTGGAGAGACAGAGAGTCCGGCCCATTTGCGGGTCTGCCGATTGCTGCCAGAGACATGTGACTTGCGTCTGGGCAATGACAAAGTGAAGAAAGTGGCTTCGTTTTGGCCATCCAGGGTTTGATCAGAACAGGGAAGAAGAAGAAGAAATAGGATGGTAGGTTTCACAGACCCATCTCAGGCGCTTCTGCAGCTGATTTCTTTCCTCGTGTGGAGGTGAAAACAGACCTTTCAAATTACTTGAAAGAAGGATGAGATTGCACCCAGAAGGAAAGGGGTTTTTGTATCAAAGCCAAGTAGGTACACAGAAGCCTGTTCGGACAAGATCCCAACACCATCAAATGAATGTTTGGAGGGCGTGGAATGTTTTGATCCAGCACACTCTGTCTGGAAATTGGTGAGGATGGAGGGGAGGGACACAAGAAATGGAAAGCATGGATAAAATTATCCATTTGGGGAGTATTTTAAAAGAAAAACGGGATCCCGAGGTAGGGATTAAAATGCGAATAGAAAAGGCAAGGTTCACCTTCATAAAAATGCGACATTTGTTATGCAGTAGAGATCTAACTCTCTCCACAAAGATCTGAATAGTGAGATGTTATGTATTCCCAGTGTTGCTCTATGGAGTCGAAACTTGGACATTGACTAAAGCATCTGAAAAGAGAATTGAAGCTTTTGAGATGTGAATCTACAGGTGGTTGCTAAGGATATCATGGGTTGGCCATGTGACTAACATAGAAGTATTGCACCGAATGGATAATGAACAAGAACTCTTTAAGACCATCAAGCAAAGAAAGTTCCAATACCTTTGCCATATCATGAGGAACCAATGATCAAGAAGAAATGGGCCAAACGGTGTCGTCAAAATAGAAAAGAGTCCCGTCTGAGGCAATATAAAAAGTCAATCTTCATTTATTGTATAAGTATAACCAAAAATACTTAATTCAGTGAAAGAAAATTGAACTTCACAACTTCAAAACCTCATAGTTTCAAGTAAATATATCTTCAAAAGACACGACCACACCGACACCGTTCCGGTAAATCGGTATTTCAGTACTTCGTCAATGGTATGTGTAATCTGAATGATAGGAGGATATAAAAAATAATAATAATCAATTAAACTGGGAACCATTACATGTCAGCATAATAAACCTCAATACATATTATACAAAGAGTTCGAATCCTTAAGAAACATCAATAAAGTTGGTACAAAACTCACATTTTATCAACATGCATACAAAGAACACCAATAGATACCTTATTATATGCGTCCATACAGCCTCTAAAGTAAATTCTTTTAGTGCCAAAGACATTAAAATGGTTAGAAAAGAAGTGATATTTAACTGTTGAGAAAAGAGAGTCAGGTGGTACCAAAAAAGCACAGTAAGAATGTCCAAGAATAAGTCTTAAAGAGACAGAACATCGGAAAATCACAGAACTATCTTAACTGACAGATAGCAAAAGCCCCATTACAGAAAGCAGGACATAACATTTTCAAAGTTGAGTCAGTGCGGCTCCATGTGACTAATGTAGAAGTGTTGTGCTGAATGGATAAAGAGCAAGAACTGTTTTCAGACCATTAAACAAAGAAAGCTCCGATGTTGTTGTTCAGTCGCACAGTCGATTCCGACCCTTTGCGACCCTATGGACCATCGTTCTCCAGGCGCCTCTGTCCTCCACCATCCCCCTCAGTCCTCCCAGTTTTGTGCCCATTGTGTCTACAATACCATCTATCCATCTCATCCTTGGCCTCCCCCTTCTTCTTTTGCCCTCCACCTTTCCCAACATCACGGCCTTCTCAAGTGAATCCTCCCTTCTCATTTGATGCCCAAAGTACTTTAGCCTCATCTTTACTATTTGACCTTCCAATGAGCAGTCAGTGTTGATTTCTTCTAAGATTGACCTATTTGTTCTCCTCGCTGTCCAAGGTACCCTCAAAACTCTCCTCCAACACCACATTTCAAAGGCATCTATTCTTCTGCGTTCAGCTTTCCTAATTGTCCAGCTCTCACATCCGTACATTACCACTGGGAATACCATTGCTTTGACTATTCTAATTTTTGTTTTCAAGGTGATGTCTCTGCTTTTCACTATGTTCCCCAGGTTTCTCATGGCTTGTCTCCCTAGAATCAGCCGCCTCTTTATTTCATGGCTGCAATCTCCATCTGCAGTGATCTTAGATCCTAAGAAAGTAAAATCTGTCACTGCTTCTACTTCTTCCCCGTCTATTTTCCAGGAACTGATCGGGCCTGTTGCCATTATCTTGGTTTTCTTGATATTGAGTCTCAAGCCAGCTTTTGCACTCTCTTCCTTCAAACCGATCAAGAGATTCTTTAGGTCTTCCTCACTTTCTGCCATTAGGGTGGTGTCGTCTGCATATCTCAGATTGTTGATGTTTCTCCCAGCAATTTTGATCCCATATTGTGATTCCTCCATCCCTGCATTGCGCATTATGTGCTCTGTGTATAAGTTGAATAAGCAGGGTGACAAAATGCAGCCTTGTCTTACTCCTTTTCCTATTCCAAACCACTCGGTCATTCCGTGTTCTGTCCTAACTGTTGCTTCTTGGTTCATGTACAGATTTCTCAGGAGGCATATGAGGTGTTCTGGTATTCCCATCTCTTTAATCACTTGCCACATCTTGTTGTGATCCACACAATCAAATGCCTTAGTGTAGTCAATAAAGCAAAAATAAACTTGTTTCTGGTATTCCTTTGTTTTCTCCATGATCCAACGTATGTTGGCAATGTGGTCTCTAGTCCCCCTGCCTCTTCTGAAACCAGCCTGCACCTCTGGTAATTCTCTTTCCACATGCTGCTGAAGTCTATCCTGTATTATCTTGAGCATCACCTTGCTGGCGTGTGGGATGAGCGCAATTGTTCGATAGTTTGAACATTCTTTGGCATTGCCCTTTTTTGGGATTGGAACATATACTGATCTTTTCCAGTCCTGTGGCCACTGTTTTGTTTTCCAAATCTGCTGGCATATTGAATGCAGTAATTTGATGCCATCATCTTTTAGAGCTTTGAAAAATTCAACTGGGATACCATCATCTCCACTAGCTTTGTTGTTTGCAGTGCTCTTTAGGGCCTTTCTGACTTCACTCTCCAGGATGTCTGGCTCAGGTTCAATTTCTTCATCATTGTGACTATCAGGAGTGTTGAGTTCCTTTTTGTAGAGTTCCTCTGTGTACTCTTTCCATCTTTTCTTAATCTCTTCTGCATCAGCTAGCTCCTTTCCGTCTTTGTCCCTTATCATGGTCATTTTTGCTTTAAATGTTCCCTTGATTTCCCGGATTTTTTTGAAAAGATCTCTGGTTCTGCCTTTTTTGTTGTTTTCTTCCATTTCTTTGCACTGTTCTTTTAGATAGTTTTCCTTATCTCTCCTTGCTTTTCTTTGAAATTCTGTGTTCAGATGATTGTATTTTTTCCTTTCTCCTTTGACTTTTGCGTTCCTTCTTTCCTCTGCTATTTTAAGAGCCTCATCAGACAACCACTTTGCTTTCTTACTCTTCTTTTCTTTTGGTATGGTTTTCTTTGCTGCTTCCTGCATGATGTCCCTCATCTCTGTCCATAATTCTTCTGGCACTCTATCTATTGAGTCTAAGCCATTGAATCTGTTCATCACCTCCACCGTGTATTCTTTAGGGATGCTGTCTAGGTGATATCTGTCTGGTCTCTTTGTTTTCCCTATTTTCTTTAGTCTAAGCCTGAATTTTGCAATCAGTAGGTTGTGATCTGAGCCACAATCTGCTCCAGGTCTTGTGATACCTTGGGCATATATCATGAGGAACGACATAAAATATAGATTTCTCCAACTTGCTATGGAAGGAAAGATTCCTGGAAATAGAGGCCCTGGATATCGATGGACTTCATGGCTGAAGAACCTGAGGGACTGGTGTGGAATGTCTTCAGAAGAACAGTTCAAAGAAGTTAAGAACAGGAAGACTATTGCCATGATGATAACCAATATTTGGAATGGATACAACACTTGAAGAAGAAGAAGAAAAGTGAGGTGATATCCTGGGATCATTGACAGATGGCTTCATCTTATCACACTATCATAAAAGTAACTCCCCCAGATCTTCTCCTGCTACTGCTGCCAGTCAGTCTGCTGTGGTGAGGAGGAGGGAAAAAAGATATTTCTTTTTTCAGACGGGACGGGAACTCCTTCTGTATCTTGTCTCTACCTGCAATTGTGCTGCCCGAAGCCTTAGAGAGCTCGATTCAATTTGTAAATAAAGCATGCCAGGATCATGCACCTTGTTTCAAAGGGGGGAAAAAACTACTGTATACGGTATGTTTCCAGATTTAGAGGCAGTGGGGACAGCAATAAGAATTTGAATCTGGGGTTGTCAGTATAACCTCCTCTAGTCCCAGAAGTGTCAGTGGATACAGAGTTTGGTTTTCATTTTTATGTAAAACTTCGCCCAAGGCTACCTGAGATCATGAGAAAGAGGAACTGATTGTAATGTACAATATAAATCCAAGCCAGTCCTGTCTCTCCAGATAACTCCTCCTTTTTGAGTAATCACATTTGCTTTGACTTAAATCGGTCTGGAGGATTTGCTTCCAAATGGGATCACTGACTCAGAAGGCAAGTCAAGCATCCTTAACAGATTCTTTTCTCGTTATCTCTCACTTACCGTACTGTTTTGCTTTGAAGAGGGTGGATAGTTACGCTTATACACTTATACATCAACCTATAGCACCGTGATGGTGAACCTTGGCTCTCCAGATGTTCTTGAACTTCAATTCCCAGAAGCCCTGATCATCAGGAGTGCTGACTTGGGCTTCTGCGAATTGAAGTCCAAGAACACCTGGAGTGCCACGGTTCACCATCACTGCTATAGCGTTAAGTACATTCTCTGGGTGGTTCACAAGGTAATTATGATGTTGCCCACCCAACATGCTGGGTATTCATTTTAATAACCTCAGAAGGATGGAAGAGGCTGAGTCAATCTTAATCCCCAATCAAATCAAACGCACAATGTTTTGGCTGCAGTTTCACCAGTGAGCTACGAGTGGATCGGAGAACCAAAGTTGTTTTCCCTTTCATGACTTAATAATAATAATAATAATTGTGTTCCATCAAGTCCATTCTAACTTAGGTAAAGGTAAAGGTCACCCTTGCGTGAAAACCAGTTGTATCCAACTCTAGGATTCAGTGCTCATCTCTGCTTATAGCCGAAGAGCCAGCGCTGTGTGTGTCTGCAGATGTTTCCATGAATGTGTGGCAGGCATGCCTAGATATTGGAGTGCACAGAATGCACAGAGAGCAGAAACCAATGCCAAAAAAACAACAACAACAACAACAACATCCCATTCTGGAAAGGATTACCATTGAGTGGGCAGAGAACTACAATTGGCCATTGCTCAGTTATATGTTGTCCTAAATGTTTTTAAACTTTTAAAACTGTGATAAAATGTATGAGGAGAGAAAAATGGCGCAGACACCGGCAACCACGCCAAAAATCTTGCCAAGAGAACCCTATTGACCAAAACAAAAGGCAAAACAAAAGGGCAGGCTAGGTGATACAGGATGCTTAACACCTCAGAGGGGAGAAAGGGGAGGGACAGGAAGGGGGGAGGGGAAATGCAATGTTGTAAGGAGCAATACTGCATAGGGACATGGAATGTGAGATCAATGAACCAAGGAAAACTGGAAGTGGTAAAAAGTGAGATGGAAAGAATAAGCATTGACATCTTGGGCATCAGTGAGCTCAAATGGACAGGGATGGGTGAATTCAGCTCTGGAAACCATCATATCTACTACTGTGGACAAGAAAACCTTAGAAGACATGGAGTAGCCATAATTGTCAATAAAAGAGTGAGAAAAGCAGTAATGGGATACAATCTCAAAAATGACAGAATGATGTCAGTTAGATTTCAAGGAAAACCTTTCAATGTCACTGTGATCCAAATATACGCACCAACCACTGGCGCAGATGAAGCCACAATGGACCAGTTCTATGAGGACTTACAACACCTCATAGAACAGACACCAAGAAATGATGTCCAAATTATATTAGGAGACTGGAATGCCAAAGTAGGAAATCAAAAAGTGGAGGGAATAACAGGCACATTTGGTCTGGGAGTACAGAATGAAGCAGGGCAAAGATTGATAGAGTTCTGCCAAGAGAACGCACTGGTCATAGCAAACACTCTCTTCCAGCAACACAAGAGGCGACTTTACACATGGACATCACCGAAACCAAATTGACTACATACTCTGCAGCCAAAGATGGAGAACCTCCATACAGTCAGCAAAAACAAGACCTGGAGCAGACTGTGGCTCAGATCACAACCTATTGATCGCAAAATTCAGGCTTAGACTAAAGAAAATAAGGAAAACACGGAGACCAGAAAGATATCACCTAGACAGCATCCCTAAAGAATACGCGGTGGAGGTGATGAACAGATTCAATGGCTTAGACTCAATAGATAGAGTGCCAGAAGAATTATGGACAGAGATGAGGGACATCATGCAGGAAGCAGCAAAGAAAACCATACCAAAAGAAAAGAAGAGTAAGAAAGCAAAGTGGTTGTCTGATGAGGCTCTTAAAATAGCAGAGGAAAGAAGGAACGCAAAAGTCAAAGGAGAAAGGAAAAACTACAATCATTTGAACACAGAATTTCAAAGAAAAGCAAGGAGAGATAAGGAAAACTACCTAAAAGAACAGTGCAGAGAAATGGAGGAAAACAACAAAAGAGGCAGAACCAGAGATCTTTTCAAAAAAATCGGGGAAATTAAGGGAACATTTAAAGCAAAAATGACCATGATAAGGGACAAAGAAGGAAAGGAGCTAGCTGATGCAGAAGAGATTAAGAAAAGATGGAAAGAGTACACAGAGGAACTCTACAAAAAGGACCTCAACACTCCTGACAATCACAATGAGGAAGAAGTAGAAATTGAGCCAGACATCCTGGAGAGCGAAGTCATAAAGGCCCTAAAGAGCACTGCAAACAACAAAGCTAGTGGAGATGATGGTATCCCAGTTGAATTTTTCAAAGCGCTAAAAGACGACGGCGTCAAATTACTGCATTCAATATGCCAGCAGATTTGGAAAACAAAACAATGGCCACAGGATTGGAAAAGATCAGTATACGTCCCAATCCCAAAAAAGGGCAATGCCAAAGAATGTTCAAATTATCGAACAATCGCGCTCATCCCACACGCCAGTAAAGTGATGCTCAAGATAATACAGGATAGACTTCAGCAGCATGTGGAGAGAGAATTACCAGAGGTGCAGGCAGGTTTCAGAAGAGGCAGGGGGACTAGAGACCACATTGCCAACATACGTTGGATCATGGAGAAAACAAAGGAATACCAGAAACAAGTTTACTTTTGTTTTATTGACTACACTAAGGCATTTGACTGTGTGGACCACAACAAGATGTGGCAAGTAATTAAAGAGATGGGAATACCAGAGCACCTCATATGCCTCCTGAGAAATCTGTACATGAACCAAGAAGCAACAGTTAGGACAGAACATGGAATGACAGAGTGGTTTGGAATAGGAAAAGGAGTAAGACAAGGCTACATTTTGTCACCATGCTTATTCAACCTATACACAGAGCACATAATGCGCAGTGCAGGGATGGAGGAATCACAATATGGGATTAAAATCGCTGGGAGAAACATCAATAATCTGAGATATGCAGACGATACCACCCTAATGGCAGAAAGTGAGGAAGACCTAAAGAATCTCTTGATTGGGCTGAAGGAGGAGAGTGCAAAAGCTGGCCTGAGACTCAATATCAAGAAAACCAAGATAATGGCAACAGGCCCCATCAGTTCCTGGAGAATAGACGGGGAAGAAGTAGAAGCAGTGACAGATTTTACTTTCTTAGGATCAAAGATCACTGCAGATGGGGATTGTAGCCATGAAATAAAAAGGCGACTGATTCTTGGGAGACAAGCAATGAGAAACCTGGGGAACATAGTGAAAAGCAGAGACATCACACTGAAAACAAAAATTAGAATAGTCAAAGCAATGGTCTTCCCAGTAGTAATGTATGGATGTGAGAGCTGGACAATTAGGAAGGCTGAACGCAGAAGAATAGATGCCTTTGAAATGTGGTGTTGGAGGAGGGTTTTGAGAGTGCCCTGGACAGCGAGGAGAACAAATAGGTCAATCTTAGAAGAAATTAACCCGGATTGCTCACTGGAAGGCCAAATAGTAAAGATGAAGCTAAAATACTTTGGACATCAAATGAGAAGGGAGGATTCACTTGAGAAGGCATTGATGTTGGGAAAGGTGGAGGGCAAAAGAAGAAGGGGGAGGCCAAGGATGAGATGGCTAGATGGCATTGTAGACACAATGGGCACAGAGCTGGGAGGGCTGAGGGGGATGGTGGAGGACACAGGCGCCTGGAGAGCAATGGTCCATAGGGTCGCAAAGGGTCGGAACCGACTGTGCGACTGAACAACAACAAACAGAATGCTTTTTACCTTCCCACCAAAGTGGTCCCTATTTATCTACTTGCAATTTATTGCTTTCGAACTGCTAGGCTGGTAGGAGCTTGGGCAGAGACGGGAGCTCACTCCGTCATACATTCTAACTTACAGAGACCCTAATTCAGGGTTTCTTAGGCAAAGAATGGTTTACCATTCCCTTCTTCTGGTAAGTGCCCTAGGCTGCTTCTTCTCCCAGGAGGCACAGTGGGGAATCGAACTCCAGATCTTTGGCTCTGTAGCCAGATACATAAACCCCTGAGCTCTTCAGCTAGCACCATAGAATCATAGAATAACATTTCTCTTTCTGAGCTTGAACCCTTTCCATTTCCCCTAATGCAGTGATGGTGAACCTTGGCACTCCAAGAGTTCTTGGACTTCAATTCCCAGAAGCCCAAGTCTCTGTGAATCCACAAAAATGAGTTTACTGCGCATGTTCTTGGGACTTCAATTCCCAGAAGCCCAAGTTTCTGCGAATCCACACAAATGCGCAGTAAACCCATTTGTGTGGATTCACAGAGACTTGGGCTTCTGGGAATTGAAGTTCAAGAAGACCTGTAGTGCCAGGGTTCGCCATAAGAACAGCCTTGCTGGAACAGGCCACAGGAGCCCATCCAGTCCAGCATTCTGTCTCACACAGTGGCTCACCATTTCCTTCAGGGTATTATTCCCAAGCAGATGCCTTCCCCTGCTTAGGATTCCCTGGAAATGGCATTGAGAGATATCCTGCCTATCTCTCCAACCCGGAGGTTGTCCTTAAGTATCCATAATTATAGCCATTGATACTCTTGTCCTCCATGAACTTGTCTAATCCTTTCTTAAAGCTGCCAAGACTGACAGCTGTCACCACGTCTTCTGGCAGGGAGTTCCATAGACCAGTAATCCTCTGGGTGAAAAAGTACTTTCTCTTATTTGTTTGAGAACTAGTACCCAAAAGTTTCATGGAGTGTCCCCTAGTTCTAGTGTTATGCGATAGGGAAAACAGTTTTTCCTTATCTACTTTGTCCACACAGTGCATGATTTTATAAACTTCCATCAGGTCACCTCTTAGACGTCGTCGTTCAAGAGTGAAGAGGCCCAACCGTTGCAGCCTCAGATGGTAAGGAAGGTGTTCCAGTCCCCTCATCATTCTGGTTGCCCTCCTCTGCACTTTTTCCAACGCCATAATATCCTTCTGGAGGTATGGCGACCAAAACTGTACACAGTATTCCAGATGGGGCCTCACCATAGATTTATAAAGAGGCAAAATGACACTTGCTGACTTATTTTCTATACCCTTCTTAATGATCCCTAGCATTGAGTTTGCTTTTTTTCACTGCTGAGGCACACTGGGTTGACACATTCATTGAGTTGTCCATCAGGACACCAAGGTCCCTTTCCTGGTTTGTCGCAGAGAGTTCAGACCCCATCAGTTTATAAGTGTAATTGGGGTTCTTTGCCCCAACATGCATCACTCTGCACTTACTAGTGTTGAAGCTCATTTGCCACTGTTTTGCCCACTCCCCCAGTGTCAAGAGATCCCTCTGGAGCTCTTCACAATCTCTCACAGTTTTCACTACCCTGTATAATTTAGTGTCGTCAGCAAATTTGGCTACCTTGCTTTTTACTCCTACCTCTAGATCATTTATGAAGAGGTTGAAAAGCAGGGGTCCCAGTACTGAACCTTGGGGGACCCCACTCTTTACTTTACCATAAGAGCCCCTAATGCCTCCAAACTGGAATCAATCTGAGACAAAGTAGGAAACTTAAAACACAACTAGATCCAGCCACGGATCTTACGGATTTTCTTCCGTTGCTTCTGAATTTCCCAGCCAAATGCAGCAAGAGGGACATGAAGCCAAAACAGCTCTCCCTGCTCTCCGTGTGTTTATCTATTTCCCTCCTTCAGCCCTATTTGCTGAGCCTGCACATCTGTCAGGATAGGCAACATTTACTAACCTCCCCTCGGGGCTGAAGGAGGGATTCATTTCTCCACTCTGCCCATGTTGGCCTCAAAGGTCTTAGCCCTAGTTCATCCTAGATGACCCCCTGAAGTAGAAAGAAGGCTGAAGTTGGAGAGGAGACCCCCAAAACACTTCATCATTGTCAGCTCAGAACCAAAAGGCCAGGTTTTAGATCTAGGCAGGTGGCCAGATTTCCTTTTGAAGGAACATTTGGTGTCCTGGTTAACTAAGGTGATTCCTATTGAAATAAAAATATTTTGTAAATCCCAGAGCTCTTTGCTTTTCCCTGTCCACGACACTCTCCTGCAAAGGAATTAAATAAATGGCAGGACTCAACAGAAGCCCCAGGTATCTCCTCAAAGAGGGAATCAATGTCTCCAGAGATTGGAAATAACAAGTTAGATACAGTAAAGGTAAAGAGTGCCTTTGCTAGAAAGCCAATTGTAGCCAAAACTAGGGTTCAGGGCTCATCTTCTGTTTGCAACCAAAATCTGCAGACATTTCCATGGACATGTGGCAGGCATGACTAGACACCAGAGGCACGGAATGCTGTTACCTTTTCCACCGAAGTGGTCCCTATTTATCTACTTGTAATTTCTTGCTTTCAAAATACTAGGTTGACAGGAACCGGGACAGATGACAGAAGCTCACTCCATCATGTAGCATTCAGGGCTTGAACTGCTGACCTTCTGACCTTCCAGTCATCGAGTTCAGCATCTTAAGTACTAAACCACCGCAGTCCCGTAATGGTTATTGGTTATTGCAACATGCTTTTAAAAAATTAGAACTACGGTGTGTATTGGTCCATTGATTTCTTTTGGGGGCACGGGGGCATTCATTTTCAAAAGTAACTTTCCACACGCTCAGCTCAACCGGGTAAGTGAAATCCACTCGCAGGAATGTGCTTTTTGAGCAGAGAGAAGACCAGCAATCCAAAGGTGAATGCTTTTAATTATAGGTGTGGGCACATTCTTTGGCAGGCAGTAAGAGTGTGCACGCACACAAAAAAACACACACACACGCTCTGACACACACACTCTTGTTCGCCCACGGTATGGGGAACTCTGGCATAGATTTCTCTTCCAACCTGCTTCCCTTTCAGTTCCTCTCTCCCCTCCCCAGGGCAGCCAAGAAAGATGGCAGAAAGAAAATCTGTCAAGCATTCGATTGTTGACTTGAAAATCCATTCCAATGTGTACATGTGTGAGCCAGGTTTAGGAATGGTGATGATGATGGGGAAAGGACAGCAGTACTCAGTTTTGTTTGGGTGCAACAGTGGACACAAAATCCAGCTTCCTAAGAATCAAAATCTCCAGTGCTAAAAGTTAAAGCTTCTAGTCCTTAAGACTGGTCTTGAAAAGGTATGAGCAAAGCCTAATAAAGGAATCTCAGGATAATCCCACTGGTGTGTCTTCCTGAGAGCAAAACTAAAACTTTTTAAATATATAAAGCTACAGGTCCCCCTTGCTCGAAAGCCAGTTGTGACCGACTCTAGTGGACAGTGCTCATCTCTGTATATTGAGAGTCTGGCCAGGTTATCCTGCTATGGTAATAGAGTAGACTATTCTCAGCATCAGGCGGCAGTTAACTACGGTAACCTGACAACCCTGAGGACTAGTGGCATTGGCAAAGTCCACATGGAAGGATGATGGACCCCAAGTGGATTAAATCCCACTTGAATACTTCTTGATAGAGGGCACAGCTTCATCCATCCTGGCCTGGGGTTGAGGAGGACTTTGTGTGCCAAAAGGGTTCAGGAGGACCAGAAAGTGATGCACGGAACTGGGTCAGTGATATGGGTGTCACACTGCGATGCGGAAGGCAGAAGAAAGGCCATTGCATTATATTCACAGGACAGTCTTCATGGCTGATCGGCATGAGGATTGCCAATATTCGGAATCAGATATAGCACAAGAAGAAGATAAGAATATATATATATATATATATATATATATATATATATATATATATATATATATATATATATATATATATATATATATATATATATATATATATATATATATATATATATATATATATATATATATATATATATATATATATATGTATGTATGTATGTATGTATGTATGTATATATGTATATATGTATATATATGTATATATGTATATATATACGTATATATATACGTATATGTATATATGTGTATATTCCTGATGAAGACACAAATCTATTGATCTGCTGCCATATGGTGAGATTTGGAGAAGTAGAACTATTTGAAGAAATTATTCCTTTTCTTAAATGTGTGGTTCTAGATGCTTTGGTCCAAAAACTAAAGGATTGTGAAAATTTTTGTCACTTATCAAGAGGCTTGAAATTTCCAAATGGCCACCCAAATCAAAAAGACGCAACATAGGAGAATGCCATTCTCTTTTATGGCAGATAATTTGTTTCGATGTTTTTATTTTTTTTAAATTAAATCTTGTTTAAGGCTTACTTGTTGCTCAATATAGTTTTTCTATATAATCACAGAATTGCAGAGTTGGAAAGGGGGCCTTTCAAGCCATTAAGTCCAACCCCCTGCGCAATGCAGGAATCTGAATCAAAACCATACCCGTCAAGTTTCAGGAAATTTCTGTCAACCCCCCCCCCCCCCCCGTATTTTATACTCTTTCTCGCCGTCATCCTGTATTAGTTAGACTGCATTTAGACTGAAATTAGACTGGAGGCCAGTACAGGATAAGCATAGCTGTCCAGTTTCCTGTTTTGGTCAGGAAATTTCCCTTATTTGACAGAAATTTCCCAAAACTTGACAGGTATGATCAAAACACATGTGACAGATAGTTGACCAATTCTCTCTCGAATGCTTCCAGTGTTGGAGTGCTCACACCACCTCTCAAGGCAGTTGGTTCCACTGTCATACTGCTCTAACAGTTATAAAGTTATAGTGGCTCAGTGGTTAAGAAGCTCGCCTTGTTAGCGGGAAGGCTGGCAATTCGGCAGTTCGAGACCTGGGAACTTCATGATGGATTGAGCGTCCGTCTCTGTCCAAGCTCTTGGGGACATGAAAGGAGCCTCTTTTGGGTGTTCCCTAAGCAGAGTTATTTCCGCAAAAATCCTTTCAACCCAGAATAATTTCTGACATGAAATTATTATTAGTAGTAATGACGTTTTTCCTGACATTCAGTCTATATCTAGCTTCCTGTAGTTTCAGCCTGTTATTATGCGTCCTGTACAATTCTAGTAAAGGTAAAGGTTCCTCTTTTTTGAAATCCAATACTGTTATTTATTTATTTATTCATTTACTAGCATATTTTGCCCGGCGGTGCCGGGCTTTGAAAAATTGTGTTGGATAGTAAAGGGTTTTGTCTTTTTTCTTGAACCAATGGTGCTGGGCTGTTTTAAATGGTGTTGTAAGGTTTTGTGATTTTGTGGCTTCGAGGCGCTGCGTCCGCCTGTGGTGGACTTGCGCTCCCAGTGGGGTTTTTGTTTGTTCTTTTTGGGTGTTGTTTTTTTTTTTTTTTGCGTGCTGGCTTCCTCAGTGCCGGGCTCTTTAAATTGGTTTTTGAAGGTTTTTTTTATGTTTATGCAAATTTTATTTAAATTAAATTAAATTAAATTAAATTAAATTAAATTAATTTAATATTATTTAGTTTAAAATTTAATTTTGGTTTTTAAAATGTTTATTTTTACGCATTTACATTTTTTGTTTTGGTTTTTTGGAGTGAAAAGTGATTTTTTTGGTATTTTTTGAGATTAATGTGATTATTTTTGAATGTTTTTATAACTTATTTGATTAATTTTGGAATTAATCTTATTAGTTTTAATATTTTTGAATGTTTTTTCTCTTTTGGCCTCTGGGTGGGGGTGGTGAGCTTTTCTGCCTCTCTACAATTGTTCTCTTCTGTCCTCTGGGTGTCGCTTCCGGTAAGTTTTCTCTTTCTTTTCTCATATGAGTTCCGGTCCTCATGGATAGAAGAAATCTTTTGGTAAGTTCTCTGGGTTTTGGGTGGGGTGGGGTGGGGGGTGGGATTTTTTTGGGGGGGGTCTGTGTGTTTTTTCTGGTTTCTTTTTGGCTGTTTTTGTGTTTCATTTTTGGATTGTTGTGTGTTTTTGATTGTTTTTGGTTTGTGTTTATTTTTTCAGGGGTGGTGGCTTTCTTTCCTGCGGGCCATGCTGGCTGGCCCATGGGAAGGAAGGGCAATGGCAGGGAGGCTTTCTCTCCCACGGGCCATGCTGGCTGGCCCGTGGGAAGGAAGGACAATGGCGGGGTGGTGGTGCTTTCTTTTCCACGGGCCATGCTGGCTGGCCTGTGGGAAGGAAGGGCAGCGGCGGTGGGGGGTTTCCTTTTTTTCCCCGCAGGCCATACTGGCTGGCCCGTGGGGAAGAAGGGCAGTGGCGGGGGGGGTGTTACTTGTATTTTTCACCCACCAGCTGGCCCTTTGAACGGAAGGGCAGCGGTGGTGGGGTGGTGGTTCTTTTTTTTCCCCCACGGGCCATGCTGGCTGGCCCATGGGGAAGAATGGCAGTGGCGGCGGGCGTTTATTTTACTTTTATTTTTTGCGCGCTGGCCGCCTCAGCGTTCTGCGTGCTAATGGCGCGCAGGTTGCTGGGGCTTGTAGTTTTGCCTGCGCATGTTTGCTTACTGCAGCGGTTTTTCCCCTGCGGCTTTTTTTTGATTGGCCGCGGCACGTTTCCGAACGTTCCTTTTGCCGCACCACTCAGCCTGATTGGCTCTGGCGCGGCACAGCACCAGGAATGTTGGGAATTGAAGTTCCCTTTTTTTGTTGTTACCTGCGAACTGGGTTCGGGCGAGTGAACGGAGGCCTATTACGGGCTAGTGGGGCCTGGTGCAACATCCTTTGTCACATTCCAACGGTTAACGCACCATTTTATAGGTATAGATTTAGTCCCTCCCCCCTCACCAAGGCAACTCCGGGCGGTTTACAATGTAAGACACCACACACACTGACATAAAAACACTCCAACACACAACACACATAAATAAAACATCATAAAACTCTAAAATCTTAAAATCTAAGCCTATGAGGAGAGAGGTGGCAGAGAAGATGGATAGATTTGTATCCTGGTTTGGGAAGAAATGGATTAAGTCATTTCATCATTCGAGTTGAAAGCCGGACGAAGCTCCCTGTTGTCACTCTTGCTAAATCCCTTCTCCAATGCAACTTGTTGTGTCATTTTGTGTTGTGCTGAGCTGTGCATTTCTGTAATCTAAACACTGGGAAGGCCTTTGCCTCTGAGGCAAACTTCTTCACTCCCCCCTCTCTCTTCCTTCTGGGAAACCTTACTTAATTACAATCTGTAAAACGCTGAACTGGAGGCAGCACCAGAATGACAGCTGGTAATTGGAAGGTTTTTTTAAAAATGCTTTCATTTTGCCTCTTCCACCCCCAAACTGTGTCCATCCCTTCCTGCCTTAGCCAAGACAATCTGGTTATTGTAGCCTTCAAATTTCCACCCCTCGGGGCTTCTCCCTCTCAGCCCACCCTGACGGGATAAAACTGATCTCGCTATGATGGTGGGGGTTGAGTTAATTACTTGCCGATCCATCCGTGCCTTGTGTGAGCACACAGCTGTTTTCAGGAGTGGCCGAGTGCCAAGCTCACAAGGATGGCTCCCTACAGACCAACCCACTTGTGGTCAGCTGGAAGGCCTCACACAACTACCCTTGGTAGGACTTGAAGTGTTTCAACAATAAATGGTTGGCCAGAGGTCACCTGAGCAGTTGAGACAGAGCGAGGCAATGTGCGATTTCTGCATCACAATCCCAAAGCTATGGATCTGTTGGTGTTCCGTTACCTCGAATCAGGGGTTTTCAACCTATGGCTCATGCGCCTAGGGTTGCCATTCATCCCAGAAAACTGGAATTGTCCTGGATTCAAGGTTTGAAAAATTTTCCTGGCCAGTTCAATAAAAATCATGTTAAAGTGAGAGACTTAACCAGATATTCCCTCTTCCCTGTCTGTTTCTATGGCCAAGTGATGGCCAAGAGCCCCAGTGGTGCAGTGGTTAAACTGCAGTACTGTAACCAAAAGGTTGAGAGTTCGATCCTGACCAGAGCTCAAGGTTGTCTCAGCCTTCCATCCATCCAAGGTTGCTAAAATGAATACCCACCATGTTGGGGACAAAATGCTAATTAGCTTGTCAACTGCCCAGAGAGTGCACTAAGCTCTATGGGGGTAGTATAGATGTGTGATTACTTTTTTTTTTTTTGCTTTGCTTTCTGAACCCAGGTCTTTTGAGCCCCAATCCAATACCTTATCCACTCTACCATGCAGGGTAGGAAGGTAGTTGTATTTGTGGCATCAGTCCATGTAGTGCCATGTCATGGACCAGTCCCCAAACAATGGCTTTTTGAGGAACACCCTCCTCTAAATGCTTCCATCTCCTGAACTGGTCATGGGCAGAGAGCCGTGCCGAAATCTGACATTTTGCCGGCAGGATGGCCAGGTTACCCTGCTGCAGTAATAGAGTAGACCACACTGCCAGTGACTCAACGCCAAGTGTCAGGCAGCAGTTAACTAACCTGACCACCCTGAGGACTAACAGCCTTGGGTGCCAAAGTACACAGGGAAGGGTGATGGTCTCCAAGTAGATAAATCCCACTTGAATCCATCTTGATGGAGAGCAGCAGCCTCATCAACACCGGGCTGGGGCCAATGAGGACTTTGTGTGCCAAAAGGGCTCAGAACCATAAAGTGATTCGCGGAACTGGATCAGTGGTATGGGTGTCATGCTGCAATGTGGAAAGCAGATGAAAGGCCACTGCATTATATTCTCAGGATAGTCTTCATGGCTGATCACCATGATGATCGTCGATATTTGGATCTGGATATGGAAGGAGAAGAAGAAGAAGAAGAAGAGCTTGTTTCCAAAGCAAACCTAAACAAGGCAGCCTAAAGCAAAGCAAACCTAAATGAGGCAGCCTGATTGTATCACACCCTTAATTAAAGCAACTTCATGATATGTTGGTCAAGAACTACACAAACAAAAAGGGAAATCGGAGGTGGTCTTTGTGACTGGGGCAATTCCAAACCTCTTCCCACCCCCTTACATTCCATCTTTAAAAGCAGACCTTCAAAGGGGACATTTGCCATATCCAGACCGCTTATACAAACATATTAAAGTACACAGAGGTGTAGGAGGCGACTAAAATATTCTTCTTATGCCTGCCCGCCCACCCGCCCACACACACACACATGCACACACAGAGACAGACAGACAAAGGTGGACATTTTTTACTGCTTTGCTCATGCACAAAGCCAACTGTCCTACCTTAAAGTCTGACTCCACATGCATGAATGAGACTTGGGAGAAATCTTTATATGCTGCTTGGATGGAGATGTAAGTGGAAGACTGGCCCATGCACCTGCTTTAGAAGTTGCACAGGTGCAAATCTGACCCCAGCGAGTTGGAGTTCCAGCCTGTGTAGACTTAAAACCTGAATGTGTGTGGATTTGACCTGGATTTGAACCAAGTTCTCTTGACTCCTAGTCAAACACTCTAAATTAGGGGTTCCCAGACTTTCTTTTGTCCCAACAGCTTTAAAGGAGTGGCTATTTTATTTCTCAAATGCCCTTGGAGGGGTGGGGGGCATATGAAATGGAACTGTGGGTTGGATCTGGCCCATGGGTTTTAGGTTGGGAACCCCTGCTCTAAATGTTCTGCCAGTGAACACAGAAAAAGCCTCCGCAAAGATTGTGGCATTTTTTAACCACAATTGGATGTACCCCGGACAACCTTTTTTGCCAGCTAATCATTCTCACACTAGGTCAAGCAAAAGGAACTGTAGAATGAATGAAAGGTGCCTTCATTTTGCAAGTTTCACGTCTGGCCTAGACATGGAAGAAGAAGAAGAAGAAGACCATTATGCTACATGGGCTCAATTGATCCAAAGGAACCATCCAAGAAAACAGACAGCACAGTCAGCTCTACCATAAGTTGACCTTAGTCCAAGAAGATTATGCTAGGAAACAGACCAGCGGGGATATGAACATCTTTATGTCACGCACAGTATCCAAACGTTTCCAAATATTTATGTGGGATGTAATCTGAGCCAAAACTCACTTCAAAATAAGCTGCCCTGATTGTGAAAATTAGACCAATCACTGGCAAAACAAGTCAACGTAGACCCTCGTTGGTTGGTTATCCGGTGAAGTCAGAACTTACTTATAGCAACCCTAACAGGACTTTCAAAATAAGTGAGGTATTTAAGGAGTGGTTTTACCAGTTCCACTACTCCATTGAGTTTCCAGGCCAAGTGAGGATTCAAACCCTAGTCAGTGAGTTGGAGTACCAGCCTGTTTGGAGTAAAACTTGAATTTGTGCAGATTTGACCGGGATTTGAACCCAGTTCTCTTGACTGCTAGTCAAACTAACCCAGTAGTTCCCAACGGGGACTTCAAATCCCAGAAGCCTAAGTCAGTACATTGGCTGATCAGTGCTTTAGGGAATTGACTTAAACTACTGGGAATTGAAATCCAAAAACCAAAGGATGGGAAACACCACTCTAACCTTTATACTATATGGGCTCAATTGACCAGAGGAACAATCCAAGAAAACAGATATCTGAGCCAGCTCTACCATAAATTGACCTTAGTACAAGAAGATTGTGCCAAGAAATAGACCTGGGGAGAAAGGAACATTTATTTTAATTTCATGTGCAGTATCTAAACATTTCCAAACGTGCATGTAGAATATAATCTGAGCCAAAACTCACTTCAAAATAAACTGTCTGATTGTGAAAATGACCGGTTTCTTAAAAGTAATGCATTTTCTAATAATTGAGGTTTAGCTACATTAGGCTGTAGCTGTAACTATTTAATACCTTTCCGCTCGTGGGATTGTGGATTTACTCAATGGCGGAAGAAGAAAAGTATTTGCTTCCACTACTTGCAAGCCATTGTTTTTAAGATGTAAGTGAAGTAACATTTGCAGTTACTTCTCAGAAATAGTTACTTCCTCCCAACTGCAGCTACAACAGGGTTTCAGCAGTCTTGGAAGTATTAACAGTAACTCATTGCATCTTAAAAGTAACTCTTCTTCTTGGGCATGATTTACATAGTATCATCATAGCATTGGGTGCTCTTAAAAGGAAAATTAATGAATTCAATTATTTTCAATTTAACTTTAATTCCATTTTGATTTGTTTTTTGCTGACGGACTTATATTTTGGCTGCAGATAGAAACGGAGGTTATTAATTAAGACTCCAACTTTTGCTAATGCCATCTAGGTATGTATTTCATTAATGCTTCTCATTGATTTTGATATTAGGGGCGTTGATGGCTCGGTAGTTAAGAAGCTCACCTTGTTAGCTGGAAGGCTGGCAAGTTGGCAGTTTGAGACCCGGGTATTCATGACAGATTGAGCGCCTGTCTTTGCCCCAGCTCTTGGGGACATGAAAGGAGCCTCATTTGGGCATCCCCTGAGCAGAGTTTCTCCAGCAAAAATCCTTTCAACCCAGAATAATTTATGACACAAAATTATTATTATTGATTTGATCTTGTTTGGATTGTTCTGTTTGACATCATTGTATTGTGAGTTGTCTGTTTTGTTGTTGTAAACCACCCAGAATGGTGATTACACCAATTGGGGCGGGGGAATGAATGAATGAGTAAAATTAATATGGGACCGTGTCTTTTAAGACCTGGGCTACCTGTACTATGAGTTTAACCCCTGTCAAATTCTTCATCTGAGAAATTGAAATTATGCAGGCCAGAAGCTGCTGTTCTTGAAAACTTTATAAATCACACAAGTCCAGTTTGGATATAATAGATAACAGGGCATGTTAATTCCCTAGTAAGAGGGATTTAGATTGCAGCTGTAGTCTGTTTTTGTTAGCCATCCATCCAGAGTAAGGACTGGCTCCACTCCCCTTCACATGAAATCCTCTTAAGCTATCAGTCTAACTCAGGAGACACAGTTATCTTTGCCAGCAATGAGGGCTAGAAACTTATTCAACAAACAAAGTTGTAATCTATGCACCCTTGCAGGATAATTTATCTTTGTTATCTGTTTACCAAGTTCCCTCTGCTGCCTTTGCAGACTGCAGACTTTACCCGACAAAAAAAGAGATCAACTCAGTATCAAACATATTGAAAGAAAACAACACTTCTCAGTTTGGACAATTTTAAAGCCAGCCAGCAAGTCAAAGAAAAAAAATGCAAAGCAATATACCTCTCAGTAACAAAAAGTCTACGAATGCTCTTTTCTGAAGACCATAATTTACAGAGGAGAAGAAGGAGAAGGAGAATACAAAGATGAAGACGGAGGAGGAAAAGGAGAAGAAGAAAATCTAAAATTATGGCTCATAAATGGAACATAAATTGAGCCCTGATGTAATTGCTAATCGTTCCCCAGAATCTTTTGAGATACTTGACACTACACCTGAACAGGTATTTGTTTATATTTTCCCTCCCTAGAGGCTAAAGTGGCTAAGATGCTGACTGAGAAGGAGGGAGGTCAGCAGTTCGATTCCCGAGTACTGCACGACGGAATGAGCTCCCGTCTCTGTCCCAGCTCCTGCCAACCTAGCAGTTCAAAAGCAAGAAATTGCAAGTAGATAAATAGGGACCACTTCGATGGGAAGGTAAACAGTGTTCCATGCACTCCAGTGTCTAGTCATGCCTGCCACATGACCATGGAAACGTCTGCAAATGCAGACAGCGCTGGCTGTTTGGCTTTGAAACAGAGATGAGCACTGAACCCTAGAGTCAAATATGACTGGCTTTTGAGCAAGGGAAACCTTTACCTTTACCTAGAGTCTAGAAAGCCAACTGGCCCCATTTCAGTATATTTACACAGGCTAGCTTGAGTTACAAGCATTTTCTAAATTTCACAAAAATTGGGTTACAGGCAGCTTTCCATTCCTTAAAACCCAATCCTTCTTGCTAATGGTTTCTCAGGAAAGTTCGGCGCATGTCTGATCTCTGAAGGAGGAATGGGGAAAGTTACTTTCCTGGAATTGCCCACTACTGCAGAATTTTGCAAACCTAGTTTGGTATCCCCATCTCCGCTGTACTGGTTTTGCTGTATATATCCAAAACTTTACAGGAATCAATGGGAGTGGGATGGGGGACAGGGACAAACTTTGGGGGGCTCATTGGAAGGGGGTGAGCCCATAACGTCTTCCCTGCTTGCTTCTGCCCCCCTACCTTCAAAGTCGGAGAGAATCCCATCCAGATGTTCTTTGACAGACAACTGAGACATCTTGGCCTTCAGGGGGCCCAGGGCATGGGTGGGTGGATTTCTCAGTCCTCCTGGTTGGGGGGTTCGATTCCCCCCCCCCACACGCAGCCAGATCTATCTCCTCCTCCTTTCTCCTGGATCTGCACCTCTTGAAAGACCCTGCAAAAGGGAGAAAAGAGAGGAAAATGGGAGGAAATTAGGATCATAGAAGGAAGAAGGGGAAAGTTTGGGTCTGGGTCCTGCACCATTGGGGAACCTCCACACAAACCTGCAGGCGTCCAGTGTGCAGGCTCAGAAGAGAGTGAATGTGGAATCTTGAAGGCTGACTTCTCTTCTTTTTTCCACTCCCCCCCCCAACCCAGGGAAAGCCCCCACCCCTCCAGCTAAACCCTTCCAGGGAGCACATTGGCTGAAAGGGATTGACTGTCCTTTTCCTTGTGGGGAAATAGGAGACAAAGGAAGTTGGGAGGGAGACAGAGAGAGAGAGAGTAGAGAGGAGGGGGTTGGATGGGAGGTGGGCCTGCAATTCAGAGAAACAGCAGCAGGCCAGCTGTGATTTGGCTTAAATCCAGATGTGCAGACTCTTTGCCTTTTTCCCTTTTGAAAAGAAAGTTCACCCTCCCCGGGCCACCAGGTCTTCTGGATGGAATTGACATGCAGCTGGTCATGCAATGGTCAACAACTCTCCTGCTCCTATGCCTCCATCAGGAGCAGCCAGACAGGGTTAAGAAGCTCGCCTTGTTAGCTGGAAGTCTGGCAAGTTGGCAGTTTGAGACCCAGGTATTGCAGGACAGATTGAGCGCCTGGCTCTGTCCCAGCTCTTGGGGACATGAAAGAAGCCTCATTTGGGCGCTCCCTGAGTGGAGTTTCTCCCACAAAAATCCTTCCAAAATCTCACACGAAATTATTCTTAGGAGCAGCCAGGACAAAGAGAAGCAAGGGAGCAAGTGAACAGCCCATTGAGATGTATGGATGGGTTTGCCAAATGTGGTGGCATACTGGTTAAGATGCCGAGCTTGACAGCCGGAAGGTTGGAAGGTCAGCATGAGCTCCCGTCCTCTGTCCTAGCGCCTGCCAACGTAGGAGTTCAAAAGCAGGAAATTGCAAGTCGATAAATAGGTACCTCTTCAGTGGGAAAGTTAACAGTGTTTCATGTGCTCCGATGTCTAGTCATGCCTACCACGTAACCCTGGAACCATCTGCAGACGCAGGCGGGGCTCTTTGGTTGTAAACAGAGATGAGTACCTTTAGTGACATTGTACATGCATACATAACAGTACCGCATCCTAGAGTTGGACATAATTGGCTTTCAAACAAAGGAGACCTTTACCTCTACCTTACGAACTTGGTTCTTAGAGGCAGAAGCACAGTGCTGGGTGGGAGAAGGTGGCAATCTGGATTTCTTCACCACCATGTGGGGGGGGCCCAGAGTTTGAAACAGGGGTTCCCAACCAAAGGCCTGCAGTCCGGGTATGGCCTGCGGCACCATTTCATATGCCCCCCCCCCTCCAAGAGCATTTGAGAAACAAAATAGCCACCCTTTCGAAGCTATTGGATAATAAAATGGCTAACCCCATCATGCAGGCAGGGGGGAATGGCCGTCTGGCCCTTGAAGCTGACTGAGAGAGATTGTGACCTGCCCCCCGGCTTGAAAAGTTTGGGAACCCCTGGTTTGAAAAGTTGTGTTTTTTTGGGTGGGGTGGGTGGGGTGGGGACTACAACTTCTAGAGTCGAAGTGCACAAGAGAGACGGCATGTTGTTAGAAGTTGTGTCCAAAGTTCTTTTCCTCTGGGACAACTGAACGGGATTTTAGCTACCAACCAACGGTGTGCTCTCTGTCATTCCATCTGTCTGTGCAACAGAAACTTGCTGGGAAAATATCTCCTTGGAGATGAAAGGAAAGTTTTATCCACGGTGTTTGATCATTGACAGCCCAGAGAGGAAGCCACACTTTGCTTCAAAGCTGCAGGATTTGGGGAATGAAAAGTTTAGAAGGCTGCAGCTATTTTAATTAAAATAGACTATTTTAATGAAATATTAAAAAAACACTTTGGTATTGATAATGCAGTGGCTGATACAGCTTGAGGTGGAAAACACTAACATGGAAGCTTAAGATCAGCTTCCCTAACCCATTTGGTGATCTGCCCCGGTGAAGATAAAGGTAAAGGTTCCCCTTGCTCAAAAGCCAGTTGTAGCTGACTCTAGGGTTCAGTGCTCATCTCTATTTCGTAGCCAAAGTGCCAGTGCTGTCCGCATCTCCAGACATGTGGCAGACAAGACTAGACACCAGAGCGCATGGAATGCTGTTACCTTTCCCACTGAAGTGGTATCTATTTATCGACTTGCAATTTCTTGCTTTCGAACAGCTAGTTTGGCAGGAGTTGGGACACACAGAGACGGCAGATCATGCCATCGTGCAGCACTCAGGTCTCAAACTGTTGATATGCCAACCTTCCGGTCGTCAAGTTCAGCATCTTAACCACTAAGCCACTGCAGTTCCTGCTCCCGTGAAAACCCCCTGTGAAACAGGAAGTCTTATCTTGAACCTTTGCACAAATACAAAACTAGTAACCCATTTTAACTTCTAAAGATGGTAGTTATTATGACACATTTCAAAATAAATACGGTAAACTTTGCCTGGATTTGCAAACTGTTTTCAGCGTAACACATGTATTTTTAATGGTATCTTGGGAGTTGAGTTATTCTGTCCTTACTCTACCAAAATATGTCTGCAAAAATAAAATAAAAAAATAAAGCAGCTGAAGATCTCAAAAAAAGAGTAAGTCGTGATTTGTTTTGACAATGTGAACCGATCCATTAATGACAGCCCAAGTAAAAGTCACAAGATTATTGAATTAAAAATCTCTGGAATCCTGTTGATTCCCATTTTTAAAGAAATCCATGTGGTCAAAGCTTTCAGGAAAACTCCTTTGGGGTCAACCAGATATCAGAGATTCACAATTAGAACTGTTGATCGTTGAAAGGTTAAAACAACAATAACACTCTTTATTAATGGATTAGATTTATGCCTGCAGTGGCTCAAGTGGCTAAGACGCTGACTGGGAGGTGGAAGGTCAGCAGTTCGATTCCCGAGTACTGCAGGATGGAATGAGCTCCCGTCTTTGTCCCAGCTCCAGCCAACTTAGCAGTTTGAAAGCAAGAAATTGCAAGTAAATAAATAGGTCCCACTTCGGTGGGAAAGGTAACAGCGTTCCGTGCACTCTGGTGTCTAGTCATGCCTGCCACATGACAACGGAAATGTCTGCAAAAGCAGACAGCGGCTTTGAAACAGAGATGAGCACTGAACCCTAGAGTCAGATACGACTGGCTTTTGAGCAAGGGAAACCTTTACCTTTACCTTTCTTTATTGGGCTCATGGCAAGGTACACAGAAAGAGCCTCCTTGAAGATTGTGGTATTTTTGAACATCAACCAGGCATACCCTGGGCAACAGCAACTATGTTGTGCCGGCTAATCTTTCTCACACTGGTTCTGGTGAAAGAAACTGCTGGATGAACTCCACAAAGGTGGCTTCATTTTGACAGTTTCACATCTGACCTGGGGGCTGAGTTGGCTCAGTGGTTAAGAAGCTTGCCTTGTTAGCTGGAAGGCCGGCAAGTCGGTAGTTGGAGACTGGGGTACTGCATGACGGATTGAGCGCCCGTCTCTGTCCCAGCTCTTGGGGACATGAAAGGAGCCTCATTTGGGTATTCCCAGAGTGGAGTTTCTTCTGCAAAAATCCTTTCAACCCAGAATAATTTCTGACACAAAATTATTATTACGTCTGACTTAGACACAGAAGAAGAACAGCAGGGTAGATTTAGATCAACTAAAAAAAGTTGGAATGCTCCTTCCGCAATCCGATCAAGACAGCAATTAACCTTTTAAAGCTTGGCTTATCACTGTGTTGAGCGTCTTAATCAAGGTCAGCAGTTCGAGACCCGAGTGCTGCACGATGAAGTGAGCCTCCATCATCTGTCCCAGATCCTGCCTACCTAGCAGTTTGAAAGCAAGAAGCTGCAAGTAGATAAACAGGTGCCACTTTGGCAGGAAAGGTAACAGTGTTCTGTGCACTCTAGTCATGCCTGCCACATGTCCACGGAAATGTCTGCAGATGCAGGCAGCACTGGCACTTTGGATGTAAATGGAGATGAGCACTAAATCCTAGAGTTGGATGCACCTTGCTCTTGAGCAAAGAAGATCTTTACCTTTAACTTCATCACTGTGTTGTTCGTTGTTTAGCTTTCAAGTCGTTCTTAAAGCAGAGGTTCCCAACCTAAGGCCTGTGGGCTGGAACTGGCCCATGGCACCATTTCATGTGGCCCCTCACCCCTCCATGGGCACTTGAGAAATAAAATGGCCACCCCTTTTGAAGATGTTGGGACAAAATGGCCAACCCCATTGTGTAGGCAGGGGAAAATGGCCGTCCAGCCCTCGAAGCTGGAAAAAGGCTTGAAAAAGTTGGGAACCCCTGTCTTAAAGCATCCAAAATCAGCTGAGGTTTATCTGGTCACTTGGCAACAATGGCTAGCTTTCCCAAAGGCTGTCGCAGCTGCTAGAACTTATAACTGAGGTCCGGTTTATTTTATGAGCCATCAGGTTGTTGTCAACTTTTAGCGACCCTATGAATGCGAGCTCAGCTCTTGCAAACTCAATCCTGTGGTTTCCCTTGGTTAGTTTATCCATTGCACATTTGGTTTCCCTCATTCCCTGCTGCCTTCCACCTTTCCCAGCATTCATGTCCTTTCCAAAGGAAGTCTTTCCTTCTCACGATGTGGCCAAAGTAGGGACAGACTCAGTTTCATCCTTTTTGCCTCCAGAGACAGTTCAGCCTTGACTGCTCGAAGACCAATTTGTTAGTCTTTCCAGTAGATCTGCAAATACTGCTTGGAAGAACTGAACATTTCAGATTTTGCAAGATGCAGGAGCTAAGCCGAATGCAAGGGTCTGAAAACAGAAATAAAACTGAAAACAGAACAAACCAGGCAATTCAAATGTTGATTGTAAAGATTTGGTTAGAACCACCTCCCCATGTGTCATGATCACAAAGAAATGGGTCCAGGAATTTGGAGCATAAAGCTTTCCTCTAGGCTTATTTACCTTCAGCTTAACTTGCAGGTTAAAAGTATCAAGGGAGGGAACCCATCTGGGAAAGTATATATTTGTTTGAGGAAGGGGTTTTTCTTTAACACCTTTGCTTCCTACCCAACCCAACCCAACCCAACCTGAGCTTCTCCCTCACTGCTGAAACCTGAAAAAAACCTAGCTTTGATTTATTTTTCACACCCAGCGACCTTTGTCTGTCTTTCAAAAGAACTGAGAAATTAAAAGGAAGCAAAAAATTGCAAACATGTGGCATTTCTGGGTCTTGTTTTTCAAAAATATTTTTCCCATGAATGTTTCCCCATCTGTATTCTCTGATTCTTCCAAACCAGGGAAAAGTCACAATTTTCTTAAGTATAGCTTGGATTGGTATGAACTTCTTGGTCAGCGTTGTGAATGGTGGTTTGAGACTAAAATCAGGCAGTAAGATAGATAGATAGTGTTGGGATGGCAACGGGAATTGCCGCGGAGGGCCACGGAAGCGAGAATGACTGGACGCAAGGAAGGCAACACCCACTCCACGATTTTTGCACCACCACCCCCTCGGAGTCTATGCCTAGAGCTCCTGTGAACATGGTGCCAGTTCGAACGATATACAGGTTCAGGATCGGGGCATATGGCCCCGAACTGATTCTGTCTATCCACCGGTGGCTGAGGATTCGATTGACTTCTTGGAGAGCTATTTGCGCCTCCCGCGGAACGCGGATGCGATCAGCTGGCTGCTTTCCTAAAGTTAGCAGTGAAAAGAGCGGTTTTAAAAGCTCCGTGTCTAATCTAAAGAATAGTCTAGCCCAATTGATATTTCCTAATATCTGTTGCAGTTCAACTAGCGTGATTGACTCTTTAATGTTGATTTTGGGCATTGCTGGCGCTGCGAAAGACCGAAGCAACCAGTGCCCTAGATATTAGTAAGGCTCAGTTCTCTGAACTTTCTCTGGGGCAATGAGTAACCCCTTTTCCCCCAGAGTAGTCTGGAGGTCAGAGAATACCTCGCTGCCCAGTTTGGGCGCTGCTAGCAAGATGTCATCCATGAAATGGCAAACTAAGACTTTAGGGTGCAGATTTCAAAACTTTCCCAGCGCCTCGTGGACATATATTTGACACAGAGTGGGCGAGTTGAACATGCCCTGTTGCAAAAATTTCCACGTGAACCTTTGGGTTGGCTCCCTACGGTTAACCACTGGCACTGTAAAAGCAAATCTTTCCCTGTCTCTAGGGTCTAGAGGGATGGTGTAAAAACAATCCTTTAAGTCCACTACCAGGATCTCCCATCCTTCGGGAATCATGTTTGGATTGGGAGTGCCGCATTGAAGCGGACCCATTGGCTGAATGCATTTGTTGATCTCTCTGAGATCATGCAGAAGTCGCCACTTTCTGGATTTTTTCTTAATGACAAAAATGGGTGAGTTCCAGGGACTGGTAGATGGCTGTATGTGTCCCGCTTCTAGCTGCTCTTTAACAAGCTGCTTTAAGGCTACCAACTTCTCTCCAATTATAGGCCATTGTTCCACCCAGACCGGCTCATTTGTGAGCCATTTGAGTGGTAGGGCCATTACCCAAAAGTTAGGGTAGCACGAAATTGTTGTAAGATGTCCCGCCCCCAGAGATTCACATGCACATTCAAAATATGCGGCTGAATGACAGCGGTGCCTTCAGCTCCAGGGATGGTGACTTCTATCCAATCTCTGCCTCTATATGCCTCTTGAACTCCTCCTACCCCCCACACATCAGAGACTGGTTCAAGGGCCCACTCTGGGGGCCACAATTGCTGGCTGATCATTGGCTCTGGTATCGAGCAGTCCATCAAATGGTCTTTTGTTTAAAAATACCATAATGACTGGTCGCTGTTTCCACTCTATGTGGCAACGATCTGGTACCCTCCTATTGCCCCCTCCTCTCTTGGGCAATCTGGCGAACTGAGGTAGAAACCTTCTCTATTCTCCCTTTGGCTGTTACCTGGCTGGTGACAAGGAACCATGATCAGTTGCGCTATTGAATCTCCCCTGCTAATGGTCTGGGGTAGGTGTGTCCAAAGTTGGATCCTGATGACATCTGTGTAATCGGAGTCTATGACTCCAGGGACCACAAAGATCCCTCTTTCCCCTACACTGCTGCAAGGCAAAACCAATCCTATGGTACCCTTGGGCAGGGGTCCCCTGGACTGGGAATTTACCAGATAAGTTGTGCCTGGCAGGTCGCATGTGATGTCCTCCTGGCACTCCAAATCAAGCCCCGCACTGCCTCGGGTGGTCTGTGCCTCAGGGGAGCTGGGTGCTAGGCTGGGCGTAACTAATGTGATGCCATCTCTGGTGCTTCTAGAGTGGCTGTCCCTGTTTGGACCGGGGCCAGAGACAAGCCCGAGTTCTGGTTTCCTGAATTTGGACATTGCCTAGCCCAGTGAAAGCCATTGTGGCACCGTGGGCACTGAGTGGATGGTACGGCTGGACGGCCCGCTGGTTGGCCGACCCCTTTCATGCCGCCCCCTTTTTTGCGGGGTTGTTTTGACCAACACTCCTTAGCAAAGTGCCCCACCTTGCCGCACTGGTAGCAAGCTCCCTTGGGTCATTCTTTGGATTGGCTGTTGGACCGACCTTCCCCTTGTACCACTGCCGCCAGAAGACCCATTTTATAGGAGTTTGTCCCGACATCAGCACAAGCTCAGATCATGTCCGTAAGCGTTAGGTCTGGATGGTGATCCATCGCTTGCAAGATTTTGCGGCAATCAAGGTTGGCATTGTCTTTGGCCAACTTCATCATAAGCTCCTCCTGCGCCTCTGGATTATCTATCTGTCTACTGATTGCTTCCTCTAATCTATTGATGAAATCCATGTAGGGCTCTTGTGCTCCTTGCTTGATGGATGTGTAATTTTTAGCCGCTTTGCCACTGGCAGGCACCTTGAGATATGCCCTAAAGGCAGCTTCAGATGACAGCTGGAGAGTGGCTGTTGGTAGGACAGACTGCGCAGAAATGGTTGCGAACTGACCTGAGCTCAGTAGTTGCTCAGCAATTACTGCTCCTCCCATCCTGGCAGCTTTAGCCTGTGCTTCGAGTCGAAACTCGCTGTCCCACAATACGTATTGGCTGGGAGTCAGCATCATCCGTATCACGTTCTTGAGCTACTCCTCATCAGCTCTTTGCTTTGCGGACAATTCCTGCCCCTCCAAGCAAGATCCCATACTTACGTGACTGGAGGTCCCTTGAGGTTTTACGGGGTAAGGTTGTCAGAAGTAGGGCAAGTGAGTTTATGGTGTGAGATCCCTCGGGTCTGAGCGAGAATCGTGGGCTGGCAACCGCCTCTGCCGATGGTCAGGGTTCACAGCTCACCCTGCCGTGGAACGCGCGTCTAATTTTCTTTCTTTCCAATTTCCGATGAACGAGTTTTCTCAATCCTTCATTGACCTGCGGACCCAGTTCGGCCGTGTGCACGAATGGTGGGTGCGGGTCATTAGGGCGAGGCTTAGGAACCTATAGCAAGTTCCAACGGTTAACCTTTGGTTTTATAGGTTAAGATAGATAGAGAGACACTATCTAGAACAAGAATAGTTTGTGTAGCACTGAAGCAGTTTAGCACTAGATCACTCACTATCAGATAGATAGATAGATAGATAGATAGATAGATAGATAGATAGATAGATAGATAGATAGATAGATAGATAGATAGATAGATAGATAGATAGATAGATAGATAGATAGATAGATAGATAGATAGATAGAATGAAAGAACAAAGAGAATTAGGGAACATGATCTTTTTATCAGACATGTTGAAGGGAAATAGAGGAAAGACAATGATTTTAAATAACTTGTAAAGCAATTAAAAAGTCATTTGTCTATCTATGTATCTAGATAAAAATAATAATAAAATGTGTTGGAGATGTAAAAATACATTGGGCACATATGTACATATGTGGTATGAATGTAAAAAGGTCGAGAAATTTTGGGAGGAAATTGAGAAGGAGATGGTTAATATTATGGGAACATCTCTCAAATTGGGGCCAAGTAACATCTTGTTGACAGACATAGATAATATGAACCTAGATGATGATAAAAAAGAATTATTGGCTATAATGCTTACTATGGGCAGAATGTATATAGCAAAAAATTGGAAGAATGATATAATATTAAAAGTAGATGATTGGTATAAGGAGATGTGGGATCTCGCATTGAATGAAAAATTAACATGGGCGTTGATTTTTTAAAAAGGAATAATTAAAGAGAATAGATTCTGGAATATATGGAGACAGTTTGTTGATCATGCTTTGAAGGGAGAGGGGAAGAATAGACTGACACTAGACCAATTGAAGTTTTGGGTACAGTAGAAATCAGTGGGAAATACCACATCCTCCAGGGCAATGTAAATACACTTGATGTATAGAATGTAATATTGGAATAAATTGATAAGGATAGAAACAGAAATATAATTGTTTTGGATAAATTTGATTTGAATAGAAATTAGATAAAATAAGAAGTATTGGTTACTAATGTTTAAGAGTAAAGTTGGGATATTTATCATTGTGATAATAAAACATTAAAGAGACAGTAAGTTAAATGTTAAATTTCAAAAGGGTTATATTTAGACATATATACATCTAATTCTATTGTCTAAAGATCTTTTTTTCCCTTTTACATTGATAATGTCAATGTATTATTTACATGTTTTTCTATGGTTTTCCCCCTGTATTTGTATGTCACCCTTTTTTTTGAAAATCAATAAAAATGTATAAATAAATAAAAAGTCTTTTGTCATATAACTCATTCTAAAACCATGTAACAGTTTACTTCCAAACTGTGTAGATTTCATTCTCTTCCCCCACCTTTCCCCAAGTAATGGATCACAGGTAATTTTCTTACTTTTGGTGAATTATGACTTGGGGAAAGAAAAAAACAAAAAGGCCATGAATTCCCCATAACTGTGTCCTGTATAACATGTTCCTTCCAGACCTCTCTTGTGGATTGTCATTAGCAAAGTTTTTTCAGAAACTTAGCATTCTCCTCCCCAAGCAGGTAACTGTAAGTTATGTTTGAGAAGGAAGGAAGGTCAATGGATTTACCCTTCTGATTCTGTATCTAAATTCTGCTGCAGATCTTTTTCATAATGTTGTTACCCTCTAAAGCAAGGTTTTAGCTTTAGAGTGCTGTGACTTGTGGCCTCTTACTGGCTTGTCTAGATGGCAAGAGTAGTCGGATCCCAAGGTGAGTGGGAAATAGCCCTCTTTCATTGATTTTTCTGTCCATCCATATCTCAAAATGTCTCCAGAATTTAGAGGGGTTGATAGAAGGTGCCTTGAAGCATAGAATGGAGACAGTTGGCCCTTTTATCTTAACCATAACCCCCTCTGGTCAAGGTATCCCTGGCTTGAAAGCCAGATGTTCTGACTCTAGGGTGTGTTGCTCATCTCAATTTACAGCCAAGAGCCAGTGATGTCAGCATTTGCAGACATTTTCATGGTCATGTGGCAGGCATGATGAGATACTGGAACATATGGAACATTGCTACCTTTCCCAATAATAATAATAATAATAATAATAATAATAATAATAATAATAATAATAATAATAATAATAATAATAATAATAATAATAATAATAATAATAATAATAATAATAATAATAATAATAATAATAATAATAATAATAATAATAATAATAATAATAATAATATAGTGTCAGAAATTATTCTGGATTGAAAGGATTTTTGCTGAAGAAACTCCACTCGGGCGATGCCCAAATGAGGCTCCTTTCGTGTCCCCAAGAGCTTTTCCCACCCAAGTGGTCCCTATTTATCTACTTGCAATTTTTTTGCTTTCAGTTTGCTAGGTTGGAAGGAGCTGGGACAGGGACGGGCACTCAAACCATCATGCAGTCCCTGGGTCTTGAACTGCTGACATGCCAGCCTTCCAGCTAACATGGCAAGCTTCTTAACCATGGAGCCACCACAGCCTCATTCCCACTGAAGTGGTACCTATTTATCTATTTGCAATGTCTTGCTTTTGAACAGCAGGAGCTAGGACAGACAATGGGCACTCACTCCATCGTTCAGCCCCAGGGTCTATAACTATAATGGCATAGACTGGTTAAATGACAGTAATAAATAAAACATTTTGCCCATAGCCGTATGAAGTGGCTGGAAGGGTGGGTTTTCAAGGTGTTGTAGCTAGAGACAGAAAAGATAAATTGCCCTTTTCCACCAAGTGCCAGGATCCAACCAGGTACCTATGTTAGTTCATCCTTACTCGAAAGCCAGTTGTATCTAACTCTAGGGTTCAGTGCCCATCTTTGTTTATAGCCAAAGAGCCAGTGCTGTCCATTTCCGTGGACATATGGCAGGCATGCCTCAACACATGATTGCATGGAGCGCTGTTTACCTTCTCACTGAAATGATCCCTATTTATCTACTTGCAATTTCTTGCTTTCAAACTGCTAGGTTGGCCGGAGCTGGGACTGAGGTGGGAGCTCACTCTGTCATGCAGTGCTCGGGAATCGAATGCCTACCTTCTAGTCATTAGGTTCAGCATCTTAACCCCTTGAGCTACTATGTTAGCAGAAGGCATATGTGGATGAGTTGCCCATGAAACCAGGATCTCTGGGGAAAGGGAAACGGAAACACCACTGACCCCAGATCTCTCCCCCCCACACACACACCCCACAAATGGGGATTGGGAAATGTCAGCCAGAAAAACCCCACAGCTGGGAACGAGGAGGCTCCAGCTGGCCTTCAGAAGATCGCCAACAGATGTGAATATCATTTGCGGGAGGGGGGAGATGAAGGCCAGGAGGAAATCAAAGGGGAAAGAAAGAACAAGTTGATTGGAACAGCCGGTGTGTCCCAAATGTGCAGATGAGTAATACCATTAGGCTTTTCCAGATGATGCATTTGTACCAACATTTGTTCTAGCTGCTGCTCTTGGTTGTTGAGAAGTCTCTCCTATTTCACTTTGTAATTCTTTCCCCCACCTAAGTTCCTGGATTTGTTTCATTCTCCCAAAACTGTTTTAATACATCAATTTTAATTTTGTCCTCTTTTCTACCATGTGCTTGTGTGTAGTTTAATGGTATGGAACTTCCTAGATCAGGGGTTCCCAATCTAAGGCCAGTGGGCCGTATCTGACCCATGGCACCATTGCATGTGGCCTTTCACCCCTCCAAGGGCATTCGAGAAACAAAATAGATGCCCCTTTGAAACTGTTGGGACAAAATGGCCGCCCCATTATGCAGGCAGGGCAAAATGGCCATCCAGCCTTCAAAGCTGACTGAAAGAGAATGACCTGGTCCCAGGCTTGAAAAGGTTGGGAACCCCTATCCAAATGTTTCAGCACTAATATTCTACAAGCACAAGGAAGCTGAAATCAATGCAGCACAAGGACACAAGCAGAATTGCACTGAACAAGAGTGGATAGTGGGAGAATATCCTAGACAGACAGAGAGATAGATAGACAGATAGACAGACAGATAGATAGATAGGTAACGGTAAAGGTTTCCCTTGCTCGAAAGCCAGTCGTATCCGACTCTAGGGTTCAGTACTCATCTCTGTTTCAAAGCTGTCTGCTTCTCCAGATGTTTCTGTGGTCATGTGGCAGGCATGACTAGACACCGGAGTGCACGGAACACTGTTACCTTCCCACCAAAGTGGTCCCTATTTATCTACTTGCAATTTCTTGCTTTCAAACTGCTAGGTTGGTAGGATAGATAGATAGATAGATAGATAGATAGATAGATAGATAGATAGATAGATAGATAGATAGATAGATAGATAGATAGATAGATAGATAGATAGGCACTATTTAGAACAAGTATAGTTTGTGTAGCGCTAAAGCAGTTTAGCACTAGATCTCTCACTATCAGCATGCATTTCCCATAAAACCCAAGCCTTTCCACTAGCAGCAGAAAAGGAAGCAAAAACATACCATAATATGAAAACACAGGATTATGAGCTGCAAGTCTTCTTGACACACAAGCCCTAGAATAAACTGTGCTTTTCGTGAATCCTTATGCTTGGCGGCTGCAACTCATATCTGAGAATGCATTTTCCACCCTAAAGCAGGACTGCAATGGGACTGAAATAGACTGCCACAGCCTTGAGGATATGGACAAGGTGCGCCTTCACAGCCAGTCCATCTGGCATGGCCTCTTCTACCTCCACGGACATTGGGAATCAGAGTTCCTCTTCCATTCATTTTGCCATTGGTTCCAATATGATGGTTTCCAGTGGCATTTCCTCCACTGAGGGGGCCATCACCCCACCTAAAGGGGCTCATCTGCCTGTAGCCATTGGCCCCTTTAGGGAGTCAGGTTATTTACCACTGCCCAACAGAATCCTTATTCTATTGCAGGCAAAACACGACTCCTTGTGGAGAAACCACACATCTACAATGAGAGCAAAGGGTGAAGCTTACTTGGTGTTCGTCATTCTAAAAAAAGTCATGTGGGATAGCAGAGCATTTGAAAAGTTGGGAAATTCAAGAAAAGAAGTAGTGCCCAACATTAATATCTAATATCTGTTTAATATTACAGTGCTCTACAGGACCTGTGGTCCACCTCCATCACTTTGGGAGCATCCAAAGAAATTGCAATTACATAAATAGGGACCACTTCAGTGGGAAGGTAAACAGCGCTCCATGCGCTCCGGTGTCTAGTCATGCCTGCCACATGACCACGGAAACTTCTGCAGAAGTAGACAGCGCTGGCTCTTCGGCTTTGAAACAGAGATGAGCACTGAACCCTAGAGTCTGAGACGACTGGCTTTCGAGCAAGGGCGACCTTTACCTTTACTAAACAATACTGACGCTGACCTGGGCCTGGTGGAAATTGTTTCCTTTGTTAAGATTGCCCTCTTGTGGACACAGGGGAAAGGGATACTCCAGGTACAATTCGTGAAAAGCAATTCAAGATAAGATTTTTAGATTTTTTCCAGACTACACATACCATCATTCTCCATTCTGGCAGTTCTATCTGAGAAACACCTCACAAACACCTCAGTGGGGTGGTGCTGGGAGAGAGGCCTAACCTGGAAGTCGTTGAGTCTTGCTAGGCTTACCTACTTGCTCAAAAAGCTCCCAGCTAGTGCCAGGACAGGTCCAGGAAGATTGGGAGAAGCTAGGCCTAGTTAAGCCTCAAAGGTTTCCACTATAGGCCATTATTCCAGATGAGTCCTGATGACGTGTCTTGTAGGGTGTCGCCATAAAGGTTTCCCTTGCTCAAAAGCCAGTTGTGTATGACTCTAGGGGACGGTGCTCATCTCCGTTCACAGCCAAACAGAAAGCGCTGTGTGCTTTTGCAGATGTGTCCGTCGTCATGTGGCAGGCATAACTAGATGAGGAAGCACATAGAACACTGTTACCTTTCCTCCCAAGTGGCTCCTATTTGTCTACTTGCAATTCTTCCTTTCAGATTTCTAGGTTGGCAGGAGCTGGGACAGATGGCGGGTGCTCACTCCATCATGCAGCACTCGGGTCTCGAACTGCTGACCTGCCAACCTTCCAGTCATCAAGCTTAGTGTTGTAAACACTAAGCCACTGCGGCCTTGTACGTAAGGTGATTTTGTACTACCAAATGCGCATCTGTAATGCAAACAAGACATGCATTAGCAGGAATTTGTCCTGATGATACACAATTTAACTCATGTACATACAAACCAACAACAGAATTCTGGTGTGTTTGTGTGCACGTTACTGTATATGTGAGAAGGATCACACCCGCATGTATATACATGAGTTTGAATCATTCTATTTGAATGAAATCGACTCATCAAAAACTAATTGTAATCTCCCTGAGGGAATGTACACACAAATCATTGTCTTTCATTCCAAAAAGATAATTGTTCCTTTGGAGGCTTGTTCCCCTTCATTTGAGTTATGGTATGATCAAGAAACGGTTTCCAAATCTCATAAAATTTATTTTTACTTATGATACCTTTTTTATTATTTATTTCAGACGTGAGCTTGTCGTTCAACGCGGTTGTCCAATTTTGAGCATACCAATCCTCAATTTTTAATTGTTCACTTCCCTTCCACTTGGCAGCTATGTAAATCCTTGCAGTTGTAATCAGAATAGATAATAATTCTGCCTTACAATGATTTAAATTCAAACTACCAAATTCAAATATTAGCACACTAGGTGCATCCAATTTGATGCTAGTGCCCAACATTCCTGACACCTCTTTTCCTACTGTTGTCCAAAATTCTTTTAGTTTTTTGCACTCCCACCACATATGAAGATGTCCCAACTACTTTTTTACATCTCCAACATAGATTAGATTTAGATTTGTCCATCAAGTTTATTTTTACTGGGGTTGAATACCATTCCCAAAGTACCTTGTTACTGTTGGAGTTTTATTGGCAACCTCGCATGCTGCTTATAGTTGGAGTGATTGGGAGGGCTTATTTTGGCTGGAATTCCTGCCTAGCCAATTTTATTTATATCTTATTTTCAAACAATAAAAATACACGATACTGTATAAACATTCCTTCTAATTAAAAAAACGAGCAATAACAAATCTAACCATAAAAACAATCCATTTTTACTTAGAACATTCCTTGCCACATCTGAATTGAAAAAGAGCTCAACCTTTCTTCACACTGTGTTCTTTGTCAGTCGGTGTCAGTTGTTTGTCGCTGCTGAAATATTCCAGGAATTCTCAACCTTTTAAAGCCGTGGGCCGGGTCACGCTCCCTCAGACAGCTTCAGGGGCCAGATGACCATTTTGCCCTTCCTCCATCACATGGCACTTCCTGGTGTGGTAGAGGCAGTGGTGGACCACATGACATGGTGCTGCAGGCCGCATCCGGCCCACAGGCCACAGGTTGGAAATCCCTGATCTATTCGGTTTGCTGCTAGCATGTGTGCAGTAAGGAAAGCAGCATGCATATGTCTGTAATAGCAAGGTACTGTAAGTGAAGGTGTTTTTTTTTATAAAAAAAAATCATTCTCCTACAAATGTCTCAGAATGAGGCATTGAAACTTAAGTGCTGGTTAATGAGAAAGGGGTGGATTCTGGGAGATTTGTAGCTATTCTTTTCTGTGGGTTTCTGCACTTCTACTGCTCAGCTAAAGGGAATTTTACTAGAAATTCAAAATTCTTCAACAAAGAAAGTAAAGGTCAAGCTCTCTCTTGCCTGAAAGCCAGTCATGTCTGACTCTAGGCTTCAGTTCCATCTCCGTTTACTGGCAAAGAAAGAGCCAGCACTGTCTGCATCTGCAGATGTTTCCATGGTCATGTGGCAGGCATGATGAGACACCAGAGTGCATGGAACGCTGTTACCTTTCCTGCCAAAGCGGGCCCCTTTTTGTCTACTTGCAATTTCTTGCTTTCAAACTGCTAGGTTGGCAGGAGCTGGGACAGACAATGTGAGGTCACTCCATCACACAGCACTCGGGTCTCGAACTACTGACCTGATGAGCTTTCGGTCATCAAGCTTAGTGTCTTAACGGCTAAGCCTCTGCAGCCCCCTACAACAGATTCTTCCAGATAATTCTTGCTAATGGCAAAGTATGATGGTGAGTGGAGATAGAAAAGACCAAAAAGCAGAAATAAGAAACAGGAGGGCCTTTGTTGTTGTTCAGTCGCACAGTCGATTCCGACCCTTCGCAACCCTATGGACCATTGCCCGCCAAGCACCCCTGTCCTCCACCATCCTCCTCAACCTGCCCAGCTCTGTGCCCATTGCATCTACAATACCATCTAGCCATCTCATCTTTGGCCGCCCCTTCTTCTTTTGCCCTCCACCTTTCTCAGCATCAAGGCCTTCTCAAGTGAATCCTCTCTTCTCATTTGATGTCCAAGTACTTCATCTTCATTTTTACTATTTGACCATCTAAGGAGCAGTCAACTCTGAATCAAAGATGCTTAGAGTCGCAACAAAGTGACCTTCACATTTAACAAATCATGAATTGAGAATCCACACAAGAATATGCCTCCAGATCTTAAGTAAAGGGGACTGGCCAGCTAGATTCAATTATAAATCACCTATGTAAGTTTAAAATAAACCTTTATACCTTTTGTAGGAAAACATGCAGTGACCCCATAGATATGAAACATACACCCAAAAGAGGTTTGTTAGGTCTCTTTTGACCTACAATATTTTTGTTGTTGTTCAGTTGCACAGTCGATTCCAACTCTTTGCAACCCCATGGACCACCGCCCTCCAGGCACCCCTGTCCTCCACCATCCTTGTCAACCCGCCCAGCTCTTTGCCCATTGCATCTACAATACCATCTAGCCATCTCATCCTTGGCCTCCCCCTTCTTCTTTTGCCCTCCACCTTTCACAGCATCAAGGCCTTCTCAAGTGAATTCTCCCTTCTCATTTGATGTCCAAAGTACTTTAGCTTCATCTTCACTATTTGTCCCTCCAATGAACAGTCAGGGTTGATTTCTTCTAAGATTGACCTGTTTGTTCTCCTTGCTGTCCAGGGTACTGTCAAAACTCTCCTCCAACACCACATCACAAAGGAGTCTATTCTTCTGCACTCAGCTTTCCTAATAGTCCAGCTCTCACAACCATACATTACCACTGGGAATAACATTGCTTTGACTATGCGAATTTTTGTTTGCAAGGTGATGTCTCTGCTTTTCACAATGTTCCCCAGGTTTCTCAAGAATCAGTCACCTTTTTATTTCATGGCTGCAATCTCCTTCTGCAGTGATCTTAGATCCTAAGAATGTAAAGTTTGTCACTGCTTGTACTTCTTCCCCATCTATTTTCCAGGGACTGATGGGGCCTGTTGCCACTATCTTGGTTTTCTTGATATTGAGTCTCAAGCCATCTTTTGCACTCTCGTCCTTCAGCCCAATCAAGAGATTCTTTAGGTCTGCCTCACTTTCTGCCATTAGGGTGGCATCATCTGCATATCTCAAGTTGTTGATGTTTCTCCCAGAAATTTTGATCCCATATTGTGACTCCTCCATCCCTGCATTGCACATTATGTATAAGTTGAATATGCAGGGTGATAAAATGCAGTCTTGTCTTACTCCTTTTCCTATTCCAAACCACTCTGTCATTCCATGTTCTGTCCTAACTGTTGCTTCTTGACTCATGTACAAATTTATCATGAGGCATATAAGGTGTTCTGGTATTCCCATCTCTTTAATTACTTGCCACATTTTGTTGTGGTCCACACAGTCAAAGGCCTTGGTGTAGTCAATATGCTGCTCATATTCCAAAATTCAGTACTCCAGAGCTTTGGACTACAAATCCCAGATTCCCCATTAGTGATGTTGTCTGGGAGATTCCAGGAGTGTTATAGCCTCCTTCTCAATGGTATTTTTTTTAAAAAAAATCTGCTCTGAAACCTTTCATATTAAAGCCGTACTATATTTTGTTGCACATTGATGTTTGTTCAAAATAGGGTTTCCCAACCTAAGGCCCATGGGCCGCATCCAGCCCACAGCACCATTTCATGCGCCCGCCACTCCTCCAAGGGCATTTGAGAAACAAAATAGATACGCTTTTGTAGCTGTTGGGACAAAACGGCCACCCCCTTCGTGCAGGCAGGGCAAAAAGGCCATCCGGCCCTCAAAGCTGACTGAGAAAGTGTGACTCGGACCCCAGCTTGAAAGGTTTGGGAACCCCTGGTCTAAAACACAAGGTTTTTTAAAGTATATTTTTCTGGCCCCTTGAGTGCTGCAGTATGCAATACAGTATATGTAAATTAATTTAATTTTGCTGGACACTGCTTTGTGTGAAGGCTTTCGCTTCTCACTGGGAAACAGAATGTAAATACCTAATTAAAAATAATATCCGTTGGGACAATCACAGCAGGTTGAAAGAGTTATAATTCTTTTTTTTTCCTTGTCTGTCTAGCAGAAAGGTTGGGATGGTTTATTAAGGCATCTCCCCTTAGGGTGTCTAATGACTGTTTTCATGGAGATAGAGCCAGTCGAGTGCAAGTTTTAATCTGACCTAGGAAATGTGCTCTGGTTTCAGAGTTTATTTGGAAATGGAAGCAAAGTGGGACTATTTGACTGTTTCTGAAACAATCCAAAGCAGAGGGAAGAAGCTTAAAGTGGATTTTGGAAGGGGGGGGGATTGAAAAGTGTTACATTTTGCTTTGCTGCCCAGGAAGCTAAAAATTCAGAGCACAAATGAATTTTCAGAGGATTCAGGGTGACTGATAGCAGGGTAACAAATTAATTCAGGACAGATTCAAAGAAGTGGGGAAGGAATAAATTATCCCTGCACAGTCCTGGCTCGGTGGTTAAGCTTCACTGAAGCCAAAATTCTGCTCACGATCTGAGTTTGATCTCAATGGGATCAGGGCTGACTCAGCCTTCCATCTTTCCGAGGCCAGGTGAATGAGTCCCCAGTGTGCTGGGGCAAAATGCTTATTACCTTGTCATTAGGAAGGAAGGAAGGAAGGAATAGTTGATGATTGACCGAATGAAGGAAGAAAGGAAGAGTTGATGATGGACCGAAGGAAGGAAGGAAGGAAGAGTTGAAGATGGACCGAAGAACCGAAGAACCGAAGAAAGGAAGCAAACAAACCGGTGATAATTTTATTGCACAGTGGAGATTGAGCTGTAGTTGATGGTACAGAGTTTGTCTCCCCATCCCTGATAAGAGTCCTTCATTTCTCCTATGTTCATGTTCATACAAATATTGAAACTTAGGTAAAGGTTGCCCTTGCTCTAAAGCCAGTCATATCCAACTCTAAGGTTCGGTGCTCATCTCTGTTTATAGCCAAAGAGCAAGCGCTGTATGCATCTGCACATGTTTCCATGAACATGTGGCAGGCAGACCTCAACACTGGAGTGCATGGAACGCTGTTTACCTTCCCACCAAAGTGGGAAGTGGGATATACTTTCAATCTCTTGGATTTTAAACTGCTAGGTTGGCAGGAGCTGGGACAGAGACAGGAGCGCACTCCCTCATGCAGTACACAGGAATCGAACTCCAACCTCCCAATCAGCGAGCTCAGCGTCTTAACCACTTGAGCCACTACAGTCCCTAAAACTTAAGGTTTGTTAAAATTACTTGGATAAAAACAGAAGTAGAAGGACAGCAAATCAGTTGCAGAAAATAAGATATACATAGGGAACTGAACTATCCATGCTGCATACATCAGCTTTAGCTCTTAGCATCTCTGCAGCAGACTACAGTGCTCCAGTATGGAGCACATCCACACACATAAAACAAGTTGACATCTCTGTTAATGAAACAATGTGCATAGTGACAGGATGCCTTAAACTTACACCAAGTGAGAAAATATGACCTCTTGTTGGTATCGCTCCAGCTAAGACAAAGAGAGAAGTAGCAGTGGACACCAAGAGAACTAAGTAAGAAAAGTACCTTCGACATCCTCTGAACGGAGATGGGCCTCAAGTCCACTGGCTTAGATCCAAGAAGAACTTTCTGGCAAGAACAAACATTCTTGATGCTACGCAAGAGCAAAACCAAATTAGCAGATGATGGAAGAAGCTCACTGGACAAGGAATGACATTAAAGGAGGATATGGGTAAGGAACTCAACCTCCCCTATGTCGCTTGGAGGACCCTGAATAGGCTTGAGGGTCAGAGTTCCCAAATGCAAGACCATCATGCTCAAGTGGGGTCTGCTGGCAGACAACAACATGCTGTATGAATGTGCAGAGATACAGAACCCGGCTCATTTACTGGTCAGCCAATTAATGCCAGAAATATTCACCAATGTGGATTTAATGTTGGCTGTCAATAAAGCCAAGAAAGTGGCTTCGTTTTGGCATTCCAAAGTTTGACTGGAACACAGAAGAAGAAGAAGTGGTGTATATGTTTCTTTGATATATTTGATTTGATTTGATTTATTGGATTTATATGTCGCCGACTCAGCATATGCGACTCAGGGCGGCTCACAGAAATCTCAACACATCAACAATACAGTTTTAGTGTTCTGGAAATAATAGGCAGCAGCCAGCAATATGGGCCAAACAAAACTTTATTCAGAATAAGAATAGATGACCAGAGCTAACGACACACCCTCACATTCCTTAGTTATCTCCGATCAGAAATGACAGTTGGAAAAAAACCGTTGGAACCATTGACAACTCTGTCTCTTGCACTTCTTGTTCAGAACCTTCCTGAAGTCTCGCAAGACTTTGGACCATAGTAAAGCAAATACATATTTAACTCTATCACAACAAAGACAAAATGGTAAACATGTTTCCTTAAATACACAACAACAGTACAAAAAATATAACAATGCAATATCATACAGAAAATATAACAATAAAATGTAACAATACAATAGAGTATCATACAGCAGTGGCAACATAGTTCTTATTGCTGTTCTTATCGGCCATCAGCCCTCCAGCAGCGGTGTCCTCTTCTTCTGCTGGGCGGGCAAGGGGCGGGAGTCTGGCGGCAGCGGCAACACTGTTTTTGTTATGTTTTTATATGAGCAGGAGCATCCTCAACCATCTGCAGCCGGTGGCACTTTATCCTCCTCTGGGCGTAGATGGCGGGGCCTGGAGGTCAGACAGACAGATAGATAGAGATAGATTGAAGTTCACTTCTTCACAATGTCCCCAGATAATCACAGCGTACTGCCTCTGACTCCGTTACATGATAATAAGAGAGAAATGAAATGTTCCCCTTTCTCTTTCTTTTGTTAAGTAATCAGGTTTCCATTTAAATAGGTGGGGGAGGGACCCCTTTTCAACAGAGACCAAATTACCTCCAGAGGCAGCATTGTGCCATGGGGTAGTATCAGGGCCACTTCATTGACAGTGAATGGGTTTTTTTGTCTTTCCAACCATGCATCTCCTTCAGCAGGAGTGAAACCGAGGCAGATGTTTCTCACTATGGCGCAAACCTCCTTCCCAGTAAAGATGCTGAAGCTGTCCCTGATCCACAGGAAAGCCCTTTTCTTTAAAGAGAAAAGAAAACCTCTTCAAAAAACACAGAGAGAATAGCATGGCAATCTGGGTGGAAGCTGTTCTATTCTGAACATCTGAGGCTGATCTGGTGATGGTGTGAAGCGAGGATTCTTGGCTTTCAAGCCCTAAGAAATCTTTCCCAGCATCACTGTTTTTGTATTTGACACTTCGTTTCTATCCTCAGATCTCAGGGAACAGAATAGTGGGCTGGGAACTCTATTAGATGTAGGGAATCAGGGAATGAGCAGCAGAATGGAGAATAAAAGAGGGAGAGTTGGGTGTAACTTGGGAATAGAGGGGATTGAGGGAAAGTGTTTTTTTTTGGCTGAACCTGCAGCTGGCATGTATCCATATTTCTCTCCCCCCTGCCCCCCCCCACCGAAGTAAAAGCACCTATGGGGAGAGGGGCTGAACAATGTTATGAACTGTTGCATAATCTTTGTAGGGTGATGCAGTTAGCATGTAGCCAAAGACGAAGGATGAATACATTGAAACACATTGAAAGCTGAATACATTGAAACACAATTCTCCTTTTCTCTTCTCCTAGAACAGTGATGGCGAACCTTTTAGAGACGAGTGCCCAAACTGCAACCCAAAACCCACTTATTTACTTCCAAGTGCCAACATGGCAACAGGAGAGTGAAGAAGCGTTCACAATGGACTGCTAGGCAGAGTAAACTCTGCTGGGCAGAGGGGTGGGGCAGATTCTGTGCTGAGGGCTTCGAGTGCCACCTCTGGCATGCATGCCATAGGTTCACCACCACTGTCCTGGAACAGCTATTGAACAAATACTTAGGCACAGCTCTTGGATAGTTGAAACTCAGGGCATATGAAAACCATCCAAGTCAGTTTGATCTGAAAAATTCTTCTTCTTCTTCTTCTTCTTCTTCTTCTTCTTCTTCTTCTTTGTTTCCTCCTCCTCCATCTCCATGCCTAGGCCAGACATGAAACTGTCAAAATGAAGTGAGTTCATTCTGCAGTTCCTTTCACCTGATGCAGTGTGAGAAAGACTAGCCAGCCACACAAGGTTGCTGTTACCAGTGTACGCTCGATTGTGGTTTAAAAAAACCACAATCTTCAAGGAGGCTCTTTCTGTATATCCCTCTAATTCTGTATCACATTGCTAGAATTGTGTTGCCCACCTTGAACAGGCTACCAAGACCTGTTAGCTTTACAAAAGACCTGCCCTAATGGAGATGGAAAGGAACCCAGCTACAAGAGGTTTGTGAGTTAAAACTCAAGCTACCTGCCTACATGGTTTTGGGAAGCATGGATCCCCAGGGCATCAGGTTGAGCAAGTGGGGTTCAAAAGTTACCATTATGCTGCTGAAATGGGGTATAAGAGGAGGGGTTTTCGTTTTGGGCCCCAGGAGGCAGGGACGAGGCCAGTGATGCTAAAGAAAAACCCATCTGTGTGTGGAGATCATGCTTGAGTGGAATCAGAAAGAGGGGGTTGGAGGAGGAGCAAACCGGTGTGGGAAGCCGTAGTAGCAAAAGCCACAGTGCGAAGGCAGAAAAGGAGTGAGGAAAAATCCCGGCATCAGCCAGGAGCAGGTCTAAGCCATGAGATGCCAAAATATGTCTCCATCTTTTGGTCCACCGTTGTTCACCTGTCTCCCTCCATCCAAAGCACCCGGCAAAGGGAAGAAGCAACTGTGAGGCATTGCTGAAAAGGTACTCAGTACCCCCAAGAAAGGTAGGTGGGTGCCGGGAAGCCGCCTGTCTTATCCGAAACGGCTCAAAACTTTCTTGTTTTCACACTGCAATGGGTGAATTTAATAACCGTGTCCGTTTGCCAGCTATGCTATGCTGGCTTTGATTTGCTGCTTCTTTGAAGGGAACAGCTTCTCTTTAGTCCTTCTTTGCCATTTTGGTCCTCAACAAGATGCCTTTCAGGAGGTAGACTGCTTCAGAACATAGAGGTTTCATCGGTCACCGTCCTAACGAACTATGGATGTCAATGCAGTTGTGCATTTGCTCAATCCATTTTGAAAGCCATCCGGTTCCCATGCCCAGTTAAATAATGAGTAAATTTGGGGAGAATTGCCACCTTTTCACACACAAAAATGCTCCTCTGCTGTCTGTCCATCAGTCTGTCTGTCTGTCTGTCTGTCTGTCTGTCTGTCTGCCTGCCTGTCTCTCTCTCTCTCTGTGTGTGTGTTCACACACAAGGGATTTTGTGTGCCTGCACACAAGGCAGAGAGACAGACAAAAACAGAGAGAATGAAAGAAGCAGAAGAGCAGAGGATGTTTAAAATGTGGCAACTCGATGTGAAATTGCATATCCTCCCCCTCCCAGCTCTCAACCCTGCGCCTAATTTCTACAAACGAGAAACAATGTTAGAGGCTTTCTCCCTGAGAAATGCCAATTTGGAAATTCGGCTGTGATAAAAAGTACTCTGTGTATGCCCTGAAGCATCCTGTTTGTTTGTTTTTTGTTTGTTTTGCTTTTGCTATGAATTAACTTAGCTCAATTTCCGGGAAGTGGGAGCCAGGGGCTTGCAAATTCTGCTTCTAATTGTGCCTTGGATGTCTTTGGCTCAATGTGTGCTTTCAGAGGTTCTGTTTGTCATGTGTCTCTTGGTTGCTACCTGTAGAATGGGCGCAAAGGATGGAATGTACCAGACAATAACTGTGTGGAAATTGTCATTGTTGCTACTACATGTTTTATGCCATCATTTCTCCAAAGGTAGCTAAGAAAACAGAGGGACTGTGGTGGCTTAGTGGTTAAGATGATGGACATGACTACTGGAAGGTCGGTAAGTCGGCAGGTCGAGACCCAAGTGCTGAGTGACAGAGTGAGCTCCTGTCTCTGTCCCAGCTCCTGCCAATCTAGCAGTTTGAAAGCAAGACATTACAAGTAGATAAACAGGTACCACTTCAGTGGGAAGGTAAACAGCATTCCGTAATCTCCGGTATTTAGTCATGCCTGCCACATGTCCACGGAAATGTCTGCAGACGCAAGCAGAGATGAGCACCGAACCCTAGAGTCAGATACAACTAGATTTTGAGCAAGGGCAACCTAGACCTAGCTAAGAAAACACTTCGTTCTCTTTTCCCCTCACAACACCCCTGTGAGGTAGACTGGGCTGAGAGAAAGGGATTTCCTACTAAACTTTAGTACTAAGCAGGGACTCCGTTTAGCTTTGAAATTCCTGTCCTGAATCTTTCTCTCTTTCTGTCTCTCATGCTAATGCCAACCTGCCTCCTCAAGTGTCAGTAACGCAAAGATATTGCTTTCTAAATAGAGTCAATCATCTTTAATGGACTTGGACATCGTCTCTGGACAGGTTTTGATTTTAATTAATGGAGAAATTGCTAACAGGTCCACCCTTCCCCTTCCCTTCCTTTCAAACGTGCGCTTGGGAATCATTATACACAGAACAGCGTCCGTCAATAATCATATCTGGAACGGAGAAATGAATTTTGGCTGAGGAGGTTTTTAACGGCAGACTGCCTGCAGATACACAGCTGTGGTACAAAAATCAAAGTGCTTTTGTGAGTTGAATTTCCAGTGAATGATGGATTAACCTGTCGGCTGAGGCTTAGAATGAGCAGGGACTGTGGTAGCTCAAGTGGTTAAGATGCTGAACTCGCTGACTGGAAGGTCAGAGTTCGATTACCAGGTACTGCACGATGGAGTGAGCGCCCGTCTCTGTCTCAGCTCCTGCCAAACTAGCCGTTCGAAAGCAAGAAATTGCAAGTAGATAAGTAGGAGCCATTTTGGTGGGCTATAAACAGAGATGAGTACTGAACCCTAGAGTCGGATACGACTGGCTTTTACCTTTAGAATGAGCAACTGAGATTGATCCCTGCCTGCAGTTCCCAATCAGAGCTGGACTACGGCAGCCTGATCAACCAGGAACAGACCTTGGAAGCTTAAACTGATACAACAGTAGCTCAGCTTGTGTTTTTTTATATAAAAAAACATGTTTTTATTTATTTAATATAAACAGAAGTTTAAAAATAATAATTAAAAATGCATCATTAACAATACAACAACAATATTATGTAAAAAATGAAGAAACAACATCTACTAATATGTATACACCTATCACCAATAGGACATTAATATCTTGTTAATATCTTAACAAGTAATATAAACAAAAGTCTCACTTATTCATATCCTCTATTTCCAAAACCTTAAATATCCATGCACTGCTTTTATCCCTTTAGTTTTAACAAAAACATGATCAATAAAATCTCCCCATATCTCTGTAAAGTCGCTTTTTTATCAAAGGTAAAGGTCGCTTTTGCTCAAAAGCCAGTCGTATCCAACTCTAGGGTTCAGTGCTCATTTCTGCTAAAGAGCCAGCATCGTCTGCATCTGCATCTGCAGATGTTTCCGTGGACACATGGCAGGCATGACTAGACATGGAATGCTGTTTACCTTCCCACCGAAGTGGTCCCTATTTATTGTATCTACTTGCAGTTTTTTTGCTTTTGAACTGCTAGGTTAGCAGGAACTCAGATAGAGACGGGAGCTCACTCCATCATGCAGCACTCGGGTCTCGAACTGCTGACCTGCCGACCTTCCAGTCATTAAGTTCAGCATCTTAACCACTAAGCCACTGCAGTCCCATTTTCTTTATCATACCTTTCTTTAATTTTGTTTCACATGTCAGTTTATCATTTATGGCAATGTTCCATGGTTCTTTATACCAATCTTCCCATGTAGGTTTTCCAGTTTTTAACCATTAACAATTTTGTTGCTCCTACCATAATAATAACCATCTCTCTCTTTTTTTCTTATCCACTTTTATATTGTAAAAATCCATGAACAATGCAAGTGTAGGAGACATTTGTAGCTCAGATTGTGATGGTGAGAGACCACCAAGGGAACATTGCAAGAGTTGCGATGATGCCTCTGCTAGATCCATGACCTTATAGTTCACGGAATTTAGAAAATCTGTTTTTTCTGGAGGAGTCCATGCGTCTCCCAGCTGGCATGACCCAGTGGTCTGATTCATTACAATGGTTGCAACAATTTATTGGTTGCATTCATCTGTTAACGCTTTCTGTACTCCAATGGGAGCTCACTCCATTGCACAGCATTCAGGTCTCAAACTGATGACCTGCCAATCTTCCAGTCGTCAAGTTCAGGGTCTTAACTATTAAGCAAATAGATTTAACTCAGGAAGCAGACTCCATTGCTGTAACCAGCTCAAATTCATTCAAGTTGAACAGAATGCATGGGGAAAAAGCCGGGACTCTTGAGATGGATTATGACGTCCGAGGATCTAAACCAAAATCTCCTGGGAGTTCTTCAGAGTGTATCAACTTCAGCTTGTTTGAGTACTGTAAAATTGATGTTTTAGAACCATGAGCCAAGGGAGATGGGCTTTCCTAACTCTCGCCTCCTCCATACAAATAACTCAGTCATTAATTTAGTTGGAAGGAAATCTGAGAACCGCCAGAGAGACGGATGAATGTGGGAGAATATCTATTTCTCCAGAGTAATAAAGCTGATTTTCTTGGCAAGTGTTCTGATTTACCTCTGGCACCTGATTGCCCAAATGAGACCTGCTCTGCTCATCTACCATTCATCAAGTCCCTGAGACATCCCAGAATGAGATGAAGCACCAGCGCTCAAGCCAACATGGAGGAGGTCTTGTTTGTCCTTGTGGATAAATCAACACGTAGTATTGGTTTTCCCATGGCCAAATATTCAGGTTAAAATTTATGTCCCCAGGAGAAGTACAAAGTGATTTGATTAACACCAAGTAATGAGGCTCAGTTTGGAACCTGAGCTCTTTCCATTGCTTGTTGGCAAAGCTATAGTTATAAATCATAGATTTTTGGGTCAATGATCAGTTATTAACCCTCCAAAAGGATGCATCTGACTTTTCTAAAGCATTTTCTCCTATTGCATAACAGGGAACCTTTAGCTGAAAAGGAAGGGAGATTTATTTAGACCAGGGTTCGTCAAATGTGTCTCTCCAGATGTTCTTGGACTTCAATTCCCAGAAGCCCTGATGTTGACTTGGGCTTCTGGTAACTAAAGTCCAAGAAAACCTGGAGAACCAGGTTCGAGATACCCTGGTGTAGAATAACGTGTTGGTGTTCAGATGGTTTCTTGGGACCAACTTCTTGCTAGAGTCATGGACCTCTGAACACCTCCCAGATGGGCAATACAGAATGTATGTCTTTTTCTTGTTCTGCCATATCCGAATCCAAATATTGGTGATCCTCATGGTGATCAGCCATGAAGACTGTCCTAAGAATATTATGCCATGGCCTTTCATCTGCCTTCTGCATCACAGCGTGACACCCATAGTACCACTGATCCAGTTCCACGAGTCACTTTCTGGTCCTGAGCCCTTTTGGCACACAAAGTCCACCTCAGCTCCAGGCCAGGATGGATGAAACTGCTGCCCTCCATCAAGATGGATTCAAGTGGGCTTTAATCCACTTGGGGACCATCACCCTTCCCTGTGGACTTTGGCACCCAAACTGTTAGTCCTCAGGGTGGTCAGGTTAGTTAACCACCACCTGACACTTGGCATTGAGTCACTGGCAGTTTGGTCTACTCTATTGCCATAGCAGGATAACCTGGCCAGACAGAAATGTGTTTAATAAAATAACTAGCCTGGGAGATAGTAACAATTTCATGTCAGAAATTATTCTGGGTTGAAAGGATTTTTGCTGGAGAAACTCTACTCAGGGAATACCCAAATGAGGCTCCTTTCATGCCCCCAAGAGCTGGGACAGAGACAGGCGCTCAATCCATCATGCAGTACCTGGGTCTCAAACTGCCAACTTGCAAGCCTTCCAGCTAAAAAGGTGAGCTTCTTAACCACTGAGCCACTGCAGCCTCTACAGCCTGGGAGATGTTATAGGATTATAACTTCCAGGTTGAAACCCTGTTGAGTAGCTCCACATTCAAAGAATGGTGATGTCTTTGTTGTCATTGTTCTGTGCCTTCAGGTGGTCTCCAACCTATGGTGATTCTATGAATGAGAGACCTCCAAAATGTCCTGTCCTCAACAGATTATTTATCCCAGTGTTTCTCAACCTTGGCCCCCCAGGTGTTCTTGGGCTTCAATTGCCAGAAGTCCAAGTCAGCACACCTGCTGATCAGAGCTTCTGGGAATTGAAGTCCAAGAACATCTGGGGGCCCAAGGTTGAGGATGTCATAAATAATCCTTTATGTTAGGACCTGGACAACATATATTAAGGGCCTAGTTGCAGTTTATAGAAATCATTTTGCTTAAAGGTTGAGAATCCAGCATTTTCTAATTGTTTCCACACACTGTACTTGGCAAGTAACCTGAAAGAATTTAATTAGTCAAACTTTTCACCTCAGACTCACAGTTAGGAGGGGGGAAGCAAGAAGCAATGTATGTCTGACCTCATCCACTAGATGGGAGGGGGAGTTCAATGTACACTTGTCTTAGAACATCCATGAGATTACCATATTTTGGCATCAGTCTGGCACACAAATGTAAACATTCTTTAGCACTAAGAGTACATTAACTATAAGATAATGACGTATGTAGTCTAGTGGAGAATCTTATAAAATACACAAGCAGCTGACAGCCAACAGCTGGGGGGAGGAGAAAGCTGAGAAGCTCACAGCTCCGATGAGGATAAACCTTATCAAGATGCCAATGACTTGATGCCAATGAAAACTTCATGGGGGCATACGGCCCAATCCAAGAAGCCAATTAGCCAGAGAAAACGGGTAGCTATGAAAGCTGAATTTATTATGTTTCTTTCTTGCACTCATTGAATGCTCAGAGAGGAGAGAGACAGGATTTTAAGAAGCAAGCTTTTAAATGTTGTTCAAATGCCTATTTTATAGGAAATCACTCTTTTGCTAATAAAGAGATCCTATGCTGCTGAAGCATGTGTTTCTTCAAAGCAAATAGGAAATTGAGAATGGAAGGTGAGATAAGAAATTTTACAATCTCTAAACAAAGAGACTATTCCTTTAATCTCCAAAGACTTGGAAACCAGAAGTCTTGAGAAGCAGGGTAGCAGGCCAGCCTTCACCCTTTAAGAAGAAAGGGGACAAAGTGAAGGGGGAAACTTCAAAGAAGGCACAGGGCCATAACTTGGCACCCATCCCAAGTATCTCAGAAGGACATACTCATTCACCTTCTATTCTTCCCAGTGCAGCAAGGTGTTAGGGAAGGCGGCATTTACTTACAGGAGTCAAAGGAAACTGACTTCATTTATAGGGCCACCCTTTACCCAGCTATAACAGAGAAAGCAGGGGAGCCACTTCTCTCACCCAATAATCTACTACAGACCAAGGCAGAAGCTACCAAGGCAAGGCCAATGCACTGGGCATTTTGAAAGTTCCACCGTTCCCCTAACTGATGAGACCCGGGGTGCCTAGCAGAAAATTAATCAAGGGTAAATCAGGGTAGAGTGCCAGCACATGGTCACACCACGTGGGACGGCACGGGCGGGGCGGTGCCGACAGAGGAATCCATCCCACAACTTCAGTTGTAAGATTTGTCTCTATTTGACTTCTTAGATGAAGACAATGACTGAACATGAAGATTTGGCCAGCTTGGTTGGCCACTGGAACACCTCGGAGACCTCCCAGTTCAGCCCGGCGAGCATCATCGTGCCGGTGGTCTTCTCTCTCATCTTTCTTGTGGGCACCATTGGGAACAGCCTGGTGCTGGCCGTCTTGCTATGTAACGGACAGATGGGCCACAACAGCACCAACCTCTTCATCCTCAACCTCAGCCTTGCCGACTTCTTCTTCATCATCTTCTGCGTCCCTTTCCAGGCCACCATCTACTCTTTGGAAGGCTGGGTCTTCGGCTCCTTCATGTGCAAGGCAGTCCATTTCTTCATCTACCTCACCATGTATGCCAGCAGCTTCACCTTGGCCGCTGTCTCAGTGGACAGGTAATTAAGACCATTTCTGTGCAATACTAGTCCAGGGTATCCACACTATACAGTTGTAGCAGTTTGATAACAATATATTTGTCCAGGCTTCAACCTAGGATTTGGAGTTTGATATGATACTGAGAAGGACTGCTGTGTCTTAGTGATTAAGATGCTGAGCTTGAAGATGGACAGGTCAGCAGTTCAAGACCTAGGGGTTACACAACAGAGTTGCACACCCATCATCTGTCCAAGTTTCTGCCAACCAAGCAGTTCGAAAGCAAAAAATAGCAAATAGATGAATAGGTACCACTTCAGTAGGAAAGGAGCGGCATTTCGTGTGCTCCGGTGTCTAGTCATGCCTTCCATGTGATCACAGAAACGTCTGCAGACGCAGACAATGCTGGCTCTTTGGATGTACATGGAGATGAGCACCACTCCATAGAGTCAGACATGACTGGCATTTGAACAGAATCTTATTTCTGAGAGTGTTTTTCAGGGAAAGGCACTAGATTATTATTTTTTCAGATTTTAACTTTACAAGTTTTATGTCTTATAATGTGTTATTTTTTTTACTATATCCCTTTTTCTAACGGCCTGCCTACAGGGGGGAATTGGAAGCAGACTGGTCCATGCTTAGAAAATTCTTATCTTTAGGGCAATCTATTTTACCTTGGTTGATCTTTCCATTTACACCTATCTTCTCCCTCTACCCATGAGAAGGCTCCCAGCAGGTCTTTTGATCACTCCAGTTTGTCCCCCCACTTAAATATTGACACTCCCCTTCTTGTCTTCCTCTCTGCCTTTTCTAGTGCTATTGTTCATTTTTCAGTGACTTACTCCTTTTTATTGTTAAATAATAAGTGACACAATGAAACAGGAGTGCCTCTACCTAGCAGTTTGAAAGCAAGAAATTGCAAGTAGATCAATAGGGACCACATCGGTGGGAAGGTAAACAGCGTTCTGTGCGCCCCGGTGTCTAGTCATGCCTACCACATGACCACAGAAACATCTGCAGAAGAAGACAGCGCTGGGTCTTCAGCTTTGAAACAGAGATGAGCACTGAACCCTAGAGTCGGATACGAGTGGCTTTTGAGCAAGGGAAACCTTTACCTTTAACATGTACTACCACCACGATATCTCACCTAGAAAAGTGCGGCATCAATAGGCCGTAGTGGCTCAGTGGTTAAGTAGCTTGCCTTGTTAGCAGGAAGGCTGGCAAGTCAGCAATTTGAGACCTGGTACTACATGATGGATGGAGTGTCCGTCTCTGACTCAGCTCTTGGGGACATGAACGGAGCCTCATTTGGTCATTCCTTGAGTGGAGTTTCTCCCGCAAAAAATCTTTCAACCAAGAATAATTTCTGACATGAAATTATTATTATTATTATTAGTAGTAGTAGAAAAATATATACTACAGTATAGTAAATAATATACAGCTTCTGTATATAATTTTTAGAGTTTTAGAGCATTTTAGGGGTTAAATGTGTATATGTGGGGTGGGAGTATGTTGATAATTTTGTATAGTTGTATTTTGTTTAGGTTTTGTTGGGTTGATAAGTGGTTTTCCCCCCCAATCTTGTTGTTCTGTGCAGGACAATGACAATAAAGATTTATCTGATGGATGATCTCTGGCGGGAGCGGGACGGGGGTTATCCATCCGTCCTTGCTCTTCTTGACCTCTCAGCGGCCTTCGATACCGTTGGCCACGGTATCCTTCTGGAACGGCTCAAAGGACTGGGGATCCAGGGCACCGTGTTGTCCTGGTTTTCCTCTTTTCTGGAGGGCCGTACCCAGTTGGTGTGGTTAGAGAGTGAGAGGTCCAGCCCTAGGCTCCTCAAGTATGGGGTGCCTCAGGGCTCGGTGCTCTCTCCTCTCTTATTTAACATCTACATGAAGCCACTGGGTGAGATCATTCGTTCCCACGGGGTGCGGTACCATCAGTACGCGGATGACACTCAGTTGTACATCTCGGCCCATGGGGACCCCAGTGATGCTGTTGAAATCCTATCCAGATGCCTGGAGGCCATTGGTGTCTGGATGGGGGCCAATGGGCTTCGGCTGAATCCCAGCAAGACAGAGTGGCTGTGGATAAGGGGCCCCGTGTTATCCAGGAGCTACAATCTTTGATACTGGCTGGGGCTGTTTTGCCCCAGAGAGACCCAGTGTGCAACTTGAGGGTCCTTCTAAACTCGCGGCTGCTGCTAGAAGAACAGGTAGCGGCTGTGGCCAGGAGGGCTTTTGCCCAACTTCGGGTGATTCGCTAGTTGCGCATGCTCCTGGACCGGGGCTCCTTGCTTATGGTCACCCACGTTCTGGTCACTTCCCGACTAGATTATTGTAATGCGCTCTACATGGCGCTGCCCTTGACGGCCATTCGGAGGCTGCAGCTGGTCCAGAATGCGGCAGCCCGGGTGGTGATGGGATGCAGACGATATGCCCACGCCTCACCGCTACTTCGGGAGCTGCACTGGTTACCAGTTTGTCTCCGGGTGCAATTCAAGGTGCTGGTTTTGACCTTGAAAGCCCTATACGGCAGTGGGCCAGGATACCTTAGAGACCGCATCGTCCCAAGAGTGTCTGCCCGTCCAACCAGAGCGGACCGGAGAGGCTCTCTAATAGTGCCATCAGCTAGGGGTGCACATCTATCCAGCACCCGAAGGAGGGCCTTCTCCGTGTCCACACCAACCCTCTGGAACCTCCTGCCAACAGATCTAAGACTTCAAAGAGAATTGCTGTCCTTCAGGAAAGGATTGAAGACCTGGCTGGCAGGGCAGGTGTGGGGGGGGCCCAATGGGAACACGGTCCCTGCCTGCTGGCTTATGTAAACAATTAAGAACTCTCTCTTCTTCTTTTTATAGTGGGTGGGATGGGTGGGTGGGATATGGGTCTTTTAAAGTGGGTGGGATATGGGTCTTTTAAAGTGTTTTTATGTGTTTTTAGAACTTGTTGTAATGCCGCCCTGAGTCGGGTTCTACCTGAGTAGGCGGCATATATTTAAATATGACTATTAAATTAAATTAAATTAAATTAAATTAAATTAAATTAAATTAAATTAAATTAAATTAAATTAAATTAAATTAAATTAAATTAAATTAAATTAAATCTATCTAATAATAATTTCATGTCAGAAATTCTTCTGGGTTGAAAGGATTTTTGCTGGAGAAACTCCACTCAGGGGCGCCTGAATTAGGCTCCTTTCATGTCCCCAAGATTTTTCCCTACCAAAGTGATCCCTATTGATCTACTTGCAATTTCTCACTTTTGAACTGCTAGGTTGGCAGGAGCTGGGAAAGAGACAGGTGCTCAATCCAACATGCAGTACCCAGGTCTTGAACTGCTAACTTGCCAGCCTTCCAGCTAACAAGGCGAGCTTCTTAACCACTTGAGCCACTGAACTTGAGGTGTGTGTGTGTCTCCATCATCTTTTATCCAACTCTCGATAGCACAGACTAATCGAAAACTGTAAATCTCGATGTATTTTGAATTACCACTATTGATTGTTCTAAATCCCCATGTCCTTAGAGTGTGATGTGACTACCCAAGCTATTTTCCAATTAAGATAGCAATCTTAAGTGTTAGTGTTAAGCTTTAGCCACAATGGATTATATTGCGTGGAACATGTTTTCATCCCAAATGGGACACATCAGTGAAGTTTTGGATTAATATTATTTGGGGGGGAGGGAGCAAAACATCCTCACTTAAGGATCAACTAGGAATCTTTATGCACCAGCATATGCTTTGGGATCTCATCCTAGCATAGACACGGTTGCCTTTTCCAATGAATCGTGTGGTTCAGGTTGCTTTATTACTTATTACCTTAAAATGGAGCTGCAGCAGCTCAGTGGTTAAGAAGTTCACCTTGTTAGCTGGAAGGCTGGTAAGTTGGCAGTTCGAGACCCAGATACTGCCTGATGGATTGAGCGCCCGTCTCTGTCCCAGCTCTTGAGGACATGAAAGGAGCCTCATTTGGGCATTTCCTGAGTGGAGTTTCCTCCACAAAAATCCTTTCAACGTAGAATAATTTCTGACATGAAATTATTATTATTATTACCTTAAAAAGAGGGGAAGTGGTGGGGTTTTTTTTGCTATGGGAGAGGGGAATTCCTGCCTCTGACTCTCCCCTTTTAACGTCACAACCCACCAAATACATCAGGCAGCCCATTTTATCAGACAGAAATACACATCCTAAGAAAGACCTAGGGAGAATCTACATCCTAACTTGGCCTACGACCAGCATTGTAGAATACTGTGTTTGTATGGAAATTCACAATTAGCTCTATTGGAAATCACACCTTAACTAGGGGCATCATTCCTTTTACATATGAATGAATTAAGTACCAGTGGGGAACAATGGGATCCTGGCCTTTGATCTGTGATGGGAGAGCAATGCCAAACTTCCCCACTATCTGGCAGGCAGAGACAGACAATGCTTTACTCTTTTCTTGAAAATATGAATATTAAAAGATAGACCTCCAAAAATAAGTCAACAACTTCACATAACACCAAGCACAGCTCTATTTTGTTTGTGACAGAGCGATCTCCCATCTCTGTTCCAGCTTCTGCCAACCTAGCAGTTTAAAAGAAAGAAATTGCAAGTAGATAAATAGGTACTGCGTTGGCAGGAAAGGTAACAGTGTTCCATGTTCTCTAACCATCTACACTTGCTAGAGAAGGGGGTAATTAGGAATGCTAAGAATCACACACACACACACACACACACACACACACACACACACACACACACACAGAGCACTAGCATTGCATCAGGAAGGGCAGATTTTAAAAGGAGGAGGATGTCGTGTGGATGTTGTAATTTGATTTAAATCAAAATTGAGGCAAAGTGATCCAAATAGTGAGCTATAAGTCCACATAGTCAGGCTCTGAATCTTGTTGTATACTTCTTTGAGAGTCATTCCTAGAGGAGGATGAACTATAAGTGAGAGAATAAGCAAACAAACAAATGTCCAAGGAAGCCTTATGTCTGGAAGCAAGAGAAATTACTCCAGTGGGAATACAGGGGTTAAGATGTTTATTGGAATGCCCTGATTTGCCTCTGTCCAAAAGTGGAATGTGTGGTTGATACACTTCCACATAATAATAGCAGAGAAACCACTGGCCATTTTTAGTCCCTGGATGTTGGGGGACCAGTCATTTCTGGTCTCTTAAAAGGGGCAAAATCATATCTGGATATTTCAACTCAGATTTGGTATTTGTGGCACTAGGAAGAGTCTGGCCAGGTTTATCCTACTAATAGGGTAGACCACACTGCCAGTGACTCAGTGCTGATCATCAAGCGGTGGTTAACTAACCTGACAACCCTGATGAATAATGGCCTTGGGTAGCAAAGTCCACAGGGAAGGGTGATATGGATTAAATCCTACTTGAATCCATCTTGATGGGAGGGGGGCAGCAGCTTCATCCATCCTGGCCTGGGGCTGAGGAGGACTTTGTGTCCCAATAAGGGCTCAGGACCAGAGAGTGACTCGTGGAACTGGATCAGTAGAATGGATGTTATGCTGCAATGTGGAAGGAAAAATAATGCCACTGCATAATACTCACAGGACAAGCTTCATGGCTGATCTCCATGAGGATAGCCAATATTCAGAATTGGATATGGCACAAGAAGAAGCAGCAGCGATATCTTGGAGTTGGTGGGTCAGAAGATTAGGTAGCCATGCTGGGCATCCTGAGGAGCTACACATTACCCCTCACCACCCTTTGCCCCCATCCCCAGTCAACATAATATTATCATGTCATCCTCAGACATTAATATTTGTGCTCACCTTTTGCCAGGTACCTGGCCATTCGCTACCCGCTGCGCTCCCGGGAGCTACGGACCCCGTGCAATGCGGTGGCAGCCATGTCTGTCATTTGGAGCCTCTCTGTGGTCTTCTCTGGACCTTACCTGAGCTACTACGACCTGATTGAGTGGGAGGCCGGCTACATCTGCGTGCCAGGATGGGAAGAGTGGAGGCGCAAAATCATGGACACCAGCACCTTCACCTTTGGCTACATCATCCCTGTCCTTGTGGTCAGCCTCTCCTACACCCGGACAGTTAGGTACCTGTGGACGGCTGTAGACCCACTGGAGAACATGTCCGAATCCAAGAAGGCAAAGCGCAAAGTGACCAAAATGATCATTATCGTGACCGCCCTCTTCTGCCTGTGTTGGCTGCCCTACCACGTGGTCGTCCTCTGCTACCTCTACGGTGACTTCCCGTTCAACCAAACGACCTACACTTTCCGTTTGCTCTCTCACTGCATGGCCTATGCCAACTCTTGCCTCAACCCGATCGTCTATGCTTTGGTCTCCAAGCACTTCCGCAAGGGCTTCAAAAAGGTCTTCAGCTGCCTCCTTCAGAGGAAGACCCGGAACAGAGTCCACATCATCCATGCTGCCCATACCATGCCCGGCTTCGACACAGGTTCGACAGAAGTATCTCAGATGAACGAGGACAACAATGGACAGCTAAGTGGGTGTGAACTGGACCGGAGGTACTTTGTGGTTCCATCGGGAGCCAATAGACCTCTCCACACTTCTTAAGATGAGTTGAAGGGAAACTTGGACAAATGGCATTTCCAATACTTAGTAAGGTCATTCCAGAGGTTGCGTGCCCCACATGTTCTTCTCATACATAGACAAGCATCCTGTATACCAAAACTAGTTTTTTTTTCATTTCCCCCCAAAATGGGGCAAGGTGTTTTCAGTGTCTTTTATCTGCAGCTATTCCTGGAGTCAGGACTGTGGTGGCTTCGTGGTTATTTATCTCCGCCCCAGCTCTTTCTAAAGCAAGAAATTGCAAGTTGATTAATAGATACCACTTTGGTCAGAAGGTAGCAGTGTTTCGTGCACTCCGGTGTCTAGTCATGCCTGCTATGTGTCCGTGGAAAAATCTGCAAATGCAGACAGCACTGGCTCTTTGGCTATAAACAGATGAGCACTGAACCCTAGAGTCAGATACGACTGGCTTTCGAGCAAGGCAGACGTTGAGCTTTACCTTGGCATAATAAAATCTAAATGGCTGGTACCGCTCTAGCACCCAACATGTCTGGAAAGGCTATAAAACATACAGTAATGGTCTTAAACATGACCTCCATGGTTCTGGCTAGCTTTTTCTCTTCTTTCTCATTTTTACATCATTTGTGGCCATTAGATCATGAACTGGCCAGCATGTGACTGCCAATCCCTCATGTGTGCCACTGGCATTATATTGTTCCCAGGGCAAACTTTGTTTGCAGGTTCGCTTGGGAGACTCAGTACATCAATTTTCCAGAATTAAACTTTAAAAAAACACTCAATTTTTTTAGTAATTGTAATAGCCAATTTTGTGTATATCTATGGATTTGCCCTTGTGGTCTCAAGTATGTGGGAAAATGCTCACGCAAATTAAAAATCAGGCTAGCGGAACATCGATCCAGGATAAGGGGACAGGTGGAAAATGCACCATTGGTAAATCATTACATGGAAAAAAACCATCTTGACACAGATTTTAAATTTGTAGTGTTAGAAAAACTCACAGTCACAACAGGTAGAGGTATCAACATTGAACAATTGCTATTACAAAAGGAGGCATATTATATTCATAGACTAGGAACCATGCATCCTAAGGGTTTAAACTATGAAACTGATTTAACCTGCTTTTTGTAAGTACACAGGAATCAGAACCATGGTGCTCCTTGTAAGTAAAATAGTCAGTACACAGGTGGCAATGTGAGCTTGCAGATTTAGTCAGGAGCAGGCAGCAAGTTGTATTTAAGAGATAGGAAAGTAGGCAAACTATATTCATATTCATAGACTAGGAACCATGCATCCTAAGGGTTTAAACTATGAAACTAGGAATTAGAATCATGGTGCTCCTTGTAAGTAAAACAGTCAGTACACAGGTGGCAATGTGAGCTTACAGATTCAGTCAGGAGCAGGCAGCAAGTTGTATCTAAGAGATAGGAAAGGAGGCATACTATATTCATATTCATAGACTAGGAACCATGCATCCTAAGGGTTTAAACTATGAAACTGATTTAACCTGCTTTTTGTAAGTACACAGGAATCAGAACCATGGTGCTCCTTGTAAGTAAAACATCAGTACACAGGTGGTAATGTGAGCTTGCAGATTCAGTCAGGAGCAGGCAGCAAGTTGTATTTAAGAGATAGGACTCTAATGGTATGCAACGTCCTTAGCAACCATAGAGAAATTACAGAAGAGACAGAGAGGACGCAAAACACAAGAGTGGTAAGCTTGGGTAAGCTTGGACTGGATAATGAGCATGGGGGCTTGCAGCTGGTTTGAACATATAATATTGTAACAGACATGTGTTTTGTAACTTTTCAGATATTGCAAAAACTCCCCTGATGAAATTTATTGAATGAAATGTCTAATTAACCGGATAGACGTCGGGAGTTTGGGGCCAATTTATATGGGAGTTTGACTTCCCAACTGAATATGAGTTTAGGAGCTGTTTTGGACGAGAGATAGAAAGTGTAATAGAGGAATGAATCATTGTTTCATATTGTTACAAAGGACATAGAGAAGAAGTTGAAGAGAACATATTTGAATTTGGTTACTATTGTCAAGATTACAAAAGGAACTTGAAGACTTTTTGTGCAGAGAAGTATCTGAGTTTGGTTTCTGTTTGATGAAATTACAAGTTAATATACAAGAGTTTGCAAAATAAAAATATCATTAAGAATACAAAGACCTTATAAGAAGATTCGTTTATTATTATCTTCATCATTTTTGGGCATACACAAACGGTACATTGTGTTTGTATCCTTCCATTTACCTTCTGCATTGCAGTGTGACACCCATACCACTGATTCAGTTCCATGAGTCACTTTCTGGTCCTGAGCCCTTTTGGCATACAAAGTCCTCATCATCAGCCCCAGGCCAGGATGGATGAAGCTGCTGCCCTCCGTCAAGATGGAGCCAAGTGGGATTTAATCCACTTGGGGACCATCACCTTTCCCTGTTGGACTTTGGCACGCAAGGCCATTAAGCCTCAGGGTAATCAGGTTAGTTAACCGCCACCTGACACTTGGTGTTGAGTCACTCTGGCAGTAGGGTCTACTCCAGAGGTTCCTAACCTTTTCAAGCCAGGGGTAGGGTCACACTCTCTCAGTCAGCTTCAAGGGCCAGACAGTCATTGTGCCCTGCCTGCACGATGGGGGCAACCATTTTGTCCCAACAGCTTCAAAGAGGTGGCCATTTTGTTTCTTAAATGCCCTTGGAGGTGTGGGGGGCCACATGAAATGGCACTGGGGGCTGGATCTGACCCATGGTCCTTAGGTTGGGAACCCCTGGTTGACTCTATTACCATAGTAATCCGGTGTCTAGTCATGCCTGCCACATGACCACAGAAACGTCTGCAGAAGCAGACAGCGCTGGGCTCTTCGGCTTGGAAACAGAGATGAGCACTGCACCCTAGAGTCGGATACGACTAGCTTTCGAGCAAGGGAAACCTTTACCTTTACCTATAACCTGGCTAGACTGAGATGTTGGGAATTGCCAGCCTCCATCAAAGCCTTATAGAAAAGACACACACTCGCACACTCGCACGCGCACACACACACACACTAAATGCCCTCTTTTCTCTACTAGGATGCACAAGCACAGTGAGGCCACACAAACACTGTTCCATCATCCAACTTCCCCCTGAAATTTTTAAAATTAACTTGCAGGCAATAATTTAATCACAATACAAGTTGTCATTTTGACTAATTCATAGCTGCGGTCTGCAGGGAAACTAATTTAATGATGCTTACTAATTGTGCTCACATAATTTTTTTTAAAAAGTCTCTTGGTTATCACCATTGTGGAGATTCTCTGTGTGAACTGAAGTTGTTTTCTTTATCATGTCAGAAGTACACAAAGGTGCTTTCTGGGTTGAAAGGATTTTGGTGGAGCTCCACTCAGGCGACACCCGAATGAGGCTCCTTTCATGCCCCCAAGAGCTTTTCCCACTGAAGTGGTCCCTATTTATCTACTTGCAATGTCTTGCTTTTGAACTGCTAGGTTGGCAGGAGCTGAGACAGAGAAAGGCACTCACTCCATCATGTAGCACTCGGGTCTCTAACTGCTTACCTTCCATTCAATCTTGATGTCTTAACCACTAAGCCACCACAGTCCCTTATCATTAACAATACAACAGTAAAATTATGTTTTTTTTAAAAAAGAAGAAGATTCAACATCTACCATAGTGCATGGAATACTCTTACCTTTCTCATCAAAGTGGTCCTTATTTATCCAGTTGCAATTTCTTGCTTTCAAACTGTTAGGTTGACAGGTGCTGGGACATTCCTTCCTGCAGTACTCGGGAATCGAACTGCTGACCTTCCGCCTCCCAGTCAGTGTCCCATATTTTTCTCCACCTGAGTTAATAAAGTCAAATGGTTAAAAATCCCTAAAATATATAACAGTTGAGCAGGGATGTGGGGACAGGATATTTTGGAGATTTCTCATTCACAGGGTTTCCAAAAGTCAGTTTTAGATAACCCATGTTAGGGTCATATAATGTGAGATTACATGTGCATCATGTATTGTACATAAATACATCTGAATCTATTCCACCAGTGCCAAGTCTGACGCAAATGTGTTATTTTTATTTTATTTTTAGATGTGTGACCACACCTTGAGTTACAGCTGGCAGGTTTACCGTTTCTATAGACTGAGACACTAAGAGATTCGGGAACTAGTTTCATAACTATTGTGGTGAGTTTGCTGATGGACCCAGCTTCAGAATCTCATGCAAGGACAACTAACACAAAGCAAATAAATACTTTGCACAAAGGCCTCACACAACATGCTTGGCAGTGTGTAGGATCGGGGCCGCTGGATGGCCGTGAGGTCCCGGAGGAGACTGATCAAGGAACGATACGAGGCAAGATGGAGCGAGATCAGATCAGTGGTTTATTGAGGAAAAAGCATCATCATATATAGATCAGAAGGCAATGAGGGATAGAATCGTCATCTGACAGAAAATCACATCACCCATTTACTCGGGTTAATGGGAAATCTCTCTTGGGGAAGTTAATTAACTCGGACAAACACTGACAGGGGAAAACCATTGTTCGGGGTTTACACCAGAGTAAATATGGTCACTATTTGCACCAGGGATTAGTCTTAACTGCGAGTGAGTCAGTAATTGCTTAATACGTAACGGAGGTTAGTGATCTGCTTCTCTTAGCAGAATCGCTGGTCAGGTCATATGTGGGTGAATCAACCCTCTGATTATTAATCCTCCCCCCCCCCCAATTTCCATACTGGCAAGGGCCAGTGACCAGGAACCTTCTTCGCTGGTGTAACCTCTGCCAGGGGCTGATTATGCCAATTGGGCATGCGGAATCCGCAGCAGTGGTGTCGAACCTATGGCATGCGTGCCAGAGGTAGCTCTTGGAGCCCTCTCTCAGGGCACCCGTGCAGTCACCCCAGCACAGAGTTCGCCCCACCCCTCTGCCCAGCAGCCCAATAGGAGCGTTTCCTCCCTCCCCGTTTGCCATGCTGGCACTTTGCGATAAATAAGTAGGTTTTGGATAGCAGTTTGGGCATTCGGTCTCGACAAGATTCGCCGTCACTGTGCTATGGGGAGTGGGCAAAGATGAAGACAAAAAAAAAGGTGGCCTCTCTGACTGGGGTGTGCTGGGAGTTGTAGCTTGAAAGAGTAACATTTTTGTCTCTGAGAGAGAGAGATGGTGGTGGCTCTTAGAAACACATAAGAGAAGAGATACTCAAAAATGGATTAAATTCCCTGTATTTCCAATGCTCAGCTGCGAACGCTGTTGCACAGATAACCAAAACAACACCATCCATGCCTACAGGAAGGAGCTAGCAAAATCAGAAAGCCCAAGGCTGAATTAATTGTTTTTTTTTATTGTCACACAGACATCCTAGCTTCTCTTCCATGATCTCAACCAACATTATTTTCTTCTCATGTTATCCTCATCACAGCATCACTGTAAGGCAGGCAAGTTTTGAGAGAGTGTAAACCCTTCAAGGATTTGAACCCAAGCTTCCATGGTCATAGTCTGACACTTTAATCACTATAGCATGGTAGCTCTCAATGAAGAAATGGGTGAGGGGGAGAATGATATTACAATAAAACCCCAACTTACAAATGCCCCGAGTTACATAAAATTTGACTTACATAATGATTTTGTGCTAAAACCATGTCCCGATTTACACGATTTCCTATGGGTTTGCTTCGATTTACATAAAGATTCTTTTTCCTATGGATTTGTTTCGAGTTATGTAAAAATTCATTTCCTTATGGGTTTGCTTCGATTTACATAAAAATTTCATTTTTTCTATGGGTTTGCTTTGAGTTACATAAAAAAACTGATTTAAGCCAAAGCCTACAGAACTGACTTTTCCCCTGTAAGTAGGGGTTTTACTGTAATTCTCCTTGGATCCATTTATTGTTATTTGTGGAAAAGGTGATTCAGTACTGTAATAGGGTTTAAGAATGAATTTCCCCATCTGTTGGGGATTCTGGAAACTGTTTGGAAGGAAGGAAGGAAAGAAAGAGGGAAGGGGAAGGAAGGGGAAATGAAGGAAGGAGGAAGGAAAGAAAGAAAGAGGGAAGGGGAAGGAAGGAAGGGGAAGGAAGGAAAGAAAGAAAGAAGAGGTGGGTGACTGGTATAAAGAAATATGGGAAATAGCTCTAAATGATAAACTTACATGGGAGTTGAATCTGAAAAAAGGTTTAATCAATGAAAACAAATTTTGGGATATCTGGAAGCCTTTTTTGGAGCATACATTGGTTAAGAGTAAAGGTAGCATCCCTGTAAATGAGGTTTTGGAAATAATAATATATTGTATGATAAATATGGCTTCTTCCGGGGCATTGTAGATAACATTTGGGTGAAATTGTTTATTTTGTATTAATTGAGAGGTTAAGAAATAAGTATTGGGTAAATGAACAATATGGTTTTATATGTGATTGAAGAAAATGTTTAGAAATAATAGATTTTAAGATAGATAATAGGAGTTTTAAAAGAGTGATACTGTACTCATTATAACTGAGAAAATATTTTGTATTATGATATAGTGTTTCGTTTTTGTTTTCTTATGTATTATGTTTATTAAAACCAATAAAAAATTAAAAATGGAAAGAAAGAACCAACCAACCAGATAGACTCAATCTCAGACTCTCGGATGAGGCCAATTAAAGATGACAGGAATCACTCAAACTCTCATCTAGGCCAAGCGACTTTCTCTCGGCAATTAACATCAGAAATTGGCTGTCAATTTCCCAGCTGGCAGTCAATTTCCCAGTCCTCAAGGAACCTCTAGTATTTCACTGAGAGGAAGAGGAGGTTAAGCAATGTTTGCTTGCTCTGGAGTCCTCAAAATGCAGAATCCAGCAGTGAGAATGAAATTGTGGCTAAAAAGACTTTACCCGATCTCAGGAGTTGCTACGAGGAAAGGCTCGCCCTCTGATTGCTTATGGAGGTTTGCGTTGTTCTCTGTCTTGGTTTGCTACTAATTAGAGGCACTCAAACATTAGGTGTTACGTAAGCTTTGAAGGTCAGCTGCGGCTGCAATTGAGGTTTGGTGTTCCTTATTCCATTTTAGCTGTGAAGGGCATCTTCCAAGATTAATTTGGTTTGACACTAAGACCTGCTTTCATCTCTTCCAGAGCCCACCTGATGTTCTGTCTTAAAGGGAACACATTGCCGATATAGGTCATGGGAGTTTGCGCTTGCTCACGATTTGTCCGAACCCCAGTTGTTCCTTCAGGGCGATATCTTGCTTTCAAACTGCTATGTTTGTAGGAGCTGGGACAGATGGTGCTCACTCAATCTGTGGTGCAGCACTCAGGTCTCGAACTGCTGATCTACTGATCTCCCGGTTGTCAAATTCAGCATCTTAACCACTAAGGTAAAGGTTGCCCTTACTTGAAAGCCAGTTGTATCCTTCTCTAAGGGACAGTGTGAGGGTGTTCACAGCACGATCGCTGTGGCTATTGGTCATAAATCGTGGGTGATCGTTCTCCTGCCTCATCTGTTTATGCCGTAACTTAGAGGCCTGGGCCCCCAGCTTGGGCCTCTGACCATTACTCAAGGCTGTCTAGCCCTCCCTACTATACCCAGGGATGGCACGCAGTCACTTAACCAACACGCAGCTGTTTAACCAATCAGCAAGGTGTGCACGAGGCAGGCATGCTGATATTTAGCCAATTATGTAACCTTATGCTATCTCAGGTAACCAATAAGGATATATTGCATACTCTTCTCTGGAATGTCTTTGTCCTGTTATTCCTAATAAACTCCGTCCGGGCTATCTTGCCCTATGCCTCTTCATGAATCAAGCCTCCGCTGTCTCCTTGATTCCCAAACACATAAGGACAGTGCTCATTTCCATTTACTGCAAAAGAGGCACCGTTGTCTGCATCTGCAGATGTTTTCATGGTCATGTGGCAGGCATGACTAGACATGGAGCCTTGTTACCTTTCCTGCCAAAGTGGCACCTATTTATCTACTTGCAATTTCTTGCTTTCTAACTGCTAGGTTGGCAGGAGCTGGGATAGCTGATGAGAGCTCACACTGTTGTGACCGCACACATGCCCACAAAAACGGCTCTGGGTGCCCCCTCTGGCACACATGCCATAGGTTCGCCACCACTGGACTAAGCTATACCAGCTGTTAAATGCCATGAGCCCCCATTTTCAGTCTGACCTCTTTGACTGTCCATCAGCAACTGCCAGAGCTAAGACAGGCAGAATCAAAGAGACTCTAAGTTACCCGGAGGTTCTTTTCATTATCTGCCAGTCTTGGCTGTCCAGCCTCAAAAGATCTAGAGATGTTGTTTTGAAAGATGAATCCGAGCATCTGGACATGACTACAACCTCACACACCAGCAGACCAGCATCCATCTTGTTGGCAGACATCCGTTTCTCCCCATGTGGGTCTGGGCTCAGCTGAACCACCTGATACTGGATTGTTTCTAATTATGTTAATCATAATTACACTTCTCTTCACAGCTGGATGAAGGCATGAAAATAATTAATTTCAAACTGTAGGAGGAAAAAGCAAACAAAATACCCAAAGGTCAGTGAGTCTCTGATCACAAGCTAGAAACGATTAGCATTTTGTTCTAATCGCTTGGCTAAGGAACCAGACCTGGAGGGACTGGAAGAGAATCAAAAATCCCACAGTCTAGAGTCTCCGTAGGCAAGTGGTTTTGTTGGCAGAACCTTGCTGTATGGTCCAAAATGTCATTGTCCATTATTTTCCACATCTAGCTCTCGACCTTCAAATTAAAACAATTTCCAAGCTTACAAATCAGTAGCAAATTGGCAATTGGGCAATGGCGCATAAAAGTTTGGTTCAAGTAAAACATGTTGGCTTTCAAGATTATTCAAGACCTTTTGCTGGTTTTGCTGCAGCAGACTGACAATGAGAATGTCTCACAGTGGTGATGAAAATCACAGCAACAGAATAATAAGACAGCAAAATAATAACATAGTATAATAATAATAATAATAATAATAATAATAATAATAATAATAATAATAATAATAATAATAATAATAATAATAATAATAATAATAATAATAATAATAATTTCATGTTAGAAATTCTTCTGGGTTGAAAGGATTTTTGCTGGCGAAACTCCACTCAGGGGATGCCCAAAGGAGGCTCCTTTCATGTTCCCAAGATCTTTTCCCACCGAAGTGGTCCCTATTTATCTACTTGCAATTTCTTGCTTTTGAACTGCTAGGTTGGCAGGAGCTGGGACAGAGATGGGTGCTCAAACTGTCATGCAGTACCTGGATCTCGAACTGCTGACATGCCGGTCTTCCAGCTAAAAAGGTGAGCTTCTTATCCACTGAGCCACCGCAGCCCCTATACAGTATGGTATCGTACAGGGATTCCCAACCTTTTCAAGCCAGGGGCCAAGTCACACTATCTCAGTCAGCTTCGAGGGCCGGACAGCCATTTTGCCCTGCCTTCAAAATGGGTGGCCATTTTGTTTCTCGAATGCCTTTGGAGGGGTGGGAGCCACATGGAATGGCACCATAGGTTGGATCCAGCCCATGGGCCTTAGGTTGGGAATCCCTGATATAGTAGATGGAGTGATGAACTAGGACTCAGGAGACCTGGGTTCAAATGCTCACCATGGAAGCTTACAGGGGATATGGAACTGGCCTTCTTCTTCTTTTTTAAAAATATTTTTTAATTAAATTTTCAACAATAATACAACTTAAAAAAACAATTATGAATGAAAATCCAAACAACAAACTTACAAATACAATATAAAAATAAAAAAAGAAAGATTTCGTGTTCAGGGAATGAAGAAGCAGACGAGTGAAGTACGGTAGTGAAATTCAGCTCTTTAATAGTGGGGTTTGAACACAGTTTGAATGAGGCAAAACTCGGACTTATATCTTAACCTATTAAACCAAGGGTTAACCATTGGAACTTGCTATAGGTTCCTACGGCTGGCCCTACTTGCCTGCACTCACCCTTCGGGAACACGGGCGGACTGGGTCCGCAGGTCAACGAA
>JAWDJD010000013.1:22474658-22614658 GCA_035047305.1 Bradypodion pumilum
AAACCAACAAACAGAAATCACTTTTCACTCACAAAAACCAAAACAAAAAATAAAACATGCGTAAAAATAAAGATTTAAAAAACCAAAATTAAATTTTAAACTAAATAAAATTTATTTACATTAAATAAATTAAAATAAAATTTGCATAAACATAAAACAAAAACCTTCAAAAACCAATTTAAAGAGCCCGGCACAGAGGAAGCCGGCATGCAAAAAAAAAAACCCCACTGGGAGCGCAAGTCCGCCGCAGGCGGACACAGCGCCTCGAAGCCACAAAATCACAAAACCTTACAACACCATTTAAAACAGCCCAGCACCATTGGTTCAAGAAAAAAAATGAAACCCTTTACTATCCAACACAATTTTAAAAAGCCCGGCATCGCCGGGCAAAATATGCTAGTACTCTATAAACAGTAACAATAACAATAATACAACAAGCCCATTGGCTAATAGAGTGTGCACATTTTTCGATCCACTTATTTGCATAAGAATAGATACATGAGAAAAGATACACTCCACTCCTGTCAGAAAACACAGTTAACATACATAACATTCTTCCCCTCTAGGTAAAAACAAAATCCTTTAACCAGGATGGCGGTCTAGTTTCCCTTCTGGGTCAGATGCTTGGCTGAGCCGGCTCAGGGGCTCGTAGGATGGGCGACCCGACTGGAGTGAGGGGCTGACTAGAGGGGGAGGATTGTAAACCCAAATTTAAGCCCCGGTTGTCAGATGGAGGAGCAGGGGATCGCTCAAAACCAAAATCTAATTCTGTGGATGAATAAGACAACTCAGGGTCCCTCCTGTGTGTACTAAGAGTGGAGGGCAACTCCAAACAAAATTGGTCATCATCAACAAAGGAATCCAGAGTGCTAGGCTGGGACAGAGTAGGGGTACACCTGGCCGGAATAGGGGAGCATTCCACAAATTCCCCTTGAAATCAGTTCTTAGAAGACACTTCTGGGTCAATGTTGGCTGGCTGCTGACTATTACCTATGCCCCCTGGGTTTATACGGGTGGGGGGCCAACCCTAGTGTTGAGTGTCTGTATTCATCTTGGGTCCAGTCCTCTGGGTCTCAATTGATCTGCGTGCCTCCTACAGGTCAGACCAGTGGCTGTTTCGATTCTGTAAGAAACAGGACCAGTTTGACAGGGAGTCCCTCTCCAAGACGACGGCGTCTCCCCTTTTTCTGCTCTCTGGGCGGGCCGGCCCAGAGAGCGAAGTCCAGCTGGGGGGGGCGGTGGCTCTCCCACCTGTCTCCACTCCCGGGAATAACATTCTTCCCCTCTAGGTAAAAACAAAATCCTTTAACCAGGATGGCGGTCTAGTTTCCCTTCTGGGTCAGATGCTTGGCTGAGCCGGCTCAGGGGCTCGTAGGATGGGCGACCCGACTGGAGTGAGGGGCTGACTAGAGGGGGAGGATTGTAAACCCAAATTTAAGCCCCGGTTGTCAGATGGAGGAGCAGGGGTTCGTTCAAAACCAAAATCTAATTCTGTGGATGAATAAGACAACTCAGGGTCCCTCCTGTGTGTACTAAGAGTGGAGGGCAACTCCAAACAAAATTGGTCATCATCAACAAAGGAATCCAGAGTGCTAGGCTGGGACAGTGTAGGGGTACACCTGGCCGGAATAGGGGAGCATTCCACAAATTCCCCTTGAAATCAGTTCTTAGAAGACACTTCTGGGTCAATGTTGGCTGGCTGCTGACTATTACCTCTGCCTCCTGGGTTTATACGGGTGGGGGGCCAACCCTAGTGTTGAGTGTCTGTATTCGTCTTGTGGGTCCAGTACTCTGGGTCTCAATTGATCTGCGTGCCTCCTACAGGTCAGACCAGTGGCTGTTTCGATTCTGTAAGAAACAGGACCAGTTTGATCAATGACAAACCCAGGCACCCATGTAGGACCACCAGCTACATAATTGCGGCAATGTACAGGGTCTCTGGACAAGAAACCCTTCTGGTGTTGGACTGCTATATTTGTGCCTTTGTCCTCTACCCTAGAGGGATCCAATCTGTACAGCAAGGATGACAGTTTCCTTCGCTGGAGCAATTCAGCAGGGGACAGCCCTGAGGCAAGGGGGGTGAGCCTATATGTGAAAAGAAACAGGCATAACTGGAACTCCAAATCCCCTTCACCAATACGCTGAAGCACGTCTTTAGTTGTGTGCACCTGCCGCTCTACCTGGCCATTGGTGGCTGGGTGGAATGGGGCGGCAGTGATGTGCCTAATTGCATTCCTTTCCATGAAGGATTGGAATTCTGCAGATGTGAACGTTGACATGTTGTCGGACACCAGCACATCTGGAAGTCCAAATGCTGCAAACAGCCTTCTCAGGTGCATTATCGTGGTGGCTGAAGTGGTATTAGGCACCCTAATCACTTCCATCCACTTAGAGAATGAATCCACAACCAACAAAAATAGGGCACCCCTAAATGAACCTGCAAAATCTATGTGCAACCTGAACCACGGGCCCTGAGCAGAATCCCATTCCCGAAAGGGAAGGTGGGATTGCTCTGGGCGAGAGGATTGACAACTGGCACAAGTGCTGACCATTTGTTCGATGTCTTGGTCCAGTTAAGGCCACAAAAAGTAGCTACGTGCAAGGGCTTTGGAACGGACAATTCCCGGGTGACTTGTGTGAAGTAGATGTAAAACCTTTTTCCTGAGAGTGACAGGAATGACCACCCGCTGGCCCCATAGAAGGCAACCTTATTCCACTGACAGTTCGAAACACTTGCGGTGCAATGTTCTGAATTTCTTGGCTAGAGGAGAGACAGGCCAGCCTTTTTGTACCCAAGACATTACTTTAGTCAATGTTACATCCTTGGCCGCAGCCTTGGCTATATCTGAGGGGACGACTGGGGGCGAGTCGAAAGCCTCAATCATAAGGACCTGGTGGTCGCTTTCGATCTCACAATTGGCTTCCCTGACCCCTGGCAGTGGAGAACGTGACAGGGCATCAGCGTGGCTGATGTTCTTGCTGGGCCTGTGCACCAAAGTAAATCATATGCATTTAGGAAAATTGCCCAATGCAACATCCTTGGGGACAGAATTTGAGGCGTGGGCACAAAGATTCCAAGGAGGGACTTGTGGTCAGTTACGATGGTAAAAGGTCTTCCATAAAGGTAATCGTGGAATTTCTTAGTGCCAGCCACGATTGCCAATGGCTCTCTGTCTGTCTGAGCGTAATTTTTCTCAGGCTTTGAGAGTGAACGGGAATAGAATTTTATGGGGGCTTCCCTCCCGTTATTTAGTACATGGCATAACACAGCTCCCACCCCCACAGGGGATGCATCACACACAAGTACAACTTCCTTGTTAGGATCAAAATGAGTTAATACAGCTTCTTCTGAAGATAGCAGCCTTTTAAGTTCTAGGAACGCTTTCTCCTGGCAATGGCCCCAGTGCCAAACAGTATCTTTCTTAAGAAGCTGATGTAATGGTTCGGCAACTGAGGCTTTGCGATGGAGAAAAGTGTGATAGACGTTTAACAATCCTAGAAATGATTGCAATTCGGCTTTACATTTCAGCCTGGGTGCATTTTGCACAGCCGCCACCTTAGAGTCAGAGGGAATGATACCTTGGGGTATAATTCGATACCCCAGGAACTCCACTTCCTGTGCCAAAAACACACACTTGTCTCTTCTGAGACGTAGACCGGCCCTTTCGAAATGTGAGAGGACTCGATCAAGCCTGGCCGCTAGTTCGACGGTGTCCTTAGCGGTGATTAGGACATCGTCAAAATATGTCAGGACATCGGGCAAACCTTTTAAAATACATTCTACAAGAGATTGAAATATTCTGGGGGCCGCATTCACCCTGAATTGTAGTCGAGTTACCTTAAATACCCCCCTATGCATTACTATGGTCTGGGCTATGGCAGCAGCAGGAGACACAGTCAATTGTTGGTAAGCCTGGGCAAGGTCAAGTTTTGCAAAGCAATTTCCTCCATACAAGGAGGCAAGAAGGTGGCTTACCACGGGCACAGGATATGCATTCGGGCGAATAGCTTTATTGATGGTACACTTGTAGTCAGCGCATATCCTGACCTCCCCGTTACTTTTCAAAGCAATCACTATTGGTGTCTCCCACTCTGTGGAGTCCACTGGCACTAGGAAGCCCTGCCCCACCAGTTTGTCCAGCTCGGCTTCGTTTCTTTACCCAATCTAACGTCATGAGCACACATGAATTCACAATATGAGGCTCCGATGCTAATAATAATACAAAAAGATTGTTGGTTTGCTGGAGTTCTTTGCTTTTGCTGTCAGCATACTTTAGCAATGTGCCCTCATCGCCTGCAGTTGTGGCATTCTGCGGTGCGGAAGGGGCACTTCCTGCAGTCATGCCGGGCTCTGCAGCCATCACACTTGCAAAGGAATTTCTTCTCCCAATCATCATGGTGCTCTCAGTGCTTTCGTTGGACCGCTCGGACTTCTCCCTCTGCGTCGCTGGACTCCGATGAAGAGGTGGAACCAGGCGATGCTGAAGAGGATGAAGATGAATTTTGCGGAGCTTGCACAGCTGAGTCGGTGGCACTGGTGGTGGAGTGGCAATGCTGGAAAAGCTTGATGCCGGACTGTGCGGCCTCAGACGCTACTGCCTCTTTTAGGACAGCCTTGAAAGTTAGCATCTTCCTGATCATGAGGCGACATTGAGCATCTTCATCCCTCATGCCGGCCAGCAGATGGTCCCGGAGTGCTTCTTCGATGTTGTCCCACTTGCACGTGGCGGCAGCGATGCGCAGAACGGTGGCGTAGTCTGCCATGGACTCCCCAGGTCGCTGCTCCCGTCTGTGGAAGGCCACCCTGGCCAAGAAGATCGAGACCTCTGGCTGCAGGTGTTTCCTCAGTGCGGACATGATTTCTGCAAGCGGCACCACATCCACATCCCTTGGGAGAACGAAGTGGGTTGCCAGTGTCTCAGAACCGCACTGAACAAGGAAACAGGAGCGCTTCTGGTCTTCGTTGGTGATCTTCTGTGAGGCCATTGCATGACAGAATCGGCGTTTGTATGTTGCCCATTTCTCTGGATGTGCTGGGTCAAATGGGCCGATGTTGCTGCCATGTGGGGATGCCATCCCATCCTCATCGCCAGTTTCGTGTTCAGGGAACGAAGAAGCAGACAAGTGAAGTTGTGAAATTCAGCTCTTTAATAGTGGGGTTTGAACACAGTTTGGATGGGGCAAAACTCGGACTTATATACACTATAAACAGTAACAATAATATAACAAGCCCATTAGCTAACAGAGTGTGCACATTTTCAATCCACTTATTTGCATAAGAATAGATACATGAGAAAAGATACATTCCACTCCTATAAACAGTAACAATAATACAACAAGCCCATTGGCTAACAGAGTGTGCACATTTTCGATCCACTTATTTGCATAAGAATAGATACATAAGAAAAGATCCATTCTGCTCCTGTCAGAAAACACAGTTAACATACATAACAAAAGAAGAAAAACATTAAAATACAATTAAATTACAACTTAGTAATATAACACCTTCCCCTTTCTTCCATGCATCTTTGATTATATTTCCAAAAATTTTAGTACATTATAACACTCTTGCAATTATCCTAATATACATATTCAAACTTACTTCTTATACTCCTCAATTGAATACAACTACTAAGTCAAAATAAAAATACAATAATTTAAATACAATAAACAGTTTTCACAATATACACCCAGTGTTTTATACAATGCCCTGGAGGATGTGGAGTGCATACCTGTCAAGTATCCCATTTTTCCTGGGAAAACCCCTTATTTTTATCCCTCTTCCCGCCCCTCTCGTTTTATTAATTTCCCCATAACATCCCTAATTTTTTTTTTAAAAAAAAAATCCTGACTGGAGCGCTCACAGGTGAAGCTGCAGTATGTTTTTCCGGCCACCAGAGGTCGCTGTGTGGCAGGCTTTTCACTTGTGGAAGGGGAGAGAGAGAAGGTGGTGGGGACGTTCTGTAGTTTCTCTTTCATTTTCCTCCTGCCACATGGCCAATATGGAGGCTTCATTTTTGCTGCTGAGCTGGTTGGAGCCACCATGCTGGGAGGGACGGGAGTCTACTCTAGAGGTGAGCGATATTTCATATATGCAGGGGCAAATCAGCTCTTGGTCTGGGGGCAGAGACTCACTCTCATGCTTTATTGAGCTGTTTCTGCCCTGCATCCTGGCTGGAGGCTTCCATTTCTACAGTTCTAGAGTTAACTTGGGAGGGGTGGAGGGTGGGAGATGGTGCTTGATCACTATATGAGAGAGGGGGGTTCCGTTTATGTTCTAGAGTTAACTTGGGAGGGGTGGGGGATCGGGGATGGTGCTTGATCACTATATGAGAGAGAGAGGGGGTTCTGTTTCTGTTCTAGAGTTAACTTGGGAGGGGTGGGGGTGGAGGATGGTGCTTGATCACTATATGAGAGAGGGGCTTTCCCTTTCTGTTCTAGAGTTAACTTGGGAGGGGTGGGGTGGGGGATGATGCTTGATCACTATATGCTAAAGGTAAAGGTTTCCCTTGCTCGAAAGCCAGTGGTATCTAGAGTGCCAAGGTTCGCCATCACAGTCATAGATTCCTACAGCGGCCAATTTTTAGAGCAAGAAGCTGCTTTTTGTATGAGAGAGCAGATCCAAAATACACGGGGAGGATTATCAGAGCTCATAGATCCAGTGTGCTTGCACGGTTGTGTAAGGGGATCTGAGTTAGGTAAAGGTAAAGGGTCGCCCTTGCTCAAAAGCCAATCGTATCCAACTTTAGGGTTCAGTTCTCATCTCTGTTTCAAAGCCGAAGAGCCACCGCTGTCTGCGTCTGCAGACATTTCCGTGGTCATGTGGCAGGCATGACTAGACACCAGAGCACACAGAATGCTGTTACCTTCCCACCAAAGTGGTCCCTATTTATCTACTTGCAATTTCTTGCTTTCAAACTGCTAGGATGGCAGGAGCTGGGACAAAGATGGGAGTTCATTCCATCCTGCAGTACTCGGGACTCGAACTGCTGACCTTTTGCCTCCCAGTCAGCATCTTAGTCACTTAAACCACTGAGTAAACAAGAAAGAAAAGAAAACAAAAGTCCCCCAAGAAAATGGGAAAAGGGTTCTTTGGCCCACACAGCTTTGTGCCCATTGCATCTACAATACCATCTAGCCATCTTAATTTTGGCCACCACCTTCTTTCGTCCTCCACCTTTCCCAGCATCAAGGCTTTCTCAAGTGAATCCTCTCTTCTCATTTGATGTCCAAAGTACTTTAGCGTCATCTTTACTATTTGACCTTTAGTGAGCAGTCGTTGTTGATTTCTTCTAGGATCGACCTATTTCTAACACCACATTTCAAAGGCATCTATTTTTCTGCGCTCAGCTTTCCTAATGGTCCAGCTCTCCCACCCATACATTACCACCGGGAATACCATTGCTTTGACTATGCAATTTTTTGTTTGCAAGGTGATGCCTCTACTTTTAACTATGTTCCCCAGGTTTTTCATAGCTTGTTTCCCAAGTATCAGTCACCTTTTTATTTCACAGCTGCAATCACCATCTGCAGAGATCTTTGATCCTAAGAAAGTAAGATCTGCCAGTCGTATCCAACTCTAGGGTGCAGTGCTCATCTCCATTTACAGCCAAAGAGCCAGTGCTGTCTGTGTTTGCAGACATTTTCATGTCCATGTGGCAGGCATGACTAGAGCCCAGCAAGTCACATGGCTATATTTGGCCATGCCCACAGATTTCCCTTATTTTCAACATTTATATATTAACATTTCCCTTATTTTCAAATCCAAAACTTGACAGGTATGGCGGAGTGTCACAGTAGTTTTTCTATTCCCAGAAACTAATTTGATCTGGTACTGGTCTATTCCCTTCATCCCCATTCAATGAGTAATCCACAAATAATTGCCATATTTTCCAAAATCTATTTTCTTTAACTATACCCTTTTTCTTATTCATCTCCCATGTTAGCTTATCATTCAACGCAAGATCCCACATCTCCTCGTACCATTCTTCTATTTTCAAAATTACTTCATTTTTCCAATTCCTAGCAATGCACTGTCTACCCATTGTCAACATTATCTACAGTAACTCTTTTTTATCCTTATTTAAATTCATATTTTCCACATCTGTCAACAAAACAGTACTTGGCCCCAATTTAAGTCTCATGCCCATAATAGCACAAATCTCTTTCTCAATTTTCCCCCAAAAATCTTTTACCACGTTACAACCCCACCACATATGTTCACACGTTCCCAGTGTATCCTTACATCTCCAACACATTTTATCTTTATTGTTATCTATCTGATGTAACCTCACTAGGGTCAAGTACCATTTCCACAACATTTTATAGTTATGTTCTTTCACTCTAACAGACATAGTTCTCATAGTCCTTTTCTTCCATTTATTTTTCAAAAGCTCATCTGCAATCTTTATTTTCAAATCTTGTTCCCAATTTATTTTTCAAGCTTCTTGTGGATTACCATCTTTATTTAACGTTATATATATATTGCTTACTAAGCCCTTAATTCCCATTTCTCCCTTTCTTATCTTTAATATCAATTCTTCAAAATCAGTCTTACCTCTTTTCAAACTGGCTTCCCTCAAATATTTACTATTCCACTTATTTACCAACACTATCTGAAGCCAGTTCAGCCTCAACTGTGCATATATGTCTGCTTTTCTCTCATTATCTTTTTTTGATATCCTCTATTTCTATTATCGGAGATGTGTCTGGGGCTAATTCCTTCTTCACATTTTTCCATACTCCCAATATTGTCTTCATCATTTTATTTTTGTAACTATTTTCCCCATATTGCTATCTAAAAATACCATTTTCCCCATTTGATTTTGATCCCTCATCTCAATTTCTTCCCAGATTACCTTTTCCCTCGCTAAAAATTTCACTATATTTTTAACTTGAAAAGCTCTATAATAATTCCTCAAATTTGGCAATCCTAATCCTCCTTCTTTCTGAGATAAATACCAATTTTTTTTGCTATTCTAGATTTACTTGCACCATTACAAAAATTATTTAACATTTTTTGAAATTCCTTAATTTCCTTATCGTTTAATTGGATTGGCAGGGCATCAAATAAAAAGTTAATTATCGGTAACAACATCATTTTACATAACGCGATCCTGCCAAACTAGGACAACTTCAACTTTTGATATTGCTGTATTTTGTCCTTAATTTCCTTTTTCTGTTTTTCGTAATTCAGTTTCTTAAGATCATCAAATTTATTTGAAATTCCCAAATACTTCAAATTATCTTTAATCTGTAATTTAAATTTACCCTTTATTGCTCTTCCTTGTCAATATTACACAGTATCATTTCCGACTTGTCCCAGTTTATTCTCAAACCTGTCATTTCCTCAAAATCTTTTAACTGCTCTTGTATTCTTTCTAATGCCTTCCTAGGATGCTTCGCGATTATCAAAGTATCATCAGCATACAAACTTATCTTATTTCCTAGTATTCCTTCAATGTCCTTATCTTCTCTTATAGCCTTTGCCAACAACTCCATTGCCATGATAAACAATGTTGGTGATAATGGACAACCCTGCCTTGTTCCAGCTTCTAGTTTTACTTCTGTAAAATCATTTACCCTAACAGTGGCAGTACCATGTTGATAATTGTTCAATCATTCTTCTAAATTTATCTCCAAATCCATAGCATTTAATTATCTCGTTAATTGTTACCCACTGTAATGAATCAAATACTTTAAAAATGTATAGTGGTAATAATCCAACTTTCTCTTTTGTTTGTCCTACAATATCTATTAAATCTAAAACTCTCCTTGTCAGATCCGCCATATGTCTTCCTTTCAAAAAACCCACTTGGTCTTCATTTATGTAACTACCCATAAAACTATTCAATCTGTTTGCCAATATCGCTGTAAAAATCTTAGCATCTTAATTTATCAGGGAAATAGGCCTATATGACTCCACTTTTTCTAAATCCTTTCCAGGTTTTGGTAATAAAACAATTAGAGTTCTTTACCATGAGGTCGGAATTTGCCCTCCTTCCAATATGTAATTATATAATTTCATCAATTTTGGAACCACAAAGTCTTTAAATTCCTTATAAAACTCAGCTGATAACCCATCTTCCCCCGGGGCTTTATCTGTCTTCAGGTTGGCTATAACTTCTTTTATTTATTTCTCTGTTATTCGCTCTTCCATTTTATTTCTTTTTTTTAATAATTTTTTTATTGTACAACTAAACAGACATACAGAAAAGAAAAACAATAACAATACAATACAAAATTACATCAAATTCATAAAAGATAACACATGATAATAATTGAACTAATTATTTGCAATATAACCCTTAATATTGAATACCCACATTATGAGTTATTACTATAACCATAACAATCATAAAAACCTACAGTGCTACAACTGTTTTTTTTTCTTTACTAATTACACATCACCCTGTGAATATTTACAATGCCCGGAGAGTTTAGTATCTATATCATCTCCAAAAACCACTTTGAGATGGTACAGGTCCAAAACTGTCCCTTGCCATAAGAGAGTGATCCACAAACGGCTTCCAAATGCTCCAAAACCTATTTTCTTTTAATTTATCCCTTTTTACTTTAATCTCCCATGTCAGTTTGTCGTTCAATGCAGTTTGTCGTCCACATTTCCTTATACCACTCTCCGATCTGTATGACAACATCATTTTTCCAATTTCTAGCTATGCATTGTCTACCTGTAGTTAACATAATTTCCAATAATTCTTTTTCCTCCTTATTCAAACCCATGCCTTCCACATTTGTTAATAGGATGGTACCTGACACCAGCTTAATTCTTTTACCCATTATTTCCCCAATCTTCTCCAAAATTCATTTATTTTTTTACAGCTCCACCACATATGTTCGTATGTTCCAACTGTTCTTTACATCTCCAGCATAAATTATCCCTTTTATTGTCCATCTGATGAAGCCTCAGTGGTGTCAAGTACCATTGCCACAACATTTTAAAGTTATGTTCCTTAATTCTTACTGACATTGTTCTCATTATCCTCTTTTTCCATTTGTTTCTCCATTCAACCTCTCCTATTTTTATATTCAAATTTTGTTCCCATTTCCGTTTCAAATCATCATGTGGATCTATACCCTTATTCAATATGATATAAAGTTTGCTTACTAGACCCTTAATATTCTTTTCCCCTTTTCTAATCTTTAATACCAATTCTTCAAATTCGGTCTTTGCTCTATCTATCCCTACTTCCCTTCTATATTTTTTATTCCAGTTATCAACCTTCAATTTCTGAAACCAGTCCAATTTTAACTTTTCAAATATTTTTTCCTCTTGTTTTCATCATCACAAACTTCTAACCAGTCCTTCAATAAAGACAATTCATTTTTATCCAGTATTTCCTTTTTTTCCTTATCTATTTTTATCGGAAAACACACCATATCAGTCAATTCCAAGATTGGAGAGAGATTTGGGACCATATCTTTCTTTACTCTTTTCCACACCTCCATGAGACCTTTCATCATATTATTGCTTGTCTTTATCGGTTTATCCTTCATTCCCAAAAAGATCATTTTACCAATATTCCTATATTCTTTCATCTCCAATTCCTCCCAAATTACCTTTTCTCTCGCCAAGATCTTCACAACATTCTTAATTTGGAATGCTCGATAGTATGCTAACAAATTCGGCATACCCAAACCCCCTTCTTTCTGAGATAAGTACTAAAACTTCTTTGGAAGTCTAGATTTTTTACCTCCATTACAAAAATTATTAAACATCTTTTGAAATTCATTAATTTCCTTCTCCTTCAAGTGGATCGCAAGTGCATCAAATAGAAAATTAATCTTTGGCAGCAATATCATTTTGCAAATTGCAATCCTCCCGAACCATGACAAATTCAGCTTTTGAAACTCTTGTAGTTTGCTCTTAAATTCTACTTTCAAACTATCATAATTCAATCGTTTAAGTTCTTCCAATTTGTTTGAAATAATTATCCCCAGATATTTCAACTTTTCTTTAATTTGTATATTAAGTGTCCCCACTATCTTTCCCATCTTGTCTACCCCCATATTGCACAGCATCAATTCTGACTTATCCCAATTTATCATCAATCCGGTTATAGCTTCAAATACCTGTAGTTGCTCTTTAATCCTATCCATTACCATCTCTGGATGTTTCACCATTAACAACGTATCATCTGCATATATGCTCACTTTATTACCCATTATCCCTTCTATATTTGAATCATCCCTTATATTTTAGCTAATATTTCCATTGCCATGATAAACAAGATAGGAGATAGTGGACATCCCTGCCTAGTACCTGCCTCAAGCCTTACCACATCTGTAACCTCTTCATTTACTCTAATCCTAGCATTCCCTTTTTGATATAATAGATCAATTACCCTTCTAAATCTATCCCCAAATCCATAATTTCTAACTATTTCCTTAATTGAAGACCATTGCAATGAATCAAATGCCTTAAAAATGTCTAGTGATAATAAACCCACTTTTTCCTTCGTTTGGTTAACATTGTCAATTAAATCTAATACCCTTCTAGTCAAGTCAGCCATGTGCCTACCTTTTAAAAAACCAACATGGTCAACATTTATATATTCCCCCATAAAACTATTTAAACGATTAGCCAATATTGCTGTGAAGATTTTGGCATCCTGGTTTATAAGGGAAATTGGTCTGTACGATTCCACCTTTTCCAGATTCTTTCCCGGTTTTGGCAGCAGAACAATTATGGTATTATACCATGAGGTCGGGATTTGTCCTCCATCTAAAATATAATTGTATAACTTCACTAACTTTGGAACCACAACATCTTTAAATTCTTTATAAAATTCCGTCGATAGTCCATCATCTCCCGGGGCTTTCCCCATCTTCAATCCACTAATTACCTCCTTTACCTCTTTATCGGTGACCCTTTCCTCCATTTTTTCTCGATGTTTTTGTTTTATTCCATTCCCTAACTGTCTTTCCAAAATTATTTTGAGCCTCTCCAGATCTACCTCCTTTTTTGCATATAATGCTTGATAAAATTCCTTCACAATTTTACATTTATCCCTATTCTTCTTACACCTTAAGCCTTGTTTATTAACCAACACCCCAATTTCTCTTTTTTTCCCTTTTAGCCTTAGCTGCTCTTGTTAATAATTTTGAACTTCTATTACTAAATTCAAAATACTCTCTATTTAAATAAATCAAATCTCTTTTAACTTTATCAATATCCTTGCCCATTAACTCAGCCTTAAGTCTTTGCAATTTAGTAAAAGTTTTTTTATCTTTACTTTTTGAATGGTCCTCCTGTAACTGCTTTATTTCTTTTTCTTTTTCTAACTGTTCTACCTTATGTCTTTTATATTTAATACTCGCCAACTTTATAATTTCCCCTCTAAAAACCGACTTCATGGTATCCCAAACAACGTTAAAGTTAACTTCATCATTATCGTTCCACTGCCAACTTTCTTTCCAGCTTTCCATCATTTGCTCTTTACATTTTTGGTCTTTAAATAAGTTAGGATCGTACCTCCAACTTGTTCCTCTTTGAAAATCTTTTTGTAATTTCAATTCCAAAAGTACTTTGGCATGATCTGATTCCTTGATAATCCCAATTTCCATTCCCTCGATGTCTTTAATCAGGTTTTCCATAAGAAAGACGTAATCTATTCTCGAGTAGGTCCCATGGACGTGTGAGAAAAAAGAATATGCCCTTTCAGAGCCCTTAATCTCTCTACAAGAGTCCTTCAAACCCATCGCAGCCATCCATTTGTCTAAAACCTTCCCTTTCAAACCTATTCCAAATCTTGCTATGTTCGTACAGTCTAAGCCCGACCTTATCAAATTAAAATCTCCAGCCACAATAGTTTTTGCAACATTTTCTGGCTCGACTACTTTCCGAACTTTTTCTAAAAAATCCGCTTGACGGTCATTTGGAGCATATATATTTACCAGCATGATTTCCTCATCTTCTATTTTTCCCTTTACAATCAAATATCTACCCTCTTGATCAGCAACACTTTTTGTAATCTCAAATCCTAATTTTTTAGAAATCATAATTGCCACACCTCTCGCTTTTGAAGTTCCAAACGCCATCTCATAACGTTGAATCCATCCCAAAAAAAGTTTGTTCGTGTCTTTTGACTTCTGGTGCGTTTCCTGTAAGAACAATATATCGGGTCTATCTTTCTTCAACGCCAATTGCAGCCTCTGCCTCTTAAGAACAGAACCTGTACCCTTCACATTCCATGTTAATATTTTAATATTTCCCATAATCTATTTCCTTTCTAACTTCTAAACTCTCCATTGGGCGTGCCATCACCAACCCCTTCCCCCAAAAACACAATTCTACATATAACACACACTATATCTCTCCCCACTTTCTTCAAAAAAAAAAGACGCCTTCGACAACCAAAGAGGGGAGAGGGGGGGACATGCAAGATGTGCCTACCTACCAGAACTACGCGCTACTCACCCTTCTATAACATTTAAATGCTTTAATTTTTAATAATCTATTTCTTATTGCTCCTTACTTGTCTCCTCCTCCACCATGATCAACGACAGCTCCTCCTCCTCATCTTTTCCCTGCAGTATTCCACCTGTGGCACCACCAGCCTCTGCCCTCTCATGCTCCCTCCCCAAAGCACCCGATTCCAGCAATTCTTTCTTAAAATTTATCCACTCTTCTGAATCTGTTTTTACCAGCTCCAACAAACTCAGATACTCCAATGGATTGGTCCCTTCATCAATTACTTGCATTCTTTTCTCATAGAAAAAGCGCAGTTGCTGTGGAAATCTCCAATTGTACCTTATGCTTTTGCTCATCAACAATTTAGTTACAGGTCTCATCTTATACCTCCACATTCTTTCTTTCATTGAAATATCATTGTATACTTCTACATCAGAACCATCAAATTTCAGGGCGCCAGAACCAGCTTTTTTCAAAAAGGCCATTACCCTAAGCTTATCTCCCCAGTTTGCAAATTTTACCAAAACATTTCTTTGAACCGCCTTCCCTCTTCTTGGACCCACCCTAAATGCACTTACAATATCTTCCTGTACAAATTCCTTTCCCATATTCAAACCATTTAACCACTGAACCACTCTTTCTCTTAGTTGGTCCGGGGTCCGTTCAACCACCTGACGGATCAAAATGTTCTGCTTTCTCATCATATCTTCCACAGCGTCAATCCTTTTCTCATGCTCTTCCAATTTCAGCTTATTCTCCCGCACCGCCTCCTGAGTCCCTTTTATTTCCTTTTTTATAACATTTACCTCATTTTGGACCAATTTCACATTCCCCTCTATTTTTTGCAAACTAAAATCCACTTTTTTTGAGAAATCCATAACAGATGATACCACCTTATCTTGTTTTTTCATCATTTCATTTCTATCTTTCACCCTTGATTCCTCATTTTTCTCCAATTTCTGGAACAATTTACCAATTTCCACCATAATTTGAGTATGATCATAAGGCTCAGGTGGCGGTGATGAAGACTGAGGGGCTTCTTCCGTTGGTGCTTTTTCTTTCCTCTTAGACTTCACTGCTGGCTCTTCCTCTTTTGCTTTCCCTCTTGTGCCTTTATCCATGATGACACGCAATAGGAGAGTCCAGTGTTGCAGAACGTTGCAAAGTCTTAGTCAGTCCAGACAGGCCTGTGCCACTGCAACCGCTGGTACCACGTATCCAAACAGGGCAAACAAAGCTTATAAGGAGGAAGAAATCCAGCAAAGAGTTAGTTGCTATAATCCACAGAAAGAAAACAGGAACTGGAATATGCTCCAAACAAAAAGAAAAAAGGAATAATCCACGTCCGACCCGTTTCCCCAAAGCAAGCAGTCCAACTATTCGCCTTCCAAACCACAAAAGTAGAGGCTCCAAGGAAACGGTCACCCAGGTTTTTCTCGTTTGAGTCAAAGCCACCAGGAGGAGGGGTGGGAGAAAAAAAAGCCCAAAATCCCAGCAAGGAGGAAAGAAAAACAGGAGGAGCAATACGTCCAAAAAAAAAGAAGATGTTATTTGTAATCCACACGGTGAAGAAATAAAAAAACAAGTTAATCCTTCTCTTGAAGTGAACAAATCAAAGCGCCCTTTTCCAGCGGGGACTTTAACTTCTTCCTCTGTGAATCGGCAGACTTTCCCCACACACTTTAGACTCGAAACACACTGCAGCCTTCAAAAGCTGGAGCCCAGACGGGAACTTCTTAAGCCACTTTACTATCGCCAAAACACGACGCGGTTCTCCTGGGCGCAGGGAAGCCATAGACCAAAGCACAATCACTTTCGTTTTCCAGGACCGCCGCCATTAACAGGACGACCGCCCGATTTCATCCACTTCCACCCTCTTCCAAATCCAGGCCCTTTTAAGCAAGTTCCCCAGTTAACTTTAACTTTTCCATATAGACTTTCATGCACTTACATAGAATTGTTTTCTTGCCAATTCTACTGCCGCCTCAGATCTCCGCCGTCTCAGCTCCTCGGCAGGGAAAGCCGCGGCTTCCGTCGTGAGCCTCGCCTGCCCAGGAAACCTCCCAAACTTCGACCGCCCGACTTCAAAACTTTCCAGATAGGCAAGCAGGAGTCTTATCGACAAAAAATACCACTTTAAAATTTTCCCATTTTGATCATTCACATTGATTACCGCTTTGATAAGCGCGAGCGTCCGGATCAAGATGTTACTCGTCGGCCATCTTAGCCACACACCCCTTCCATTTTATTTCTGTGTTCCTGTTTTATCTTATTTTCAATTTGTTTATCCAATTAATCTTTTAGCTTCTCCAGATCTATGTTCTTTTTAGCATATAAGTCCTGATAAAAATCTTTAACAATCTTACATTTATCTTTAATCTTAATACATCTTATTACATCTTTATTAATCAAAATTCCAATTTCCCTTTTATTTCTCTTTTCTTTAGCAGCTCTTGCTAATAATTTTGAATTCTTATTGCTGTATTCAAAATATTCCCTTTTTAAATATACCAAGTCTCTTTTCACTTTTTCAATATCCTTTCCTACCAATTCCGTCTTTAATCTTTGCATCCTGAGACTTCCGGTGAGATGGTGGTGTGAGCAGACATGTGTTTGTGAGCTCTGTCTTTCGCATGAGAGGAAACGAGAAAAGGTGGATAATTTAGGGAAAACTTCCTGAGAATGTTAGATAGGAGAAAGAAAGAAAGAGATGCGAGAGTGAAAAGAGGATAAGAGACGAGAAGTACAAGAGCTATAGAGAACAGAGAGAATGGAGGGGCTCTTGGCTGCACTTATCAAGATGGGGAGACAGGAGAAACTTGAGAAAGTGGGCGGATTGAGACGCTAGTGTCAGACCCAAGTCTAGAGGCAAAAAGGTAAAGAATTGCTCACGAACAACCTTGAACGGCGAGACCGGGTGTCCTGTTGACGTCGGGGATTGTTGCAGCTGAAGGACCCCCAAGTGTGCCTACAGTGATATTGTCTGTGGTGAGCAAGAGGGGCTGTGGCTTGGTTGAGGACATCCAGGGACACTGAATGCCGAATACCGCCGGGAGTGGTGAATGGGATAGAGCGAGAGACGCCAAACGTCAAACGCCAAACGCTGAGTGTGGATGATTGCCAGTGGCTGGAGAGGAGGCGATGGAAGGGAGATGAGCAAGATTGAGGAGTGGTTTGAAAGAGCACTTGAGAACGCCAAGCCTTGAGAGGGGTGTAGTCATTTTGGAGCAGGCAAGATCCTCTGAAACATTTAAGTGAGTGGGGGGAAAGTGCATCAATATACTTAATTGCAACATAATGATTGAAGTTCTGGCTGTGTCTGAGGCTGATGCAGACTGAGAGCTGGGAATCCTGAAGGTATGTTAATCTGGACGGCGGGCGGATTGAGAGGAGATCTAGGAATGAGCATGGAGGACAGTTTAAGGCTCTGTGTGCCTAATTTGAAGAATTTTGCTATTGTAAGGTTCACCAGCTTAGAAGTCCCCTATTTCTTGTTTGAATTTGAGGAGGTGAAGTGGGTGGGGGTGAAGATCCCCCCAAAAAAAGAAAAAAAAAGAAAAAAAAGGACTAAGACAAAGAATTACCCTATATGTTGTAAAGCAATCTTTAATCTTTATAGAAAGTAAGAGAGTAAGCTCGGGTAACAATAATTGCAAGATGAGCAGGGTTGTAGCTACATAATTTCACATAACAAAATAGTAAGAAATGTTTTATGCAAATAATTTTGCAAGGGTTGATTGTTATGGATTGTTAATACAAAGATAGTGGCATCTTTATATATTTTGAATTTCCTGCATTAATGTGGAGGAATTTGCTTGTATTAGGATAATAATAGGAGAAAACTCTGTCCTTTCTTGATATAAATTAAGGTTATAGATTGGTGATTTGTTAACTGATTTAGAGTGGGTATAACCTAAATCATCAAATTACAAGGAAAGTAGAGGTTGTAAATGTTATATATAGAGTGAAAAGATCATGTTGAAACTAGTGAATGAATCGTCATCGTTGTTCTAAAGTTCAAAAAGCGTTCTGGAAGAGGGAGCCAAGAGAGACATCATCAGATAGATTATATAAAAGGTTAACTCGAATAGAGGAAGAATTAGATAAGGAGATGGATATAGATAAGGGGAATGGGCGCGGAGGAAAGATTAAAGGTAAAGTTGAGAAAGAATCTGATATATTTTCTGAAACTATGGAAACCCTGGGAAAGATTAATCAAAGAATGGACAGTTTGGAGAAAAGTTTTCAAAAAATGAGGCAGCAAGAAAGCAGGATACAAAAGAAGTATTACAGGGTTTACAAGGAATGAAAGATTTGATGTCCAGCTTTACCAAAAATATAGAATCAAAGTTTGAAATGATGGAGACAAAGATTAAATTTGTAGAGGAAGAGGTTAAGATTGTTGAAGAAATAAAGGAGGAGGTTAAGGAGATAAAAGATAAAAATAAAGAACAAGGAATAAAAATGGAAATACAAGAAGAAAGATTATACAATTTGGAAAATTTGTTAAGACAAAAAAATATTTTTGTTAAAAACTTCCAGGAAATAAATCCAGATCATTTAAGGTTAAGAATAACCAAATGGTTAAAGGAAATGAAGTCAGGTAAAGAAATATGCGATGAGGATATCATGACTGTTTTTCGGATAGGACAGAAGTTTCAAGGGGGAAAAATAGACATGTAGTGGTTAAGTTTTTCTTGTTCTGAAGTGAAGGTAAGAATTATAAGACATATAAGGATGCATGGTAAAGAGGCACTGAAATATGAAGGAGGAAATGTTGAGGTCTATCAAGATATTCCCAAAGAAGAAAGGCAATGGAGAGCCAAAATAAAACCAATCGGAAGTTTTCTATTTTCTAAAGGGGTGAAATATAACTGGCAACCGCCCCAAAAACTAAAAAAAAAATTATGCTAGGAAAATTTCTGTAGTAAACAAGCAAATCGACAGCCTGGACATTCTTGAATCGTGTGGTCTAATAAAAGAGGGAACAGATTTTGGGATAATTTAAAGGAAGAATTAACCAGATTAGGAGGTCAAAGTCCCAAGTAACACATACTGTCAGTTAATAGTCTCTATCTAGTCCTATAATTGAATAGTAGTGATCAATTCTGTAGGATCATTGTTATATTTTATCATTTCTCCAATAATTGAATTTTGCCCAGAGATATTAAAGGTATATGAATAAAGTTTGTTTTATGTATATTCAGATGGGTGAATAAAGTTGAAACAGCAAGTAATTTCTATTAGGTATATTGTGAAAGTAGGAGCAGGTTTTGTTCATCTTAATCCCACTCAGTTAAGGGGTGGGAATCTGTCATCAGGGAAGTCCCAATCCTCTCAAACTTCTTCACTTGAAGGTGGCTGTCTGCTGGGCAGCTGAGAGGTAAGTTTTAGTTAGAGGAGGTGGGTGGTGGGAAGGAAAAGTGTCAGCAAGCAGATGGGGACCAAACGTAGAATCAACAACAAAGAAGGGAAACCGTTTGCCTTGGCTGATGAATAATAAGTATTTAATCCAATAATTCAATTTAAGGGTAACAGATCCTAATTCCTTCCGATATAGGAATTTTCAATTCTTCTTCAGGGATCTAAGTCAAAACAAATTGATAATGTCTCTGTCAAAAACTTATATACATAATATACAAAATGTGCAATATGTACATTATTTACATAGTCTTGGATGCATCTCATGCTGTGACATAATATAAGTTGCTTAAACAATAGTTAGTAAATCAGTTACCTGTGTATCCCAGTAAATAGTAAGATTTTGAAGCATTAATATATTATAGCACGTCCCAGACCTCTATCGTGAGTTCATTCAGTGTCGATGGACGTTAAGCTAATGGTGAGCTATGCTTGTATTTAAAGGAATACTGAACCACACAGCTGAGCTCCGAACAGAGATTATAAAAAACATGTGTAATCAATTTCCATGTTGAGGCCTGAGGGGTATAGGGTATTAAAGCGATGTATGAAAAAACACTCCCTTTATCTTAAAATGATGTCAATATCTTTGCGGGAAAATGAATCTTGTTTATGGCTTTCCAACACTACAAACTTAAAATCATGATCTTTATGATTTTTCTCCAAAAAATGGCTAACGAGAGGGGCAGAAATGTTTCCAGTGCGGATCTTCGATCTATGTTCCCCCACCCTAGTTTTCATTTGGCGGGAAGTGACCCCCACATATCCTAAGCCGCATGCACATACGAGAAGGTAGACGCACCCAGAACTTTTACAATTAAAAAATTGTTTTAAAGTCAAAGTAAACTCACTGCTGGAGATGGTGACTGATTTGGTTTGCCACACCAAAGAGCAATGGGTGCAGTTACCACACCTGAAATGCCCTGTAATAACCGGGTGTCTTAATTGAATGCGAGATTCATGATCAGATCTACTCACAATCTGTTTGATGGATCTAGATTTCCTGAGCCCTATCAGGGGGTAAGCAGCGCAACCAGGTAAGTGGCTCACGATGTGCCAGTGCTTCTTAATAATAGATTGTACTTTACTCACCAACGGTGAGTACTGAAAAGAGCAAAAGATTTTCTCAATCGGTTTAGGCACATTCTGCTGAAATAACTGCTCCCTGGGAACCAATCTCGCCTTGTTCAAATTATGAGTAATTACTTGGTCAGGATACCCTTTATCCCGTAAAAAAGAGCAGATGGTAGAGGCAGCTGAGACAAAATCACTTTCAATAGAGGAATTACGTTTCGCTCTGAGGAAAAGTCCATATGGGAGGATATGTGGATATGTGGGGGTCACTTCCCGCCAAATGAAAACTAGGGTGGGGGAACATAGATCGAAGATCCGCACTGGAAACATTTCTGCCCCTCTTGTTAGCCATTTTTTGGAGAAAAATCATAAAGATCATGATTTTAAGTTTGTGGTGTTGGAAAGCCATAAACAAGATTCATTTTCCCGCAAAGATATTGACATCATTTTAAGACAAAGGGAGTGTTTTTTCATATATCGCTTTAATACCCTATACCCCTCAGGCCTCAACATGGAAATTGATTACACATGTTTCTTATAATCTCTGTTTGGAGCTCAGCTGTGTGGTTCAGTATTCCTTTAAATACAAGCATAGCTCACCATTAGCTTAATGTCCATCGACACTGAATGAACTCACGATAGAGGTCTGGGACGCGCTATAATATATTAATGCTTCAAAATCTTACTATTTACTGGGATACACAGGTAACTGATTTACTAACTATTGTTTAAGCAACTTATATTATGTCACAGCATGAGATGCATCCAAGACTATGTAAATAATGTACATATTGCACATTTTGTATATTATGTATATAAGTTTTTGACAGAGACATTATCAATTTGTTTTGACTTAGATCCCTGAAGAAGAATTGAAAATTCCTATATCGGAAGGAATTAGGATCTGTTACCCTTAAATTGAATTATTGGATTAAATACTTATTATTCATCAGCCAAGGCAAACAGTTTCCCTTCTTTGTTGGGAAGGAAAAGTGTGTCAAATCACAATTTAGTGTATAGTTGTAATATTGTCTGATTTCATAAAAATTAATTCATTCAAAGTTACTTATGTCAAATGTACTGAAGATAATATCCTGGAATGTTAAAGGTTTGGGGACGGTGATAAAGAGAAAGAGAATTGAAAATGTGTTTAAAAAGGAGAAGCCAGACATCCTATTCTTGCAAGAAACACATCAAAAATGGATACTGCTAATAATCTTTACCTGGGTTGGATTGATATATATGAGAAGACATTTGGATCTTCCAAAGCAAAGGGTGTTGCTATTCTTATTTCCAAAAAACTAAACTTTTCTATAGTTAAAATTGTGAAAGATGATGAGGGGAGATTTTTATTAGTTGAGGGTAGGATAGGGGAGGAAGCAATAACTCTGGTTAACATTTACGTCCCAAATCAAGCACAAGGAGAGTATCTAGAAAAAATAAGGTTAATTTTACAAAAAGAGGACACCCAAAATATGATAATTGGAGGGGACTTCAATTTAACGGCATCTGCTATAGATACCTCCACAAAAGTTAATGTAAGAAGGACAATAAAGAGTTCAGGGTTAGAAGATTGGAATGAGAGTCTGGGGATTAAAGATACATGGAGGGTTTTAAAAGGAACTGAGTGTGCTTATACTTCCCCCCCCCCAAAAAAACTCACAAAACATATTCGAGAATTGACTACGTGATGGTCTCAAACAACTTGGTTGGAAATTTGAAGGATACGGAAATTGGAATAATTAGGGAATCAGACCACGCGATGGTAAAAGTAGAATTACAGATTAAACAGGGCAATAATAAACAAAGGCATTGGAGAATCGATATGCATTTAATAAAGAACAAGAAGATATTGAAGAATCTTAAAATAAAATGGCAAGAAAACTGGAACCTAAATGATACAGGGGAGGTTGAGACGCAGTATTTCGAGGGGATTGTATTAAAGAAGTGATAATGGTAAACAAGCAAAGGAAGTTGAAACTGGAGAGTTTAGAAAAAGAGATAAAATGTTTAGAAATTGAACATGCTAAAGGAAAGAAGGAAGAAGTATATCAGAAATTATTGAAGTTGAGAAGCGAACTCATAGGTCACAATTCAGAAAAAGTAAAAAGAGATTTGATTTATTTAGACAGAGATAATTTTGAGTTTAGCAATAAAAGTTCTAAAAGACTTGCCAAAGCTGCCCGAGATAAGAGAATGAGGAGGGAATTAAGAGTATTAATAGATGATAAGGGAAATCGTAAGGTCAAAACTGAGGAGAAATTAGTAACAGTAGAAAAGTTTTTCAGTGATCTATATACAGCAAGACCTATAGATCTGAAAGAATTGGAAAGGCAGTTAGATGTAAAAACAACGCTTAGGCTTCAAGAGATACATAAACAAATAATGGAGGATAAAGTTACAGAGATTGAAGGGGGGACGCAATAAAAAAACTTAAACCAGGGAAATCTCCTAGTGAGGATGGGTTTTATGACCGACTTTTATAAGGCATTTAGAGAAATAATTACCCCAAAGTTATGTATTTTATATAATTATATATTAGATGGAGGAAAGGTTCTAGAGTCTTGGAATAAATCAATAATAGTATTAATCCTGAAACCAAACAAAGATCCAGAAAGAATAGATTCATATAGGCCGATTTCTCTGCTAAATCAGGATGCCAAATTGTTTGTGGAAGTGATGGCCAATAGACTGAGCAGATTTATAGGAAAGTATATACAAAGGGACCAGGTGGGCTTTCTCAAGGGAAGACAGTTAGGAGAGCACATAGCAAGAATTATCAACATTTTAGAAGTAGCGAAAAGGGAGAAAAATAAACTATTATTCTCTCACTAGATTTATTTAAAGCGTTTGATTCGGTACAGTGGCTAATGATACAAACAATAGTACAGAGAATGGACTTTGGAGGCAGGTTTCAACATATAATTAAACAGTTATATAGTAAATCACAAACAAAAATAAAGGTGAATGATGTGTATACCAGGAATATTGAAATAACAGCAGGGAAAAGACAAGTTTGTCCCTTGTCTCCGTTATTGTTTGTGTTGGCTATGGAGCTTATAGCTAGTGCCATCAGAAGAGATCAGGACATTGAGGGCTTAAGAGGTCAAAAAGTTAGTATGTTTGCTGATGATATGCTACTCATACTAAAGGATGCAAAGAACTCAATCGGTAGAGTCCAAGATCATTTGTATAGGTTTGAAAACATATCGGGCTTGAAAATCAACTGGGAAAAGACAGAAGCAATTGCCTGTAATTACAATCAAAAGGAGAAGTAAGAGATCAACAAATGGTATAAAATAGGTATAAAAATGGTTTGAAATATTTGGGAATACATATAACAGAGAATATTAAAGAACTTCAAAATATAAATACGGATAAACTAAGGCAAGATTTAAAGTTAAGTATAGCCAAGCTTAATAAATGAAGGTATCCTGGTTCGTGAGAGTTAGTTTAGGGTGGATGAAAATTTTACCCAAACTGAATTTTGTTATAGGAAACATTCCTTTAAAATATGTAATAAACAATTAAAGGAATGGCAAAAAATGCTAGATAAGTTTTGTAATGGAGGAAGGAGGCCCAGGATAATGAAATCTTATGGTATCAAAGACAGGAGGATGGCGGGCTGGGTATTCCCAATATAGTAAACTACTATAAAGCATTCCGATTGAAAAGAATTGTTACTTACTAGTACAGAATAATGATGCATTTGAAGTTATGAACCAGATTGAATACAAAAAATATATGGGGAGCTTATTACCCAAGATAAGAAGATACAAATCAGAACTAGGACACTAAGAGAATCTTACCTATTTTGGAAAGGGTTGAAAGAAAAGCTAGTAAAAAGTGATTCTCCAGTTTTGGAAGTGATGGATTTTGCGGATTGCCCGTTAAATGGAATTAAAGATATGAAGCAGAAATTAATGCAGAATAAATTAGTGCAATTTAATGAGTGGATTTCAAAGGGGTCTACATATCAAAAGAGAGAGGAGATTTACCAAAAGTTAGATTTAAACTGGTTCCGCAAAATTCAGGTTGAAAAATGGGATAGTAAAATAAGAAAGAAAGGTCAGATTGAAAGAAAGGTAACAAAATTTGAAGAGCTGATTTATAGTTTAAGAAAGGGGATTATAGTTAAGAAAGGTTTTGAATAAAAAGGAAGAGCCTCAAAAGTTATTAAGGAACAGATGGGAGAAAGAATTAAGCATAATGATAAGTGAAAATGCATGGAAAAGAAAATGGAAGCAACGAATAATGAATCAGCTATCAATTAGAGAAAGAGAACATAACTTCAAACTGATTTGGAGGTGGTACTTAACCCCAGTTATTTTACACCATATAGATAAAGCAAGTTCAAATAAGTGTTGGAGGTGCAACAAAGAGCTGGGTACCTAAGTTCACATGTGGTGGAACTGTGAATATGCGCAGAAATTTTGGAAGATGGTCGAGCAGAAGATAAGTAACATTTTTGAAAAAAAAATATACAGTAATACCTCATACAACGTCTGCTTCATACAACATCGTATCCATACAACGTCACCCAATTCTGGGGGGAAAGGTGCCTCATACAACGTCGCTGGACGTTGTATGAGGTATTAGGGTTTTTACTGCGGGAGTTTGGACTTGCAGCTTGGAGGCCCCACGGAGTTCGACTGGCAGACGGCCGGAGGAGGCAGGGAAAGAAAGAACTCGTCACACTTGGGGCTCGCCTCTCCACGGCCCCAAAAGTGGCTCCCCGCCTCCAATGGACCCCACCGATGCCGGGGCTGGGAGGCCGCATGGAGTTCGACCGGCAGCCGGCCAGAGGAGGCGGGGAAGAAAGAACTCGCTGGAGAGATGAGCCCTAAGTGCGGCAAGTTCTTTCTTTCCCCACCTCCAACAGAGTTCAACCGGCAACTGGCCGGAGGAGGCAGGGAAAGAAAGAACTCGCTGCACTTGGGGCTCGTCTCTCCAGTGAGTTCTTTCTTCCCCATCTCCTCCGGCCGGCTGCCGGTCGAACTCCATTGGAGGTGGGGAAGAAAGAACTCGCCAGAGAGACGAGTTCTTTCTTCCCGCCTCCTCCGGCTGGCTGCTGGTCGAACTCCGAATTAAACATGAATATTCCAAAGCATCCGTTCCTGCATCAATTGTATCATTTTCTTGTCATAAAAGAATCTCAATTGTTGTGGAAATCTCCAATTATATTTTATCCGATGTTCCATCAAAATTTTTGTCGCTGGTTTCATCTTATAACGCCAACCACATTCATCAACTGATATATCGTTGTAAACCTCAACATCATTCCCATCAATTTTTAAAATGCCAGACCCAGCTTGTTTTATAAAGGCCATCACCTTTAATTTATCCCCCAATTTGCAAATTTAACCAAAAAAATTCTTTGAACACTTTCCCCTTTCCTTGCGCCCAATCTGTAAACATTTGCGATATCTTCATTCTCAAAATCTTTCCCCATTTTCAAACTATTTAGCCAATTAACTATTCTTTCCTTCAGCTGGTCTGGCATTTTTTCCATAAGATTACGAATTACTATGTTCTGCTTTCTCATCATCTCTTCCATCGTATCTATCCTTTTCTCCTGCACGTCTACTTTCATTTTAATTTCTTTTTCTTCCTCATGTAACCCTTTCATATCATCCTGCATCAATTTTATATCTTTTTGCATCGACTTCACGCTTATATCCATCCTCTGGAAATTAAAACCAACCTTCTTAGAAAAATCAGTGAACATTGCAACCACCTTATCTTGTTTTTCCATAATTTCATCTTTATCTTTTACCCTTGTTTCCTTAATCTCACAAAAACCCTTCACATTTGTCTCCTCCATCCTCTCAATTTTTTAAAACAGTTTCCCCAACTCTACCATAATTTGTGTTTGATCCAGTGGTGCAGGTTCTGGTGCTACTTTTGATGGGGGTGCTTCTTCAGTTGCTGATTTGTCTTTCTTCTCGTCCTTCTTCGCATCCGTCTTCTTGGGCTTCACCGCCTCTTCATCCTTCCCCTTTCCTTTTCCCAATTTCTCCATTGTAGCTTCAAATAGTAATCTCAATGCACCCCTTTATTTCCCCAAACCCTTCCTCCTGGTCAAATTCCAGATTTAATTAAGTGTAATGAATTTATAAAACACTGCATATTGTATTTTGTAAATTCTTCCTCACAAGCAAATTCCAAATCTATTTCTTCAAAATCCAAAACAAAAATTTAGCTAAGTGTAACCAAATGCTTTCAACAATTATAATCCAAATGCAGCTCCTGGATTCCTCTGCTCACATTATAATCCAATCAAGTACAGAAGCTTTTCTGTTAAAATCCAATTGCAATATTGTATCCAAAAATCATAGACTCAGTTAAAGATTCCCAGCAACTGTATATCCAAATGAGAAGGGAGGAGAGGAGAAGAAAAACATATCATGAAAACAACTCAGTACTTTCACCCATACAAACAGTTAACTTCTTAAAGATCGAATGGAGAAGAACTGACGAAAATAAAATTCAAAGGCACATTGCTGACTCCAAGTGTGGTAAAAAGATAATAATCCACAGTAATAAAAAGTGAAGCAGAAAAACACTGCTTGCTAAAGGGAAGAGAAATAAAAAAATTGGATATATGAAAAAGGAAAAACCCTGTATCCACTACGGAATAACGAAAACTAAACTTTGTTCAAACCAAAAAGCTAATAAAAAATCCCCAGTATCGTTGCAGCCTCCGGGGCCTCCGAAGCCAAAGCCGATCTCCTCCCCCTCCTCCTCCTCAGCCCGAACTCACAAAAAACGTCCGTCCGTCTTCGGATCTTTATACTTTCCCTTTCCTTCTTTCTCCTTTCACTTTCTTCCCTCCTCAACCACTTTCTCTCCACGCTCCCAGTCTGCTTCCACCAACAGCCACCTCAATCTCTGTCTTCTCTCCGTTACTTCCTTCTCATCCACAACTTTCACTTAACTTTCGATTTCTTCTCCGCCGCCATTACCCGTCCTTTACTTTCTCACTCTTTCTCTCTCAACTTCCTCCCTCCTTCCACACTTGCCTTTCCTTCACCAGGCTCTCTCCACCTCACTCCTCGAAGATCCCGCCATCCGCCGCACCCATTTCAGGTCCGTCTTTCTTAACTTTTCTTAGTTTTTTCCCAGCTTTACTGGCCTCCCTCCTTGGGTGTCCCACCCATCCGCGGCCCGGCTGGCTTGGCCTCGGCTTTCAGCACTTGCCTTACCCACCGCCGCCGCCCCACTCCTGGAAGGCGGTGACCAAAAGCAAATCTCCTTAATTAGACAGACACAACCAACACTTTCTGGTGGGTTTTTTCATTTTTTCAGTATTAGATCTCTTTCAAATCCTCATTAAGTGGCGCAAGTAAAGTGTGTGTTAATCCTTCACCATCTTTGTCATGCCCCCGGGCCTTCTTCTTCTTTCATGTCTAAATTTTGGACAGCCAAAATAGAGCCTTTTTTTTTTTTTGCTTTGTCGTCAGCCAAATTTAAATCTTTATCGGTACATGTTTCTGAGCCAGATTCTATCTCTTTCCACGATGGAGTTGGTAAAACCATTTCTTAAATATCTCCCTTACTATGGAAGTTCTCAAAAAGTCACTATAAGTTGGATACGACTTGACAGCACATAACATGTCACTGGAAACCAAAACCAAGATCATCCACATGCTTGTATTTCTCTTGCAAGAAAAAAGTGAAGTGCAGGAGGGGAAGGGTAAAGTTTTTATCCTATATGCTAGACTTTGGTTTCCAAAAAGAAGGTAGAATCTTGATGTTCAAAGAACAAAATTTCTAATCTGGTTCTTCAGCAACACCAGATCCTTCATTTCCTTTGATTTTATGCCGCAAACTTACACCAGTTGAGAAAATGTACCCTCTTCTTGTTATCGCTCTACCTAAGATCAGGAAAGAAGTAGCAATGGATGCTGAGAGAACTAAGCAAGAGAAGGACCCTCAACATCCTCTGAATGGAGATGAGTCTCAAGTCCACCAACTCAGATACAGGAAGAGCTTTATGGCAAGAACAAACATTCTTGAGGATATGCAAGAGCAAAATAAAATTAGAAGATGAAGGAAGGAGCTCACTGGACAAGAAACAACATTAAAGGAGGATATGGCTGAGGAACTCAACCTCCCCTCTGTCTCTTGGAGACTCAACCTCCCCTACATCACTTGGAGGACCCTGAATAGGCTGAGGGTTGGAGCCCCTAAATGCAAGACCAACAGGCTCAAGTGGGGGCTGCTGGTGGACAACAACGCACTGTGTGAATGTGAAGAGATGCAGAACTCAGCTCATTTCCTGGTTTGCTGATTAATGCCAGAGACATGCACCAATGAGGACTTAAATTTGGGCAGTGACAAAGCAAAGAAAGTGGCTTCATTTTGGCAGTCCAGGGTTTGACTGGGACATGAAAGAAGAAGAAGCAACACCAGATCAGACAGTCCCCATCTTTCTTCAGGGTGTCTGATGCTATTTTGCATCTTTCCCCAGGGGATGTCTTTAGCATAAGCTGCTTGCTGCTACCACACTGCCTTTTTATTTTATTTTTTAAAATTACTAGCTGTTTGGCAGTAAGAAGTTGACAGCTTCCAGAAGGAGCTTTATATGTAGAAGACAATGCTGTGGGGATCCATATGGCAAGGGAATGCAAATTTTGTTTTATTTGTTTGCAGGAAAAATAATGTGAGCTGGTCACACTAAGCCCCACTTTTACATCATTGGCTTTTTTCCCCCATACTCTTCTTGGCATTTTTGATTCCCCCAAGATAGGGTTGCCATACATCCCAGAAAACCAGGATTGTCCCAGATTCAGGTTTGGAAAAATTGTTCCGGCCAGTTCAATAAAAATCACGTTAAAGTCCCGGACTTTTAAAAATTACTGATTGTGTATTATAATACATCATTAAAATAAACTCAAACTCTCACCATCAAACGAGCAATTTCCTGCCACATTGGAGTTGGAGTATACCTGGAGACAAATCTTAACGTCCTCGCCTCACACCACCTGAAAGACTCAGATTGGGGGGGGGGGTAGCTCAGGCTGTTGGGGAAGTTTACCAGTCCTCTAGAAAACTCCACTCACTTCCTACACTAGCTAAGAAAACAAGAAACACCACTCTTTGCAATGATGGCTCTGTATAGGCTCCTTAGTTACAAACTACACACTTGGGTAGTAGGCAGATGTCGGCTTCAGCCAAACTACACACTGGGGCAGTTGGCAGCAGACACTTTATTGGACATGTACAACAGGGCAAGGTTCCTTCTCAGCTACACTTGGGGCTTTGAATCCTGGTTTCTTCTCAGCCACACTTGGGGCTTTGAATCCTGGATCTGCACTCTGGGGCAGAGGAAACTGGCTGGAGCATACACAAGCAGGGCAGTTTCACTGACCATCAGACACCACACTTGGGGTGCTGGAAATTCTTTTTCTTGTTACACACAGGGGCAACAGACATCAATTACTTGCAAGACCTCAAACGTGGGTTCCAAAACATCCCACTTCTGCCACCATGAAAGACTCAGATGGGGGGGGGGAGCGTGGAAAATTCCCCAACTCTGAGACCCTTCTCTCTTCCTTTGGAAAACAACCAGGCAGGAACCAATTCTCTTCAGTGTGGCTAGTTTATTGCAGAGCAAGAGCCATACAGAGCCATTAAAAGCAAAACAGTGTTAAAGTAATAAAACTGATGAGAAGCCAAACAGGGCTTCATTGACTACCCTTCTCGCCCCCACCAGCATGGTGGGGAGTGAGAGATTCACCCATCCACCAAAGAATAAAAGAAACAGCTTCAAGACAAAAGAAAAAGTAGAAGGAAATGCATTTAAAATCTGTACATGGAATATAATATGTATTTCACTGCTCCCAGCCTCTTTTCCCCTTAATTCTGACCTCCTGCTGATGTTACCCAATCACTCTCTATCCTGGGGTCAATTACACATATCAATCACAGAGCTTCATCTCCGCCCAGTTTTCCCACTCTTCAGCTAGCCTCCTCTCTCTCTGGAATGTCCAGCAGATAGCGGTGTAGCCCGCAGACATCTCCAATCCCCCTCCTCACTTCATCTGGATGTTATGAGAACTGCTTGAGAAAGAGGGACTCACTGGGGGGGGAGGGACGGGCCAGTGTGTTTCCTGGAACTGTGGACGTTAAGAGTTGACCAAGATGTGACTTCTCAGAAGTACAGTAAAACCCCTACTTACGAAAAAAAGTCCCTTCTGTAGGCTTTTGCTTAAATCATTTTTTTATGTAACTCGAAGCAAACTGCAAACCTATAGAAAAATGAAAATTTATGTAAATCGAAGCAAACTCATAGGGAAATGAATTTTTATGTAACTCAAAGCAAACCCATAGGAAAAAGAATCTATATGTAACTCGATGCAAACCCATAGGAAATCATGTAAATTGGGATATGGTTTTAGCACAAAATCATTATGTAAGTTGAATTTTATGTAACTCGAGGCATCTGTAAGTCGGAGTTTGACTTACAACAGATTATTTTACAGTAAGAATTAACTGTTGTAAATAAATTCATTTATGTATTGCTATATTTAATGTGAAAGTGTTTTATAGCTGTTATTATATTATGTTTGTTTTAAAAAAGGCTATTTTGTAGATAACTAACCTATTTTTGTCAAGTATACTTCTGTCCCGGTTTTGTAGTAGATATTATGGCAACTCTACCCCAAGAATGGTTGGTTAATTTTATTTTTCTGTTCTTTTATTTCAATAGTGGAGTTTACCACTATGGTACTTTGCATTTACATCAGATGTTCATGGTGGCGATTTCCTAGCAGGAAGCATTAAATTGCAGAGTCAGAATCTTTCAGTACTTGATTGTCTTTTAATGTAGAAAATGTCCCACCTCCTGCCAACCTAGCAGTTTGAAAGCAAGAAATTTGGTGGGAAAAGATCTTGGGGATATGAAAGGAGCCTCATTTGAGCGTCCCCTGAGTGGAGTTTCTCCAGCAAAAATCCTCTCAACCCAGAATAAATTCTGACACAAAATTAGTATAATGCAAGCGCGGCGCCAAAATGGCCGCCGCGCTCTTTGCGGCCCCCCCCCACAGGACGAAGGCATCCGGGTAGTTAGGGGCGTGGCCAGCTCCCTTATAAAAGGGGTGGCCACGAGGCAGCCGAGCTGCCATTTTGCGAAGCGACGGAGCGGAGAAGTTTTTCCCTCTTACCTCCGTCGCTTTTGGCTTTTACCGGGAAGCCTTTTGGCTGCTGAATTCTCTTGTTTCGGCTTCCCATTGATTGGCTGAGAGGCCCGCGAAGAAGAAGGTGGCTGTGAGCGCGGCTCGTGCGGTTCGGAGGCGCAATCTGGGTCGGAAGACTGCGGCTGCGCCTCCCCAGCAGCCGCATTTGCTTGCACCCACTGGGACCGGTGGAATGGGGTCTATTCCCCCTGGCTGGAGGAGGGTGGCCCACGCACGGGGCCAGTAGGGGCTGCGGCCCTCGGCCCGCAAGCGGTGGACACCTCTCATGGTGTTGCCCATTCCGCTGGGCCTCCCTTTATAGGAGCGTAGCTCGCTCTGAGGCCTTCCAGCCTTGGGGGGTGGTCCGGTCCCCTTCCCTGGCAGGTTGCTACATCGGCCCTAACGGGCCTGGGTGTGGGGTTGTTGCCCTATTCGGGCCCCGGGGTGCAGGGACCTGTACCCATGCCTGTAGTAGGCGGGCCGGCTGGTCCTTTGCCCCATGTCAGCGTGGAAGCCTTATTGGCCCGCGTTGCGGCCCTCGAGACATCCCTGGCCCGGGCTAGCCACTCTTGGTCTCCATTTGGGGTTCGTTTCGACGCGTCGTCTGCTGGGCAGCGGCAGGCGACGGGACGGGTCGAGCTGCTTGAGGCGCGTGGCACGACCTGGGCCACTGCCTCGCAGCTCCCCATTCATCAGACCGGTGCGGGTCAGGCCCCATCGATGAGCTCGACGGCGGTTGCGAGCTCCGACGCCCCCAGTGGGCCGGAACCCCCGGTGGGGGCGGCCTACGGGGGTGCAGCACGTGAGTATGCGGTCCAAGCTAGTGCACCTACACACGTGGCCACGTTGGGGGGGTTTCCAATGGCCTGGCCTCGCGCGGGTGGGGCGGCGGTCCAGCCGCTGACGCCCCACCTGGCGACGACAACTACCACTCAGGGCCCCGTGGTGGGGGGTGTTTTCTACCCTGTGGGGAATGTTTTGGGGGTGGCTGGGTTAGTACAGGCCCCCTTTCAGATGCCAGCAGTTCCTGTTGTGCCCGTGTCGGCCTTGCTGACGGCGGGGTATTCCTTACCGCTGGGTGTCCATTTGGCACAGACCACCAAGGAGAAGATCTGGTGGGGGGATTACGTGGATACCTTCTCACTCCTCAACAGAGGGCCCACCAAGGAGTAGGGGGGGCAGGATGAGAAGGATAAGGAGCGGGCACGTCGTAGCAAGCCACCACGTACGTGGGCCGACTGGTTGCCGGCCTACCTCATATACATGGCGGTGTACCTTAGGGCCCGGCCGGATTTGGCAATTTCGATGGTCCAGTATTTGGACAACATCTACCGGGCGATGGTTGACTTTCCGGGCCCATCGTGGTTGGCTTATGACGTGTAATTCCATATGCGGATTCCCCGGCACCCCGACATTAGGTGGGTTGAGCCATGCCAGAGGCTGTGGCTTTTGTACATGACGCCCACGCGCCCCGCGCCCGGGGAGAGATACCATTGTGGACATGCGGTCCAGCGGGCGGCCCCAGCACAGGTCCACTGCCAGGGGGCGGGGCAGGGGGTTTCCAGCCCGCCTGCTGTGCTGGACTTTCTCGTCCAATGGTTCCTGCAATAGGAAGATTGGCAAATACAGACATTAGTGTCCCCCCTGTGCTGGCCCCCATGCGGCCTCTGGCTGTCCCAGGCCTGGAGGGATGCGGGGCAGAGGGAGGGGTGGACAGGGGGCTGGCAAGACTGCCGCAGATGGATCTAGTTCACCAAAGGGCTCCCTCCCCAATTAATGTGGACATGTTGGAGCGCTGGCTCACATTGTTCCCGAAGGGAGAGGATGCGGAGATCTCCTTCAGGGTTTTAGGCAGGGGTTATGTATCCCTCTCATGGGTGATAGGTCCCCTCAGGATGCCCCCAATCTTTATCCCTTAGGGGGAGGGAGGAGGTGGCTCCTGCCAGCAATGATAAGGAGGTCTATGCGGGCAGGGTCGTTGGCCCTGTCCCTGCGCCCCCGTTCCGGGGAGCATATTATTGCAATGATGCCATGCCTTTTGGCTGTTCCAATTCGGGCTCGGCATTCGAGCGTTCCTCCATCTCCTAGAGTGGGCTTTTGTTCGCAGATCAGGGTCCCGGTCTGTAGCCCATTCCCTGGATGATTTTATTCGGGGCTGAACGGGGCTGGGACACGTCCACACGTCTCCTCAACACATTTCAGACGCTAATGGAGGAACTTGGTGTCCCTTTAGCGCCCGAAAAGACCGAGGGCCCGCCTACACAGCTAGTATTCCTGGGGGTGGAGATTGACATGGTAGCACAGGCTTCTAGGTCGCAGCGGGATAGGGTGTCAAAGCTAGTGGCCCTTATCTCGGACTTGCTGGCCAAGCGCATGGCATTACCGAGGGACCTGCTGGTGCTACATGGTCACCTCAATTTCGCTGGCAGGGTCGTCGCACCGGGCAGGGCATTTGCGCGGCGCTTGTGCGACGCCATGGCAGGACTATCCAGGCCCCACCATAGGGTTAGACTTACCCGGGGTATCAGGGGAGACGTGCTTGTCTGGCTACAGATCCTGAGGGATTTCAATGGGGTGTCATTTGGAGGTCTGAGCTCCTGGCTTCCCCTTGCTTTAAGATACAGCCCGATGCCCGGGATCCCTGAGTTATGGGATGTACTTCAATTGGAAGTGGGCCTATGGTGGGTGGCCACCGTCCTGGGCAGGCACGGGTTGCCTGCGTGGTCTCACGTATCTGGAATTTTCCCTATACTGGGTGCTTTGATGCTATGGGGCGAGGAGGAGGCCAACTCGGTTGTCCACTTTGGTGTGACAATGCGGCTGTTGTCCACTTTGTCAATGCACAGAGCTCTAAATCGCCCAGGGTTATGGACCCAGTGCGCCAGTTTGCGTTGCGCAGCCTGCGCCTCAGCGTTCTTTTCAGGGCCAGGCATGTCCCAGGGGTTACTAATGATATTGCTGATGCTTTGTCCCGCCTGCAGATCTCCCGGTTCCGTGCCTTGGCCCCGGATGCGGAGGAATTTCCCTCGCCACTCCCGGACGGGATATGGAACATCGGCAAGGAGAGGTGAACCGGGCGATTGGCCTGTCACTAGCGCCACGCACGCGTAAGGTGTATCACCACGCATTTAATTCTTTCAGAACATTCTGTACCCAATTCCAAATGCCAGGAACCTGGCCGATCCCGGTAACCCATGTTCTGCGGTTCATGGTTTACCTGCTTGCCCAGGGCTTTGCACCTCGCACCATAGCATCTAAGCTGTCAGCGTTGGCTTTTATGGCCAAAGTGGGAGGTCATGTGGACAGCACCACTGACTTCCGTGTGAGACATGTTTTGGAGGGGTGGGTGCACGCGCGTGGGCGTTGCCCGGACGACCGCCACCCGATTTCCCCAGGGGTTTTCACCCAATTGGCCCGGGGCTGGCCTGGCCTCCGTTTTGTTAAGATGAGGCAGCCCATTTTATGCGGCTACAACGGTCGCCTTTTTTGGAGCGCTCCGCATCGGCGAGCTTGAGATGCTGTATAAGGCGGATGCAAGTCGTGGACAGCACCACTCACTTCCGTGTGAGACATGTTTTGGAGGGGTGGGTGCGCGCGCGTGGGCGTTGCCTGGACGACCGCCACCCGATTTCCCCAGGGGTTTTTACCCAATTGGCCCGGGGCTGGCCTTGCATCTGTTTTGATAAGATGAGGCAGCCCATTTCATGCGGCTACAACGGTGGCCTTTTTTGGAGTGCTCCACATCGGCGAGCTTGAGATGCTGTATAAGGCGGATGCAAGTCGTAGGGCACTGGAACTCGAAGATGTCTGAGTGAACAATATTCGGCTCAGTTGGGGATACGCTCCTCTAAAACGTATCAGCACGGCGTAGGCAGTGGAGTAGACTGCTACGATGTTCCTCGGCAGACATCTGTCCGGTTGGTGCCCTACAGGATTTCCTTGCACTGTATGGCACGCACCATGGCCCGTTTTTCTGTCACCAAGATGGGTCTCCCCTTACTAAATTTCAATTTTGGAAGGTGACGGGCAAAGCGCTGGCCAGTGTGGGCCTCCCAGGCGCCCGCTATGGCACTCATTCATTCCGTATAGGGGCGGCCTCAACCGCAGCTGCTTTTGGGTACTCAGGGGCTGACATACGTAGCATGGGACGGTGGGGTTCGCAATGTTTTCAGTTTTATGTGCGCCCACTCCCGCCGTGAGTACCAACCCAGTCACCTTACCTACTTTCCCTCATTTTTCCTTACAGACCCGGTGTGTCGTATTACGCCGGTGACAGTATGGCTGGTGGGCCATAGCTATGTGCACAGGGCAGCGCGTTATGCTGCGGCGACAGAGTGGGGACCCCGACTGGGACTTGGTGCATACGCAAGTCTCACATGGCATGGTAAGCCCGGGATGTTATGGCGGGAGCTGCTGCCTTTCCTTTTTTCAGGCCAGAAGGCTGACCCGCCTGACATTCTGATCATACACCTGGGGGGCAATGATTTGGGCCAGGTCACCGGCTTGTCGCTGAAACATGCGATTTGCGAGGACCTCGCCTACCTGCATTACGTCTGGCCCACCACAACCCTTGTTTGGTCAGACAGGGTCCCGCGCCATTCCTACAGAGGGGGTGTTGACCTCCTGGCCCTTGACCGTGCTAGACGCATGGTGAATAGGGCAGTGGCGCGTTTCCTTGTCTACAGGGCTTGGGGGAGGGTCAGTCGTCACCCCGCTATTAGCCTCCAAAGTTATGACTTGTATGCAGGGGATGGGGCCCATCTGTCGCGAGGAGGTGTGGACCTCCTGTTGGGTGATTGGCGAGCAGGCCTGTCGACCGAGCTGACGGTCTGGGGGGGGGGCGTCGAGCCTTCTTTGAAGCCCCTCCGTGTGGCGGGTAGCACTGGTAAGGTAAACATTATGACCCACAGGTATCCGGCAAGTTCGCAATTGACTGGACAACACTAGACAGGCATAAGTTGGTTAAACGTTGTCCGGTCAACGACGAACTAGGCGACGGGGTGATGGCTATAGCTAGACAGCATGCATCACCCCGTGATTTTACGGATACGCGTCAGAGGGTGGGGTCATTAGTTAGATATTGACTACGGTCAACAATTTGTTTGTGGTCAACAAACAAATTGATACAAATGGATACATTGTAGCAATTGCCGTTGGCAATTTTGGGTGGTACCTTACCAGTGTTACTTCGGCCTGCTTGCCTTAAGAATTATGATTGGTCAATTACCAATAGAAATTTATAATTCGGACTAGGGCATGAATCAATAAATGTGGCCCAATGCCGTTATCCACTTTCATTGGTGTCTGAGTCCTTTATTGGGGGGTGCGCCTGCAATGCAAGCGCGGCGCCAAAATGGCCGCTGCGCTCTTTGCGGGGGCCCCCCCCACAGGACGAAGGCATCCGGGTAGTTAGGGGCGTGGCCAGCTCCCTTATAAAAGGGGTGGCCACGAGGCAGCCGAGCTGCCATTTTGCGAAGCGACGGAGCGGAGAAGTTTTTCCCCTCCACCCCCTCCCTAGTTAACAGTGTGATATTTTGGTCGCTTCGGGGCCGGGTGGGAATTTTTGGCTGGGACCCATATTGGCTTCCGGGTCCTGGTTTTTTCGCCCATCCCACACTGTTGCTATGGTTTGACATAGGGGTTTTTCTGTTGCTGCTGTTGACTTTGGTCACATGGGCGGGTAGCACTGGTAAGGTAAACATTATGACCCACAGGTATCCGGCAAGTTCGCAATTGACTGGACAACACTAGACAGGCATAAGTTGGTTAAACGTTGTCCGGTCAACGACGAACTAGACGACGGGGTGATGGCTATAGCTAGACAGCATGCATCACCCCGTGATTTTACGGATACGCGTCAGAGGGTGGGGTCATTAGTTAGATATTGACTACGGTCAACAATTTGTTTGTGGTCAACAAACAAATTGATACAAATGGATACATTGTAGCAATTGCCGTTGGCAATTTTGGGTGGTACCTTACCAGTGTTACTTCGGCCTGCTTGCCTTAAGAATTATGATTGGTCAATTACCAATAGAAATTTATAATTTGGACTAGGGCATGAATCAATAAATGTGGCCCAATGCCGTTATCCACTTTCATTGGTGTCTGAGTCCTTTATTGGGGGGTGCGCCTGCAATGTAGAAAATACACAGGTATTGGTGTGAAGCTTGTCTGGCCATGTTATCCTGCTATTGTAATAGAGTAGACCATACTGCCAGCGACTCAACGCTGAGTTTCAGGTGACAGTCAATTAACCTGACAACCCTGAGGACTATCCCGAAGTCCACAGGGAAGGGTGATAGTCCTCAAGTGGATTAAATCTCATCTTGAATTCATCTTGATTGAGGGCAGCAGCTTCATCCACCCTGGCCCGGGGCTGAGGAGGACTTTGTGTGCCAAAAGGGCTCAGGACCAGAAAGTGAGAAATGGAGTTGGATCAGTGGTACTGGGGTCATGCTGAGATGTGGAAGGCAGTTGAAAAGCCACACCATTATATTCACAGGACAGTCTTCATGGCTGATCGCCATGAGGATCACCTATATTCGGATGTGGCAGAAGAAGAAGAAGAAGACAAAGAAAAAGGAGGAGGAAGTGTTGGTGTTGGTGCGAAACTAATGGAAGTAGGGCAGCATCACAAAGCAGACAGAATACCATAAAAGAAAACTGACTGGTTTACAGATTAGTGCTATACCACTTTCAACCCGATCGACAACATTTTGGATGCATACACCATACTCATTGAGCACCAAGTGACAGAAACAGGAGGCCGAACAAGGTACGACAACTGCCTTGTATGAAATATTAGAGCCCTGGTCGAGCACAGTGGTTAAGCTGCTGTACTGCAACCATAAGGTTGTGAGTTCGATCCTGATGGGGATCATGGTTTAACTCAGCCTTCCATCCTTTCAAGGTTGGTAAAATGAATACCTAGCATGTTTGGGGCAAAATGCTAATTAACTTGTGAACCGCCCAGAGAGTGCACTAAGCGCTCGGGTAACAAAAAGCTTGGGTAACATAAAAATCGCATAACAAAAGGAAATCTATAGAAAATAGTGGCTCGGTTTAAGTAATTTTTTTGGAATGGATTACTTGGTTTTCAATGCATTCCTATGGGAAACTACGTTTCGGTTAACATATTTTGGTTTTCAATACATTCCCATGGGAAATTGCATGCAATGCATTCCTATGGGAAATTTGGTTTAAGTAATTTTTGTTTTAAGAAACGTCCTGGAGAAAGCATTAATTATGTTAACCGAGGTTTTACTGTATATTAGTGTGATTGGTTTGCTTTGCAATATCTTTTTGTTTCCTCTGAATAGTTAGGAATGTTGCAATGGCCCATGGAGGATCTGGCCACAAGGGAAGGCACGTGAGATGAATGGGCGGTGAAAGTCCAGTCCTGATCTATGCCGGGTGGTGCATTTATTACCCTGCTTCAAAAGCCACGTGCCTAAGGCACACGTGAACTCGCTACAGAAGGCTTTTGCACATTTGTTACATTTGTCAGCTCTTGGGAGTTACTGAGTACCCTGAACCTCTGCTGAGGAACTAATCAACAGGATGGGCGAAACCCATTGTTCTTCGCCTTATCTTGGAGCCCATATGGTCTCCAGGAAACTGACTTCCTTAGCTATTGACTCAGCGAGTTTGCCCAACCCAACCTTATCTTCAGCCAGAAGAGGAACAGCGAATTTTACCCTGGTTAGGTAATTTGTGCATTAACTTGGCTTCATCACCTTATGACATTTGCCATACTTCTCTCAGAGCCTCCAGCCAAGGCAATATGATTTATTCCAATTAATCTAGCCCGCACCCCAATTTCCCTTCCATCAAAGCCCGTGGTGGTCCTCAACCATATGCGTAGCGAGCGAACCCATCGGGAAAGGTTTTGGCCAATTCATGAACATGGGCAAACCACATAGGAAGGAAGAGTAACTGTAACTATTACGGTCTCTTGTGGAATAGCTGTGTGATATAGCAACAACAACAAGAAAGTATCTAGTGATACCTTCAAGGCTAACACATTTTACAGTGCCAACACTTTTGTAGCCTGCATGCTGCTTGTTCAGATAATGGCATGTTGCTTATTTCCAGATAGTTAGCTAATTAATTTACATGCTGTTTTTCCACAGCAGTGTACGTCCAAAGCAGCTCATAATAAAATGACCTGCAGGTCAGCACTGCTTGTTCCCATTTGAGAGTAATATAGAGGGGTATGTTTCATAAAACACCAATAAATTTAAATTTTAAAAAGTAATGCAAGTAATGGTGTCGTGAAGCCATCAATGCTGAATTGAACAGTGGGTACTGTGAAGATTTACAGATGGAAACGGCATCAGCAACGATAGCAAAACCAAGCCTTGACCCTAATCTTAGTTTTGTAATGTAACCAGCTCCATTAGCCTCTCAGGTAAAGATAAAGGTCACCCTTGCTCGAAAGCCAGTCGCATGCAACTCTAGGGTTCAGTGCTCATCTCTGTTTATAGCCAAAGAGCCAGCGCTGTCTGCCTCTGCAGACGTTTCCATGGACACATGGCAGGCATGCCTCAACACCGGAGTGCATGGAACACTGTTTACCTTCCCACCGAAGTGGTCCCTATTTCATACCTGTCAACCATCCCGATTTGGATGGGATTACCCCGTAATTCTGCGCCGATTTGCGCCATTTCCTGACCCGTGCTGCCAAAACCCCGTAATTTGGCAGCGGGGGAAAGGAGGCACTGCGCAGCCCATCTGCGCAGGTCGCATTGCACGCATGTGTGGAAGGGCTCTACACTTCCGTAGCTCCCTTCCACGCATGCACAGAAGGCTATGCTGCCTGCGTAGAAGGCTACGCAAGTGGCGTAGCCCTCCACACGCATGCGTACAACGCGACCTGCGCAGGTTGCGTTACACGCATGCGAGGAAGGGCTCTACACTTCCGTAGCTCCCTTCCACGCATGCACAGAAGGCTACGCCGCCTGCGTAGAAGGCTACGCAAGTAGCGTAGCCCTCCACACGCATGCGTGCAATGCGACCTGCGCAGACCCGGTCTGCACAGGTCCCGGATTCACCGGAGCCGCGGTTGACAGGTATGCCCTATTTATCTACTTGAAATTTCTTCCTTTCAAACTGGTAGGTTCCCATCTTGGGGACATCGGAGACAATTCTGCCATGTTTTTTTAGGGAGGCCCAGACTACCAATTTATATTAAATGGCCACTAGAGATTATAACTCAGCTGTACATCTCGGCCCGTGGGGACCCCAGTGATGCTGTTGAAATCCTATCCGGATGCCTGGAGGCCATTGGGGTCTGGATGGGGGCCAATGGGCTTCGGCTGAATCCCAGCAAGACAGAGTGGCTGTGGATAAGGGGCCCCGTGTTATCCAGGGAGTTACCACCTTTGGTACTGGATGGGGCTGTTTTGCCCCAGACAGACCCAGTGCGCAATTTGGGGGTTCTTCTGGACTCGCGGCTGCTGCTGGAAGAACAAGTGGCGGCTGTGGCCAGGAGGGCTTTTGCCCAACTTCGGGTAATTCGCCAATTGCGCACACTCCTGGACCGGGGCTCCTTGCTTATGGTCACCCATGCTCTGGTTACCTCCCGACTAGACTACTGTAATGCGCTCTACATGGGGCTGCCCTTGACGACCATTCGGAGGCTGCAGCTGGTCCAGAATGCGGCGGCCCGGGTGGTAATGTGGTGTGGGCGATATGCCCATGCCTCTCCGCTACTCCGGGAGCTGCACTGGTTACCAGTTTGTCTCCGGGTGCAATTTAAGGTGCTGGTTTTGACCTTTAAAGCCCTATATGGCAGGGGGCCAGGATACCTTAGAGACCGCATCGTCCCAAGAGTGTCTGCCCGTCCAACTAGAGCGGACCGGAGGGGTTCTCTAATTGTGCCACCAACGAGGGATGCACATTTGTCTAGCACCCGAAGGAGGGCCTTCTCCGTGTCCGCTCCAACTCTCTGGAACCTCCTGCCAATAGACCTAAGACTCCAAAGTGAATTGCTGCCCTTCAGGAAAGGAGTGAAGACCTGGCTGGCAGGGCAGGTGTGGGGCCCGAATGGGACTATGGTGCCCGCCTGCTGGCTTGTATAAGAACTCTCTCTCTTCCTCTTCCTTTTTCTTCCTTTGTCTTCTTTTATAGTGGATGGGATGGGTGGGTGGGATATATAGGGGTTTTTAAAGGGGGTGGGTTGGGGGTTTTTATAATGTTTTATGTATTTTTGTGCATTGTTGTGATGCCGCCCTGAGTCGGGCATGCCTGAGCGGGCGGCATATACAAATTTGACTAATAAATAAATAAAATAAATAAATAAATAATAGTAATAGCAATTACACTTAGTGGTTCAAGTGGTTAAGACGCTGAACTCAATGACTGGAAGGTTGGAATTCGATTCCTGAGTCCTGCAGGACAGAATGAGCTCCCGTCTTTGTCCCAGCTCCTGCCAACCTAGCAGTTCGAAAGCAAGAAATTGCAAGTAGATAGGGACCACTTTGGTGGGAAGGTAACAGTGTTCCATGCACTCCGGTGTTTAGCCATGCCTGCCACATGTCCATAGAAATGTCTGCAGAAGTAGACAGCGCTGGCTCTTTGGCTATAAACAGAGATGAGCACTGAACCCTACAGTAAGATATGACTGGCTTTCGAGCAAGGACAATCTTTACCTTACCACCCCATAGCGCTTTGGGCACTCTCTGGGCGTTTCACAAGTTAATTAGCATTTTGCCCCCAACTTGCTGGGTACTCTTTTTAAAAACCTTGGAAGGATGGAAGACTGAGGCAACCTTGAGCCCCAGTCAGGATTGAGCTCACAACCTTCTGGCTGCAGTACAGCAATTTAACCAGTGCACCACCAGGATGATATTACTGTATTTTTAAAAGAAAAATGTCTGGTGTGTGGGCATGAAAGGGAGCTCATAAATCCCTTTAATGTCCAAGATGTAGAGAATGGTTTGTGGGGAATTTAAAATGGCGGCTCACCAACCCGGCTACCCACCACATCAAGATGTAGTGTAGGAGGCCCTGGTGAGGTCTATGGTTACCAGTTGCTAACGAAAAGCCTTCCAAAGCGTCATTTTGTCCCCAAGGATTTGATGCCTTAACACTTCATTCTCTTCTTAGTGAGTATTTATAAGTATGTGTGGTATCGCTCAAGGACGAGACTGTGGAAATGCGAAGCTTTCTGCCACAATGAATTTCCCCTCAAGGCTACACCTGCTCTTCAACCTTTTGTGCTGGAAAAAGCTTCCCAAGGTACTTCCACTAAAAACAAGGACATGAGGTGTTACAAAGGCTTGGTTAATTTGTTGGGTTGGCAAAGCATTCCAGCGTAAGAAGTGTGATGAGTGATTCAAGGGAGATGCAGTCTCCGAAGTGCTATTTGTAATCATACAACACAGAGAGAAGACTATTGCTGCCGTTACCAAAAAAATTCAGACTACATAAAGCTAATTTTGGTACTGCTAAAGCAAGAGTTCTCAACTTGCGGCCTGTATGCCAGATGCAGCCTACGGCACCGTTTCATGTGGCCTCTCACCGCCTCCATCACACCAGGAAGAGCCATGTGGTGGAGGAAGGGCAAAATGGCCAGCCGGCCTCCGAAGCTGTCTGAGGGAGTGTGATCCGTCCTCTGGCTTTAAAAGGTTGAGAACTCCCATGCTAAAGTTTCCAAGGGGCCACTATGGCTTGGTGATTAAGATGCTGAGATTGATGACCTGAAGGTCGGCAGATCAGCAGTTCGAGACCTGAGTGCTGTATGACGGACTGAGCTCCTGTCCTCTGTCCCAGTTCCTGCCAAGTTAGACGTTTGAAAGCAAGAAATTGCAAGTAGCTAAATAGTGGGAAAGGTAACAGTGTTCTGTGCACTCCAACATTTAAGTCATGACTGCCACATAACCAGAGAAACATCTGCAGATGCAGACAGCGCTGGCTCTTTGGGTATAAAAAAAAAGAGGGGGGCGTGGCCAAGATGGCAGAGGGCTAACATCAACTTTAATAGCTCGCGCAATACAATGAGGTTTTGAAAGCGTTTTACTCTCTAAAATTGGAAAAAAGCCATCTGAAATCGCAGTCTGTCTTTGCTGCAGTGAGGTATTTTCTTCTGGTCCGTATTTTGAGGTATTGAGACTCGCGGAGTGGCGGTGGTTGGCGAGGCAGGTGGCTGAGGTTGGGGCCAAGCCAGTCATGCTGTGGGCGAGTAAGACCGCTGAGGAAGGGGGGCCAAGAAAAGTTTTAAAAGAGGAGACTGCTCGGACAAAGATGAGACAGATGGACGAATCTCCGGAGGCCGTGGTGCCAGGAGAGCAGAGAGTGATGTTGCATGATGGATTGAAAAGTAAGTCTGGAAGTCATGGGAAAATTGGAGAGAAAGAGACGGAGGTTGAGGCGTAATGGTGGCCACGCTGAAAGCGAAAGTTATGGGAGAGTGCTGATGAAGCAGAATAACGCGGAGACGAAGTGGCTTGCTGGAGACTGTTCTGTGGACGAGAGACGTGGAGAAGTGTTTAGAGAAGGGAGAAGGAGAAAAGAGCTAAATAAAGTGGGATTTGAAAGAAAGAAATCGGAAGACTGAAGGTGCCTGTGAGTTTGGGTTGAGGAGGAGAAGGAGGGGAAGGAGGGGGAGAGTGATCGGCATTTGCACCAGAGCTTCCCAGAGACTGTAAAAATACTATGGCTGTTGGGTGTTTTTTTTAAGAGCAAACAAATTGACTTATTTTGTTTCCTTTCCTAATCAGCATATTTCATTTTTTCCTCTTAGTCCTGGTTTTATATTTTAATGGATTTGCATTATGGAGGGCTTGTGACTATGGAGTAGCTTTTTAACTGTGTCTATCAGCTCCTCTTGCAGTCTGTTTTCTCTCTCTCCACCTCCCATTTTGAGTTACACTGTTGCTGATTTGGATTACAATTGCATTGACAGAAGAAGAGTTCTTGGTTCACTAAAAGTTGGATTTTCATGGCTTATTGGGTTTTTTTCTTCTCTCTTCAATCAAGTCTTGGTGATTGCAAACAATATTTTTTCTTTCCTTTTTCGGTGGATTACAATGATTGGATGGCATAAGGTTTTGCAAGTGGAATAGCAGCTGTTGGTGGATCACAATAAAGTGCTGGGCTTGAACTCAAATTTGCCAAGTTGGGAGTTTGGATTTTTTGGCCTGTTTGAATCCTGGAACAGTTTCAAGGAGAGGGTCGTGTGGGATCAAAAAGGATTGCTGCATTGAAGTTATTATTTGATATTACAATGGATAAAGCTGCAAGGAGCAAGGGGGAGGATGAGACAGTGGTGAAACCAAAAAGTAAGGGTAAGGCAACAGTTGTAGACCCACTCCCATTGTCTTCTTCATCATCGCCTGAACCTGCATTTGACCAGACTCAAATAATGGTGGAATTTGGTAAATTATTTCAAAAATTTGAAAGGATGGAAAGAAGCAAGAGTGAAGGATAAAAATGAAGTTTTGGACAAACTGACTGGATCGATTACTGACCTTTCCAAAAAAATTGATTTAAATATTCATAAGTTAGAGAGTAATGTTAAGTTGATGCAAAATGAGATGAAAGCAATGAAAGGGGAAATGAAAGGGATACAGGAGAAGGTGAAAGAAAATAAGATGAAGATGGATGAGCAAGAAAAAAGGATTGATGTGATGGAAGAGATGGTGAGAAAGCAGAATATTGTGATACGTCATATGATTCAAAGAATGCCAGATCAGCTAAGAGATAGAATTGTCAATTGGTTAAATAGCCTGAAGATGGGGAAAGATTTTGTTAATGAGGATATTGTAAGTGCTTACAGAGTGAGTCCAAGAAGGGGGAAATCTGAACACAGGAATGTTTTGGTTAAATTTGCAAATTGGGGGGATAAATTGAAGGTGATGGCTTTTTTAAAAACAAGCTGGATCTGGCGTTCTGAAAATTGATGGAAGTGATGTGGAGGTATACAATGATATTCCAATTAAGGAACGTGGTTGGAGATACAAAATGAAACCGGCAACAAAGATTTTGATAAAAAGGGGGATAAAATATAATTGGAGATTTCCACAACAGTTAAGATTTTTTTATGATAAAAAGATGCAGGTGATCGATGAAAGGACTGATTCTCTGGAATATTTGACTTTACTTGATTTGGTCAATGCGGCTTCAAATGAATGGTTGGAGTTAAGGAAAGATTTGTTGGCATCGGGAGGGATAAGAAGAGATTTTGGAGGAGCAGATGAGGGAGGTGCTGCAGGAGGAGAACAGCTGGGAGGAGCTGAGGGAGAATTGTCATTGATAGTGGTGGAGGAGGAGCTAAGTAAAGGTTAGAAGGGAAAGGGATTGAAGGTGAGAACTTCTAAAGGTGAAGATTTATTTATAACAGTTTTGTTTTTAAAATGTGGACAGCGCGCTTGAGCTTTAATTACTACGCTTATCTTACACGTTCCCCCCTCCCCTCTTTGGAAGTCAAAGGTGTGTTTTTTCTTTCTTTTTTTGAAGGAAAAAGCGGGGAGGTTGGTAATGAGTGTTTTATGTTTTAAGTTTTGTTTCAATTATTTTAGGTTAATTGGTAGCACACCCAACAGAGAGCTCAGGAGGGATAAAAATGGGGGACAATTTAAACTATGAGAGTGATAAAAGTGTTAACATGGAATGCAAAAGATACAGGATCTCAGATTAAGAGGAGGAGGATAGAATCAGGTGTGAAGAGGGATAGACCGGACATAGTCTTTTTACAGGAAACTCACAAAAAATCTCAAGATACAAATAAAATCTTTCTAGGTTGGATGCAGCATTATGAAAAATCTTATGGTACATCAAAATCAAGAGGAGTCGCAATTTTGATTTCGGCTAAATTGGGGTTTGAGATAACAAATCGTATTTCAGACTCGGAAGGGAGATTTTTGATAGTGAAAGGGAAAATAGATGATGAGGAAATAATGTTGGTGAATGTATATGCCCCAAATGATCATCAAGTGGAAATCTTAGAAAAATGCGCATGATTTTGGAAAAAGAAAAATCAATGAAGATGATTGTGGCTGGTGATTTTAACTTGGTAAGATCAAATTTGGACTGTACAAACAAATTAAGAAGTGGAAAAGGGATTAAAGGGCGATTGTTGGATAATTGGATGGCTGCGCTAGGTTTGAAAGATTATTGGAGAGAACGCAAGGGTCCAGAAAGGGTATATTCTTATTTCTCGCAGGTCCATAATTCTTACTCCAGAATATATTATATATTTGTAACTGAAAACTTGGTTAAAAGTATGGAGGAAATGGAAGTTGGGATATTTAAGGAATCGGATCATGCCAAGGTGATATTGGAGATTAAAGTATGGAATGAGAGTAGAACAAGGAGAACCTGGAAATATGATGCTAACCTATTTAGAGACCAGAAATGTAAAGAACAAATTATGAAGAATTGGAGTGAAATTTGGCAGTGGAACAATAATGGTGAGGTAGAATACAATATGGTCTGGGATACCATGAAGTCGGTTTTTAGAGGGGAGTGTATAAAGTTGGCAAGTAACAGATATAAAAATTATAAGTTAACACAGGATAAGCTTGAAAAGGAGATAAAGCAGTTACAGGAAGAACATTCAAAAACAAAGAATAAAAAAGTCTTTGCTAATTTAATAAGATTAAAAACTGAATTGGCAGGTAAAGAAATAGAAAAGGTGAAAAGAGATTTTATTTATTTAAAAAGAGAATATTTTGAATTCAGTAATAAAAATTCAAAATTATTAGCTAAAGCGGCAAAGGATAAAAGGGAAAGGAGGGAAATTGTAGTTTTGATTAACGATCAAGGGATAAGATGTAATAAGATAAAGGATAAATGTAAAATAGTGAAGGATTTTTATTAAGCTCTTTATGCAAGAAAAGAAATAGATGAGGTGAAACTTAAAAAGCAATTAGAGAAACAAATGATTAGTGGAATAAAACAGGATCACATTGATAGAATGGAAAAATTAGTGACAAAGAAAGAAGTAAAAGAGGTAATTGCTAGACTGAAGTTGGGAAAAGCACCTGGAGAAGACAGGTTGCCTGAGGATTTTTATAAGGAGTTTGGAGATATTGTGGTATCAAAGTTGGTAAAATTATATAACCACTAGCAAAGGTTGCCCAGCGTTGCCGGGCTGTTTTAAATGGTGTTGGAAAGTTTTTGTTGTTAATGTTTGTAAAGAAGAGGTTAGTCTATAATTGAAATTTTAAAAATTTTTATTTATACAAAAAAAAATTGGCGGCCTGTTATAAACTGTGATGAGTTTTGTTTGGTGTTTTGGTTTTGTGGATGAAAAAAAGAATAAAGGATGATATACTTTTTCCAAAAAAAATTATTTAACCCAATAATTTTTAGTATGTATTTTTTTAAATTGTTGTACCATAGGTAATAATTTAAAAAATGTGAAAGTACATGTTTTTCACAATAAATGTTTTTAAACTGTGTATTGATGTTTTTGTTTTTTATTTGAGTAAAAATTCAGCACAGGATTTTTGAATAGTTTTTATTTTATTGACATCTGTTTTTGATTTGTGTTAAATTGTGATTTTGTGTTATTTGTTTTTACTTGTTTTTACTCTTGGGGCCTTTTGTGTGGGGCTGTTGTGTCTTTTTGAATTTTTTTTACTATTGTGGGCAGCAAGTGGTGCTGGTAGGGGTTATCTTGTATTTTGACTGTTTTCTCTCTCGTGGCCTCTGGGTGGAGCTTCTTCCAGTAAGTAGTCTCTTTCTTTATTCATTTCTTTTCCAGTCGTTGTGGTGTGAGGTCGTCTGGTGGTGAGTTGGCTGTTTTTCTCTATTTGGGGTGGTGGTTGGATTTTGTGGTGTTTGGCTGGGTGCTGGGTGTGTTTGGAAATGTTTGTTGTTGTTTACTTTGTATTTTTTGGTGTTATTTTTGTTTGTTTTTGTGTATTTTTGAATGTTTTTGATTGTTTGTTTTTGTGTTTTTTGGTGTCCTATGGGGGGATCCACTCTCTGCCATCTCCCCTGGCTCTGGAAGGCTTGAGGGGAAGACCCCTTTTGTCCCCCCAAACCTTCCAGACTCATGGGACCCAGGAGAGGGTATCGAATCCAGGCCACCCTCTGATATTAAAAGGGAAATCTCAATTGTGGTTTTACCCTTTAATATGGTGTGTGGGGGTTGTGATCCCCCTCTCTGCTGGCTTCCTTGGGTTTGGGAGGGTTGGGTGGACAAAAGGTTTCTGTCTCCCCAACCCTTCCGGACCCAGGAGAGCCATCAGACCCAGGAGAGCCATCGGAGAGGGGGATTCCCCCCCAAAAAAACTCCGTTTTAAAGAGAAGTAACCGCTTGGTTTCTTCTCTTTAATATGGGCCGTGTGAGTGTGTGGGGAGGGGAATCCCCTCTCTGCCAGGTCCCCTGGGGTCAGGAGGGTTGGGGAGACAGACTCCTTTGGTCCCCCCAATCCTCCCAATCCCAGGGGAGCCAGTAGAGAGGGGGAGCACAACACACACCCCCACCCAGTGATATTAAAGGGGAAACTCCGATCGGGAGCTTTAGGCGCCGTTGGGGAGGGGGGCTTTGGTTCCCGTGGCTTGGGGGACTTGCTCTCCCAGTGTTTTTGTTTTATTTTTTGGGCGCTGGCTTCCTCAGCGTTCTGTGCGCTCATGGCGCACAGGACGCTGGGGCTTGTAGTTATGGGTTTGTGCTTTGTGTTTGTGCTGCGTTTTTTTAAAATGGTTTTCTTTTTATTGGCCATGGCACGTTTCCGAACGCCGCACCGTGTGAGAGCCTCTCAGCCTGATTGGCTCTGGCGCGGTGCAAGGAATGTTGGGAAGTGATGTTGTTTCCCTTTTTTCGTGTTTGTGGGGCTGTTGCCCCACTGCCTGTTTTCTCAATCCTTCATTGACCTGCGGACCCAGATCGGCCGTGTGCAGGAAGGGTGAGTGCAGGCAAGTAGGGCGAGGCATAGCAACCTATAGCCAGTTCCAACGGTTAACCCTTGGTTTTATAGGTTAAGATATATTAGATGGAGGGCAGATTCCGACTTCGTAGTATAGGACCTCAATTGTACTCTTGCCAAAACCTGGAAAGAATTTAAAGAAAATAGAATCTTATAGACCTATCTCATTGATAAACCAAGATGCCAAGATCTTCACAGCAATACTTGCTAATCGTTTGAATAATTTTATGGGGGAATATATAATGCAAATCAAGTGGTTTTTTTGAAAGGGAGACATATGGCAGATTTGTCTAGAAGAGTAGTGGATTTAGTGGATATGGTGAGTCAAACAAAAGAAAAAGTGGGACTAATATCTTTGGATATATTCAAGGCATTTGACTCTCTACAATGGATTTCAATTAAGGAAATAATTAAATGTTATGGATTTGGTGTTAAATTTAAAAGGGTAATTGGCTAATTATATCAGCAAGGAATATCCACTTTCAGAGTAAATGATGAGGTTACAGACGAGATAAAGTTGGAGGCAGGTAAGAGACAGTGCTGTCCTTTATCGCCAATATTGTTTATTATGGCAATGGAGTTATTAGCAAAAGCTATAAGAGAGGAAGGAAAAATAGAGGGGATTATGGGAAATAAGATAAGTATGTATGCTGATGATACTTTGATAATTGTAAAACAACCAGAGAAGGTAATGAATAGAATCAGGCAACAACTAAAAGATTTTGAGGATATTACTGGGCTGAAAATAAATTGGACCAGTCAGAAATGATGCTTTGTAATATGGGTGAAAAAGATCAGAAGAAGATAAAGGATGCAGTTAATATTCAGATTAAGAATAAATTGAAATATCTGGGAATAATTATATCAAATAAATTGGAAGAGCTCAAAAGATTGAATATGATAGTTTGAAAATTGAAATTAAGAATTTTAATACAAAGTTTTCAGAAGTTGAAACTGTCATGGTTCGGGAGAATTGCATTAGTTAAAATGATGGTATTACCCAGATTAAATTTCTTATTTGATGCATTGGCGATTCAATTGAAGGATAAGGAAATTAAGGAGTTTCAAAAATTGATTAATAATTTTTGTAATGGTGGAAAGAAACCCAGGTTATCAAAAAAGTTATGGTATTTACCGCAGAAAGGAGGGTTGGGAATGCCGAACCTGATGGCATATTACCGGGCATTTAAAATTAAGAATGTTGTGAAGATCTTGGCAAAGGAAAAGGTTATATGGGAGGATATTGAGATGAGGGACTATAGACATATGGGCAAGATGGTCTTTTTAGGTGGCAATTTGGGAAAGGTAGTGACTAAGAATACTATGATGAAAAGATTAATGAGTGTATGGAAGAAAGTGAAGAAGGATCTGGTCCCGAATGTCTCTCCAATAATAGAAATTTTAGATATGGCGAGCTTTCCAATCAATATAAATGATGAGATAAAGGAGGTATTGGAGAAGAATGAAGTTATCCTGTTGAAAGACTGGTTACGGATATGTAGTAATGAGGTTAGTAGGATAAATTTGTTCGAGCAACTAAAATTGAATTGGTTTCAGAGACTGAGGATTAATAAATGGAATAGCACATATATGAAGGATTATGATCTGGGAAGAGAAAAAACTGAATTTGAAGAATTGATTCTAAAAGTTAGAAATGGAGACAAAAATATTAAGGGATTAGTTAGTAAGTTGTATACAATCTTAAATAAGGAGGGTGATCCACAAGAGGAATTGAAATTGAGGTGGGAGCAAGAACTGAATATAAAGATAGAAAAGGATATTTGGAGAAGTAAATAGAAAAAGAGGATTATGAGAACTATGTCGGTTAGAATAAAGGAACATAATTACAAAATGTTGTGGAGATGGTATCTGACCCCAGTGAGATTACATCAAATGGATAATAAAAAAGATAAAATGTGTTGGAGATGCAAGGACACTACTGGCACTTATGAACACATGTAGTGGAGTTGTAAAGTGGTTAAAGAAGTTTGGAAAAGAATTGAAAAAGAAATTCGAGAACTATTGGGCAAGACGGTAAAATTGGGAGCAGGTACCACTCTGTTAACAAATGTGGAAGGTATTAAATTAAACAAGGATGAGAAAGAGTTATTAGAAATAATGATTGTAATGGCTAGACATTGTATTGCTAGACATTGGAAAAATGATGTAATTATACAAACTGAAGAGTGGTATAAAGAAATGTGGAATTTAGCTTTGAACAACAAATTGACTTGGGAGATAAAGAAAAAAAGGGATAATTTGAAAGAAAATAGGTTTTGGAATATCTGGAAACCTTTTGTGGATCACTCCCTTATGGGGGATGAATGAAATAGACCTGTACCTGATCAAAGTGGATTTTGGAATTAAACTATTGAGATACTATGAGCTCTCCAGGGCAATGTAAATAAACACAGGGTGATTATTATTTACAATTATATTTTTGTGTATTTTTTTATCCTATTCATAATGGTATTATATGACTTATTGGAAAAAGACTTTTAGAGATGCTAGTCAAGGCTAGAGAATAATTACTTAAGTAATAAGTCTAGAGTTAGCCTTTATAATGATGGTTTTAAGGTACTTGATTTATAAAGATAGATATATGATTGTATTTGGATAGGTGTGTATATTCTTACTTTTTTCCTTATTTGTTATCTTTGTATTTTAGGTTTTTTTTAAAAAAAATATGTGTCTTGTATTTTATATGCATATTTAATAAAATTTAATTTTAAAAGAAATAAACAAAAAAGAGCACCACATCCTGGAGTCGGATATGACTGGCTTTCAAGCAAGGGAGACCTTTATCTTTACTGAGAGTTGTATAAATTGCTCTAATTAATTATGTGCCATTATGTGCCTCTTGGTCATTATTGGACCTCACCAATTGGCTGCAGTAGTAGTGGCAAGTTATAAAGAACTTAGGTAAAGTTAAATGTAGAGTCATATCCGACTCTAGAGTTCAGTGCTCATCTCTGTTTATAAGAACATAAGAACATAAGAACAGCCTTGCTGGAACAGGCCACAGCCCATCCAGTCCAGCATTCTGTCTCACACAGTGGCTCACCATTTCCTTCAGGGTATTCCCAAGCAGATGCCTTCACCTGCTTAGGATTCCCTGGAAATGATATTGAGAGATATCCTGCCTATCTCTCCAACCCGGAGGTTGTCCTTAAGTATCCATAATTATAGCCATTGATACCCTTGTCCTCCATGAACTTGTCTAATCCTTTCTTAAAGCTGTCAAGACTGACAGCTGTCACCACTTCTTCTGGCAGGGAGTTCCATAGACCAGTAATCCTCTGGGTGAAAAAGTACTTTCTCTTATTTGTTTGAGAACTAGTACCCAAAAGTTTCATGGAGTGTCCCCTAGTTCTAGTGTTATGTGATAGGGAAAACAATTTTTCCTTATCTACTTTGTCTACACCGTGCATGATTTTATAAACTTCAATCAGGTCACCTCTTAGACGTCGTCGTTCAAGAGTGAAGAGGCCCAACCGTTGCAGCCTCAGATGGTAAGGAAGGTGTTCCAGTCCCCTAATCATTCTGGTTGCCCTCCTCTACACTTTTTCCAGATCCATAATATCCTTCTGGAGGTATGGCGACCAGAACTGTACACAGTATTCCAGATGGGGCCTCACCATAGATTTGTAAAGAGGCAAAATGACACTTGCTGACTTATTTTCTATACCCTTCCTAATGATCCCTAGCATTGAGTTTGCTTTTTTCACTGCTGAGGCACACTGGGTTGACACCTTCATTGAGTTGTCCACCAGGACACCAAGGTCCCTTTCCTGGTTTGTCGCAGAGAGTTCAGACCCCATCAGTTTATAAATGTAATTGGGGTTCTTTGCCCCAACATGCATCACTCTGCACTTACTAATGTTGAAACTCATTTGCCACTGTTTTGCCCACTCCCCCAGTGTCAAGAGATCCCTCTGGAGCTCCTCACAATCTCTCACAGTTTTCACTACCCTGTATAATTTAGTGTCGTCAGCAAATTTGGCTACCTTGCTTTTTACTCCTACCTCTAGATCATTTATGAAGAGGTTGAAAAGCAGGGGTCCCAGTACTGAACTTTGGGGGACCCCACTCTTGACTTCCCTCCACTTGGAGAAGTGTCCATTTAGTGCTACCCTCTGTTTCTTGTCCCTTAGCCAGTTGCTGATCCAGGACAAGACCTGTCCCTTTATTCCATGACTGGTAAGTTTATTCAAGAGCCTTTGGTGTGGGACCTTGTCAAATGCCTTCTGAAAGTCCAGATAAACAATGTCAACTGGATCCCCCTTATCCACATGCTTGTTGACACTCTGAAAAAATTCCAACAGATTAGTGAGGCATGATTTGCCCTTGCAAAAGCCATGTTGGCTCTCCTTTAGCAGCGCCTTCGATTCTATGTGCCTATTAATTCTATCTTTTAGGATGGTTTCCATCACTTTACCTGGGACACATGTCAAACTGACAGGTCGGTAATTTCCTGGATCACCCCTGGATCCTTTTTTGAAAATTGGTGTTACATTCACTACCTTCCAGTCATCAGGCACAAAGCCTGATTTGAGGGAAAGATTATATATTTTGGCTAGGCGATCAGCAATTTCATCTTTAAGTTCCCTGAGAACTCGTGGATGGATGCCATCTGGTCCTGGTGATTTGTTAGTGTTTAGCTTAACAAGACATGCAAGGACCTCCTCCCTGGTTATTTCTATCTGGCTTAATTCTTCGGTTTCCCTCCCTACGAAGATAGGCTCTGTTTTGGGCATGTGGTCTCTGTCTTCTTCAGTGAATACTGAAGCAAAGAACTCATTGAGTCTCTCTGCAATCTCTGTTTCCTCTTTAATAACCCCTTGCCTTCCATTGCCATCTAATGGTCCAATGGCCTTCTGTTGTGTTCTGTAAAGCTGTGCCTTTAACAATGTACCTTAGCCATGTGGTAACAATGTAACCTTTCTGTGTGCAACATTATAACCTTCAGCTGTATCAATGTAAACCTGATAAGGGGACGCGAGCTAGTGACCACTAGATGGCAATAGCGAGCGTCCAGCTCTCATGGCTCAGATTCACCTGGATCAGCAGCGCGGGAAGATTCCCCGCCACCTCTTCACCTGGTCAAGAAGGGCGTGACCTTCTACGACGTCACGCAGGCAGCAACCAATAGTCTGTCGACGAGCCACATTCAAATGTATAGCCAGCTGTATATATTGAGCTACCCATCCGCCATTACCACATGTTCCTCCGGATCATCATGCAATAAACCTGTGTTAAGCCAACCCTTCGGCTGTTTCGTTGTCTCTGGTCCCTTACACTAAACCTTCCTAGTTGGGTTCTTACTTCTAATGTACTTAAAGAAGTCTTTGTTATTTCTCTGAGTATTTTTAGCTATACGCTCCTCTAAGTCTTGCTTTGCTTTCCTGATTGTTGCCTTGCATTTGTTCTGCCGGAATTTATGTTTCTGCCTGCTCTCCTCATTCGGACAAGCCTTCCATCTTCTAAATGAGCTTTTCTTGCTCTTGATCACTTCCCGAACAGCTCCTGTAAGCCACATTGGAGTCCTCTTGGACCTGGCAGTGCCCTTTTTCCTTTTGGGTATGCATTCCAATTGAGCCTCTGTTATTGTTTTTGTAAACAGCCTCCATGCCTCTTGGAGTGTTTGGACTCTCTCAATTTTCCCTTTCAGCTTCTTTTTTACTAGTTTCCTCAACTTTGGGAAATTTCCTTTTTGAAAATTTAAGGTCTCTGTGTTAGATTTTATCAGTGACTTGCGGTCTATGATCAAGTTAAACATAATTGAGTTGTGGTCACTGTTCCCTATTGGATCAGTCACATTAACATCTTGCACTCAGGATCAAGTCAAGGATTCTTGTACCTCTAGTTGGGTCTTCAACCATCTGTCCCAGGGAACAATCATTTAGCATATCTAGGAACTTTATCTCTTTATCATGTGCTGAACAACAGTTCACCCAGTCTATATGAGGGTAATTGAAGTCCCCCTTTATAACCAGGCTTCCCTTCTTGGATGCCAAAGAGCCAGTGCTGTCTTTGTTCTGCAGACGTTTCCATGGACATGTGGCAGGCATGACTAGAGTGCATAGAACATTGTTACGTTTCCCACAGAAGTGGTACCTATTCAGTGATGCACTCCAAAAAAAATTACTACCACCTTTGTGGGCGGGGCAAAATCTGTGGCCATGGCCAATGCAATGGGGTATGAAGGTGGGTGTGGCTGGCCAGGTGGGCATGGCCTGGAGGAATTTCCACAACCGGTTCTCCCGAACAGGACAGGACCTTCAGTGCATCACTGTATCTATTTATCTACATGCAATTTCTTGCTTTCAAACTGCTAGGTTGGCAGGAGCGGGGACAGAGATGGAAGCTCACTCTGTCCTACAGCACTCTGGTCTTGAACCGCTGACCTGCCAACCCTCCAGTCGTCAAGTTCAGCATCTTAACCACTAATCCAGGGTTTCCCAACCTTTTCAAGCCGAGGCCGGATCAGGCTCTCTCAGTCAACTTCGAGGGCTGGACGGCCATTTTCCCCTGCCTGCATGATGGGGGTGGCCATTTTGTCTCAACAACTTCAAAGGGGTGGCCATTTTGTTTCTAGAATGCCCTTGGAGGGGTGGGTGTCCACATGAAATGGCACCACAGGCCGGATCCGGTCCATGGACCTTGGGTTGGGAACCCCCACACTAAGACGTAACCACTGAGTCTGACTTGCATATTGCATCTGCTTCTACCAGGAGTGACTCGGTCTCCTCCCCGTCCTCCTCCTCCTCTTCCTTTTACCCCATTGAGTGTCAAGAAAGACTTGGTCTTGAAAAGTCAATTACAACCCATTGGCTTGATAAAAGTCCCACACCAGTTGGATACAATAACTGCTAGTTGGTTTGGATTGAGATTAACAAAGTTGCCTGAAGTTAGGGACTCACCTTGAGGTTGAGGACTTAGCCATGAACATTTGCACTTTAGAACTGAGTGCTACACTCCGGTCTCCAGGGAAAGCGGCATAAAGGGAAAATGTCAAGGTGGAGAGCCTGGCGTTGGGAGAGGAGAATGGACGCAAGATCTTGGGTTTCAAATGTCATTGCGTCTGACCTTTATCAACAGCTCGACAGTTTCTTTCTGATAGTTTTAACGCTGCCTGTGGAAATGATTTTGCTCAGTGATCTGTCTCTCGCAGGAAGGATACAGAAGCACAGTCGAGCTGCCTGCTGTGAAAACCAAATGGTGACATCTATTTTTCTAGGCAAGTTCCAGGAAAAATGTTAGGTGTGAATGTGCCGGCAACCTATTTCGCCAAAAAAAATATCCCTAAACTCCACTGTTTCAAGACAGCTACAGAGTTCAAATTTTTGAAATGGTAGTCGTGTTAGTGGCACTGTGGTGGCTCGGTGGTTAAGAAGCTCGCCTTGTTAGCTGGAAGGCCAGCAAATCGGCACATCATGACCTGGGTACTGCATGACGGAGTGAGTTCCCGTTGTCTGTCCCAGCTCCTGCCAACCTAGCAGTTCAAAAGTAAGACATTGCAAGTAGATAAATAGGGACCACTTTGGTGGGAAAAGATCTTCGGGACATGAAAGGAGCCTAATTCGGGCGTCTCCTGAGCAGAGTTTCTCCAGTAGAAATCCTTTCAACCCAGAATAATTTCAGACACAAAATTATTATTATTAGAGAGTAAACAAAACAAAAAGACAAAAACCCATTTTTTAAACTTTAAAGACTAACTGCTGTATTTTAATATTAGCTTTCATGGCTCAAGTGCACTTCATCAGACATAAGAGGGAGACTTCTATTTATACACATCAGATACATAGGCACAGAATGTTCTTCCTTGGTTCGAACTTGGTGCTTGGCTTGGGCCACTCACACAATAGATCAGGGGTTCCCAACCTTTTCAAGCCGGAGGCCAAGTCACACTCTCTCAGTCAGGTTCGAGGGCCACATAGCCATTTTCCCCTGCCTGCACGATGGGGTGGTGGTGGCCATTTTGTCCCAACAGCTTCAAAGTGTTAGCCATTTGTTTCTCAAATGCCCTTTGAGGGATGGGGCCCACATGAAATGGCACCATTGGCCAGATCCGGCCCATGGCCCTTAGGTTGGGAATCCCTGCAATAGATGCTAGGCCTGAAGGTAAACTCATTGGCAAATGTGTAATGCCACAATGGTTGTCTTGCGTTCATCAACTATCCATTTGCAATTCAAAAAGGTGAAGCTTCGCAACTAATCTGAAGAACAGGTATCACCAGTTGTAAAAAAAACAAAAACCAACCACATTGATTTGTATACTTATCTGTTATGCTAAACATTGTGTATCTCTGTACCTGATGTGTATAAATTAGAATCCCTAGGGGATTGAGAATTAATAAAGGACCCACTCTCTTTAATCATGATAAAGAATTCACAGACAAATGGGCAGCCATTTTAGATTGTTGTTCGTTCGATCTCATTTTACTTATAATTGAGCAATCCCACAAAGAACTTGATATTGTACACGATGACATTGACAAAATTGAAACATCTCTCAAACAGGATAACTCAAGCCACGTTTATGAGAAATCTTTTGAGGACATCAAAATCAAGATCAATCAGTTTCATGAGTCTCTCATACAATTTAAGAAAAACAAATTCCACAGGGACTCACAGGATTACTCTTCTGCGAGAATATATAGATGGCGATATCAGCAGGGACCCACCAGAGTTAAACGGGTAACTTGGAAGGATCAGACATTTTCATCAGACTTTGAAACTTCAGATTCGGACGGGCCTTCGACTTCATGTGATGAAGCTCAGCAGAAATCTTATGATTTCAGAAACCGGGATCGCCAAGTTCATGCGCAATGTTCGAACTCTTTTTTAGGGAAAAGAAGGACTGCGAAGGGGGTGAGGAAAATGTAGCATTCAATTTGTCTGCCAGGTCCTTATCATTCAATGAGGTACGTGTATTATCACTGGGTATTAATTTTGTCCCTACACCTGCTTACCATTCATTTAATACACGGGTGGATGTGTTTAAGTTAATTAGGTTACTTAAATTGAAGGTTTTCTTTAAGGGTATGGACACGCATATGGTGGACACTTTCAAACCTAAGTCAACATTCAACCCAGCAGTAGAGGAACCAGCAATTGAAGTATTCCAGAAACAGGTCCTTCGTGACATAGAACGCATGGAAAGGGACAAGGTGAAACACTGGCACAATTTATCTAGGGAAGATTTACTAATTCTGAACCAACTAGCACATGACAGCTCCATCATTATTAAACAGGCAGATAAGGGAGGAGGAATAGTTGTGTTAGACACCACTGACTATATCGCTGAGGCTACAAGGCAGTTAGGGGATAGCAGCTCTTATCACCAAGTGCCCCATGATCCTACGGCACACATATCCAATATAATTAAAACAGTTTTGTATGAAGGTGTTAACTTGGGATATATCACGGACAAAACCATGAGGTTCTTATTTAATGAGCATCCGAGAACTCCCATATTCCATCTAATTCCTAAAATACACAAACCTAGAGCAGAGGGTATGCCCACCCCCGCGAGACCTATTGTATCCGGCACAAATTCGGTTCTCGAGCCCCTCGCGAAAGAAAGATTTCTGGCAACAGCTGACTAGTGATTGTATTATACTTTACCCATAGAGGAATTATTTTCGTTACACATTTCCAGCCTTGTGTTACCAGTTGAATGAGAACTTTTTACCCATGGAGGAATTATTTACGTTGTAACCTTTTGATGAACAATATATAAAGCATCATATTTTTGTGAATACATTTTCTGGAGAATTTACTCTACCGAACGGTTCCCTCTTTCTCTTCGTGTCTACACCGTTCGCGCCTGTTTCCACATGTATAAATTAATGCCATGAGTCTTCTGTCTGTCGGAGTGGATTTGATCCATGAAAGCTAGCGTTAAAATACAGCAGTTAGCCTTTAAAGTGCCCCCAACATTTTTGGTCATTTTGTTTAGTTTACTCTCTGATACACCCATCAGGTTATGTTTTTAGGGCAGGCCATGGGTCAAGAAATCCAAATTCTTGTTGTTATGATGCGCTGTCAAGTCGCTTCTGGCATCTGGTGAACCTATGAATGAGTGACCACCAGAAAGTCCTATCATAAACAGCCCTCTTACAAGATCATGGCTTCTTTTATTGAATCAATCCATCTCGTGTTCGATCCTAGCCTTTCCAGTTGCCTTCCACCTTTCTTCAGCATCACAATCTTTTCCAGAAAATCTGTCCTTCTCAGATTGTACTCAAGTAGGATAGCCTCAAGTTGGTCATTTTTAATAGCTAGAACATCTCCCAAATGTTAACTTACTTCTTCTCCTTTGCTTTCTTGTTGTAATAGATTCTTCTCCCCCGGAGGATCGGGGCTGCTGGGCACAAGGAAGGTACGGGATACAGAGGTGTGGTGGAAAACTCAGTCCCGATCAAGTCAGGTGATCTATATTTATTGACTTGCATTCTCGGTCACTTGCACACAGACTGTGCATGACCCATATTACAGAAGGCTTGCTTACGTAGCGTGTTGCTGTCCAAGGTACATTTGACAGCCTAAGAAGTTTCTAAGAAAGTATTGCGTGCCAAGGTTCCCCATAGGCAGATTAATCAGCAGATGTAGCGAGACTCACTGTTCCCGTCCTATCTCAGAGTCCTTGCAAACTCTGGGCTTCTACACTTAATTGTCTGATCTAGCAATAGCTTAGTGTCTCCGCGGACGTGAGTGAGATACGGTGAGTTGTTTACTAGGCATTGTGACATTTGGGTGACTTATGTCCCACTCCTTCCAGTGCTCTCAGCCAAGGCAATATGGAGTCTCTACAGCTAACTATTACTATTAGCGTTATACCCAATTTCCTTTCCTGCATAGCCAGGTTGGTCTCCAGCCCGTGTTCTAGCTAGACAGACCAATCGGGAAAGGTTATTGCCAATCAATAACGCGTCCCATCCACACTTTCTCTTTTACCCCATCGAGTGTAAAGGAAAATGTTAACCAGGGTAAAAATTTCTTAAAGTCTTTAGGATTTTTCTAAATGATAACAGAGACTGGGCATGCTAACCTTACCAGAAACAGGTGCATGGCCTTATTTAAGAATGATCTCCTCCTGGTAGGATCAAAAGTCATCAATCTCATATATTTTTTGAAAATTAAATAAATATTAAAAAGTTAAGAATGATCTCTATCAGAGCTTCAAAGAAGAAGGTTGGTTGGTTGGTTGGTTGGACTACATATCCAGAATTCTCTAGCCAGCAAAACAACATGGCCTTGATTTTGAAGATGAAGTTCATAAACAAATACAGTATTACAAACAAATTCATTTCCCAAGCTATAATATATACTGTCTTCTGCCCATGGACCAAGTTTCGTTTGATTTTGAATTTTCTCCATTTTATGTTTATGGTTCTTGTTATTCCTAATGGGGAAACAGCACCAGGCAGCTTTCTCTCCCAGCCTCCTCTGAGGCTACAAATATTTTGAAAAAGAAAGAGGTAGATTTCTGCTACCTTCCTGTTATGTATGTTAACTGTGTTTTCTCATGTATCTATTCTTATGCAAATAAGTGGATCGATAAATGTGCATACTCTGTTAGCCAATGGGCTTGTTGTATTATTGTTACGGTTACTGTTTATAGTGTATATAAGTCCGAGTTTTGCCCCATCCAAACAGTGTTCAAACCTCACTAATAAAGAGCTGAATTTCACTACTTCATTCGTCTGCTTCTTCATTCCTTGAACACGAAACTTCCCCAGTTCCCTCACAGGGACAGGGGTGTGTGAGGATTATATTTATTTCATTGTTGCAATGGCTCCCAGGTGTTGGAGTGGCTGACCGCAAGGAAGACATGCGAGACAATCGTGCGGTGAAGACCAGCCCCGATCTGGTTCGGGTATTTATTACCCTGCCTTGGGGTGATGTGCGCGTAGGATGCACGTGACCCCCTAATACAGAAGGCTTGCATACGTGGCATTTTCTGGTGGTCCAGCTATAATAGCAGCTCTTGGAAGTTACCCTGGGGTTAATGGACAACTCGCACCTAATTACCTTAGGCTAGCGAAACCCATTGTTCCTGCCCTAATCTCGGAGTCTATGTGTATTGACTCCGGGTACCTAGCTTGTTCTGCTGTCTGGCGCGGCTTGTTTGCCCAACTTAATCTGCAGCCACAAGCGGAGGATTGTGAATTTCCTTTAGAGTCATCATCTTTGGTTTTTGCCTGATTTCTATCGTACTGATCAAGAAAACTGTTGATGGCAAAAGTCTTATATGCAACCCTAATTTGCAAATGATGTTTGCTTCATACCACCTAAGCAGACTGTACAGTCATTACAAAACAAGACCAGTTGTTTCAAATCATCTTTATTCAGAGTCAGAATTTTTTATGGCTTTAATCATAGCAACACCTGCTTAGGTGGTATGAAGCAAACATCATTTGCAAATTAGGGTTGCATATAAGACTTTTGCCATCAACGGTTTTCTTGATCAGTACTGTTTGCACCGTAGGACCCTTTCCTCTTTTCACGGTTTCTATCGTAGCCATCAGCCAAGGCTTTATGATTTGCCCCCCAAACTAGCTAACTAGCCTATACCCCAATTGCCTTTCCTGCAAAGTCTGGTTGGTCCCCGGATCTGTTGAAAGCTGGGTGAACCCCTTGGGAAAAGTTTGGCCAATTATTCACGTGGGCAACCCACATTCCCCCTTCCTTTATTAGTTAAATCTGCCTGGCTGAGGGCACGGTAGATATAAGGCATGATCTGCTTGGGCGTAACTGTCTCTCGGGGTCTCTGCCATGAGGTGCACATTGACAAGAGTGAAGGAATGCACTGCGTAAAGCAGCAAAGCATAATTCCCACTACCACAACACCAGCGATAGCTTTAAGCGTTGTTTGCAACCACCTCCATGGCACCTAGGACCAGAGTTCGTCCCACCACCCCCAGTTGGCATTCTCCTTGATGTGTTTAACCATAGGGTCAAGTTTGGTGATTTGACTCTGGACTTTGCGGGAATTGTCTGTGAGGTTAAAACAACACATGTCCCGGACAGATTCACAACCTAAATGGTGTAAGAGCAGCACACCTGGCCCTGCTGGGGGCAAAGAGGCTTCCTGGCCATGCCACCGGCCGGAGCCCTGGGCCCCGCCCCCCTCGCCCTAGGACTTAAAAGGCGAAGGGGACGCCCAGTGGAACGCCACCGATGCACACCTGGCCTTGCTGGGGGCGAAGAGGCTTCCTGGCCATGCCACCGGCCGGAGCCCTGGGCCCCGCCCCCTCACCCTAGGACTTAAAAGGTGAGGGGGACGCCCAGCGGAACGCCACCGCTGCACACCTGGCCCTGCTGGGAACAAAGAGGCTTCCCGGCCATGCCACTGGCCGGAGCCCTTGCCCCCGCCCCCCTCGCCCTAGGACTTGAAAGGCGAGGGGGACGCCCAGCGGAACGCCACCGCTGCACACCTGGCCCCACTGGGCTTCCCGGTCACGCCACCGGCCGGAACCCTGGGCCCCACCCCCCTCACCCTAGGACTTAAAAGGCGAGGGGGCCGCCCAGCGGAATGCCATCGCCGCACACCTGGCCCCGCTGGGCGCAAACAGGCTTCCAGGTCCCGCCCTCCCCCTTCGAGGGTCTCTGAAGGCATGGGAATTTGTGGGTGGTTCTAGCTGATTTGTATTTATTGCATTTTTGTATTGTAGTTGGTGTAATACCATGTACTGTCGTGTAATTTTGCATTGTTGTTTTGCTTGTGAAATTGTATTTTGCTTTGTATTGGTGCTATATTGTATTTCTGTACGTTATGCATTGTGAACCGCTTTGGGTTGTCTGCTGGACGAGGAAAGCGGTATATAAGAATAAATTTCAATTCAATTCAAATAGTCAATTGCTGTGCGGTTATCCAGAACCGCATGTCTCAGTTCAGCCTGCTCTCGGTTTAACATGGCAATGGCTGATGAGGTGTGATTGATGGCTTTTGCTAAAGCGCATGCCAGCTGGCCGATCCTGCGTGCATTGCCTACTGCTAGTCCGGGCACCTCTATAATACTGACTGCTAGGGACACGTACTCTGCCTTGCTAAGCACGGTGATATCGCTGTCACATGTCTCATCTAGCTGGGCCACTTATATGGGCCGTGCCGGCCTTGGGGTGACCAAGTTTGGGGTGACCATCTCCCTCTCGGGGAGTACCAGGGTTAAGCGGCTCACACAACAGTATGAGTCAGACATATTAGCGGGTATGTAATTCCAAGTCTGTTGGTTACAAGTAAAAAACCATCCTCTAGGCAAAATAATATGAGCATACACATAACTGATAGCCTCTGGTTGGGTACATTTCCAAGTCTCTTTCCCAGGACTCAGGCAGCAGTGGTGCGGCCACTTGGCTGTGGAGCAGCTGGTCACCTTGGCACAGAGCGTGCTTGGGCTGATGGCCACCCGAGGTGTATAAAGGGTGACTGCATCAGCAGGCAAAGTCTTTGTTACCTGAGTCCCCCAGTTCGCATAAGTTGCGTATGTGATTCAGTGATGGTGCCCAAACGCGCGCACCCATTCAGTGTCCCCAGCCTGCTCTCCCAGGCAAACCGGGATCAGGCATGTACTTAGTAAAGAAGCAGTGTCCATGGTTTGTTGCAAGCAAAAGTCCGATTGATTGACAAGTCCGGCTAATTTCTCCCAAATGTTGTACTGGAGCCTGGCGGTTAAGTCTCTGCCAGGTATCAAGTCCCTATAAGAAGCTTGAACCCTCCCCCCATCAGCAAGGAAAGGATCAAGACGAACATCAGGGAATTGTAGGTGATTTGAGCTAGCACTGCGGCCACCATGTTTTGCGGGGTGGGCTCAGTGTTTTGCTCCCTCAAGATGGACATGGTGTTATCACACAAGGTCTTGACCATCCCCCAGGTCACTCTATAGTCTGGTCTCGGCCGGGGTCATCTGTTCCGCCTGGGTCCTCTCGTCAGGCTCACTCCCTCCATCTCGGGCAGGGGGTCAAGGGTCGCTTGGTGCCACACCATTTGGCTTGAAATGCGGTCTCACGCAGTGGGCCGGAATCCAGATGGTTCCTGTGGGGGACATAATCGCTCCATACCGTCTCCCCCGTGTTATCAGGGGCACCGGACCTCTCCAGGAGGGGTCTGGTGGCACCCTGAAGCGAACCATGGATCGCGGGAAGATTTCCTGCTGTTGTAAATGCTTCTCCTGCGGGGTGCAGTCAGCAAAAATGTTAAGGTGGTTATAAGTGAATAAAACTTTGTGCACGCGTTGCTGTGCCTGACCTTAGCTTTTCAGGGGGACTATCTCCTCCCTTTCTGTTTGTTTTTCGATGTAGGACTTTAACGTCCAGTTCACCCGTTCGACAATGGCTTGTCCCTGGGGATTGTATGGAATGCCAAATGTGTGCTTGACATCCCAAGTTGCTAGGAATGTGGCTAGCTGTTTGGAACTATAAGCCGGCGTGTTGTCAGTCTTCAAGTGGCCTGGTTTGCCCATGGCCGCAAAGCATGTCAAGAGATGTTGCTCTACATGGGTTGCAGCTTCTCCCTTCTGGGCCGTGGCCCAGGCAAACTGCGAGAAAGTGTCAATGGAGACGTGCATATACTGCCATCTCCCAAATTGTGGGACGTGCGTGACGTCCATTTGCCAAATTTGATTAGCTTCTGTCCCCCATGGGTTAATTCCCCATGTGGGCCCCCCGGTGCTCCTGCGCATTGCGGGCAGGAAAGCACGATTCCCTGTACCTTTGACAATGGCAGGTTAAACTGCCTTGCTAGTGCTTTGGCATTCTGGTGGAAGAATGCATGACTTTGGATCGGGGTCATAAAGATGCCCGAGACTAATTTCTGGTGCACTTCTTTTGCGGCTGCATCAGCCCTGCTGTTGCCCTCGGAGATGGGGCCAGGTAAATCCTGGTGGCTCCTGATGTGGGCTACATACAGCGCTTCTCTGCGGTGTCACAGGTGAAACTGCATGGTCAAGAATAGGCTCAGCAAATTCTTGTCTATGGCGGGAGTAATGTAAGTTCCCGGTAGACTGTGAATCAAATTCCTAACATACTGACTGTCTGTGACAATGTATAATGGCTCCTTGGCAAACGTTTTCAGAGCGAGGTTCGCTGCTGCCAGCTCCGCTCTCTGTGCTGATTTCTGCGGAAGTGTCAGCAGCGTTTTCCAAGCCTTTCCTTCATGCCAAGTGAGAACTCCGTATACCTTTTCCCCATTGGTGAATACTGTCTTGGCTCCCTGGAGGGGAATTGCAGCATTTCCTGCAATTTGACTGTCTGAGTCTGAAGTGAGACTAGTCTGGGGTCCTTCTAATGCTATGGGCAAGGTGTCTCCCAACTGCATTAGCTGCTGCATCTGCTCTTTATTGAATGGCACGACTATCTTGGCCAAGTCATGTCCTGAAAAGTCCCTTGCTCTCAGCCTCCCCTTATGAATTACTGTGGCTAGCAATTCTTGTGGAGGAACGATGTTCCTGGAGGAGGTGTTCGGTAGATACCCCCATTCCATGATTCCCCCCCCCCCCGCTGGAGTCTATACCTAGTGCTTCTGCGAACATGGTCCCTGTTTTAATGATGTACAGATTTAAGATGGGGGCGTGTGGCTCCTCACTAATCCTGTCTACCCATTGATGGCTGAGACTGCGGGTTACTGCCTGGAGTGTTTGTTTAGCCTTGTGCAGAATGTGTATCAGGTTGGCTGGCTGCTTTCCTTGGGTTAGCAGCGAGAAAAGTGGTTTTAAGAGGTCTGTGTCTATTTTAAAATATGGCCTTGCCCAATTAATGTTCCCTAAAATTTGCTGGAGTTCTACTAGTGTGACTGAGTCCTTAATATTGATCTTAGGCAGCACTGGCACTGCAAAAGATTTGAGCAACCGATGTCCCAGATAAGAATAGGGTTCGGCTCTCTGCACTTTATGATTTGCCCCCCAAACTAGCTAACTAGCCCGTACCCCAATTGCCTTTCCTGCAAAGTCCGGTTGGTCCCCGGATCTGTTGAAGGCTGGGCAAACCCCTTGGGAAAGGTTTGGCCAATTATTCACGTGGGCAACCCACATTTCATATTGCTTTATAGTGAATCACAACAGAGATCAGAGGACAGGTAACGGAATGCCAAATATTTTGATTATTTCAGAGGTGATTCATTCGAAGGCTTGCAAACAGCCACTCTATGCCTTAAATTACTGTGCACTCAACCAGATCTAGCTTTACCCAAACTTATTCTGATTTTCTTCATTTCAACACAATTTATTTGGAAGGCAGCACATTCTTGCAGTCTTCAAAAGAACTCGTCTATAAAGCACCCAGGTAATTGGACAAGGTTGCCATTTCCAACAATATTGCTTTTTTCTCCTTTCCAGTATCTTGTTTTCTTATTTTTGCCTCGCATTTTCATTCACTCAGAATTTCTAACCTTGAGAGACAGATGTATTATTAGAGGGCGACTACATCACTTCCAATATGTTGGATGATGGTAGAACTGGCCCTCCCACAGGGTACAGCCATGAGTGCATAGGGATGAGGGCCAGCATGCCCTCCAGTCTTCTGTCATCATCGTCAGTTGCTACTCGTATCTGAGCACACATTTTCCCTGAAAGTCATTTTCTCCATTGATGGATGTGTCTCTGGTGACTCAATAAAAACCAATGCTCGCATGAAACATGCAACCCCTTTACACTGAATAGATGGTGGAGGGTGTAATTGAGTTTGACAAAGCTTTCGTGTTTGTCGCTTAGCCTCTTCATGTCTATGGTGTTCTCCTTCAAAGTGATTGATAGCAGCAGAGATGGTTTGGCACCAAAGTGGGCGATCTACAGCCACTGCCTCCCAAGTTTGTGGGTTTATACCTGACACCTTCATGGTTTGTTTCAGTCGGTTCTTATAACGCTTAGAAGAGCTCCACAAGGTCTTGTACCAGAGCTAAGTTCCCCATAAAGAATTTGACAAGGAAGCCTGGAACCATCTATACAGTGGACATGCCCTATCCATCTAAGATGATGGCCTATGATGGAAGCTTCAATGTTATTTACATGTGCTTTCTCAAGAACCACGATGTTGGTGATGTTCAAGATGGACCTTAGCTTCTGTTGGTGAAAGTGCTCAAGCTTTTTGATGTGTTGGTGATAGAGGGTCCATGTTTCACAGCCATACAATAACATTGTGATAACAGCATCTTGATATACCATGAGCTTTGTATGGACTGTTAAATCTTTGTTCATGAAAACCCGGTGGTGTAATAGACGACCAAAGGCAGAATGGGCAGCACCAATTCTCTTCACTACATTCTGTTTTTAGACAGGATGCTAGCAAGGTAAGAAAACTGGTCTACCTGTTCTAGTGTCGAATCTGAGATGGTAATACTGAACTCTGGAATGGCTGTCTTTGGGGCAGGTCCAAAAAACGACGACACCTTCCTTCCCCCATCTATGATGATGTGACAAGTTAAAGCCTGCTTGAAAAGTTCTGCACTCTAAACTTAGGCTGGGCTCCTTCCATTTCCAAAGCTTGGAAATTAACTTTTCAAGGACTTTCTGTCCAAAAGGCCTGTGGATTGTGGAATATTGTTGTGCAACTATATCATGCAGTGAGTACTAGCTCAATAAACATAGAGACACAAATACTAGCCTAAACTAAGCAAAGTCATTTTATATTGTTTGTCCCTAAGTAACCAATTGGAAAGTTTCCTGTCTTCCCACCTCTAGGGGGTCATCTAACCTATTTGCGTGTAATTAAGGCTTTGCATGTTCTAACTTTCTCTCTTTTTGGTGTGTGTTTGGTTTGTCTTTTGATGAGAAAAGACGTCTATTTGAGCACCACCATTTTGCAGGCCACATGGCAGGTCTAAAAGACTTAAAAGACTTGACTTTACTTCTTTCTAAAAACAACCTCACCAAGAATCCTGAGCACATGTATATTTTTCTGACCTAATTGCAAGTGAATCATTTTTTGTTTTTTCTCTAAGCATTTAGTGCAAGTGTATTTATTGATTGGGCTAAACAGGAAGAAAGCTTGGGAGAACTTGCATTCAAACTAAGATTGCTTAAAACCTGCCCAATTTTAATGTGCTGCTGCTACATATAACTTAACATGGATGACCTCGTCTATGTAGACCAGAGGTTCACAATGTTTTTATGCCAGGAGCCTGACCACACACCCCAAACAGCTGAGTGGGTCAGACACCCCCCCCCCCCCCGTGGAAGTGGGCTCACTTACAGGTGTCATAAATGCGCCTACTTCCACGTTTACAGCAGGCGTGGGCATATTTACACATGTGCAGGCACATTTTTACAACTTATGTAAATGCTTCCGCCACCACTTTCGAGTGTGGTGGTGGCGGTGGGCCACATGAAATGGTGCCATGGGCCAGGGCTGGCCTACGGGCCATAAGTTAGGAACCCCTGATATAGACAACAGGGTATGGGATGCTGCTCTCACAGATATACTTACAGTTACAGCAAGCCCTATGATACTTTCCCTGGTTGTATTCCCAAGCACACTTCAAAAGCACACTTCTTCCTTCCTAAGTGGCTATTTATCTCCCTTGTTGAACTTTGCCCTTCCACAAATGTAAGGACCAGCTATTGTTAGCCATTGTAATTAAACACATCTCATGGAGTACCATTGCTGTGCCCTTTTGCAAAATGCTTCATCGTACACTATGTCAGTTGCTGCCCACATTTGAACCAGTAATTATAAAATATTAGAAAAAATGACTGGATTAGTGCCAGCTCTTGTCTGGTATCACCTCTGTACACCACAATCTGGTTAGCCAGTTACAGAAAGAGATCTATCTTCCTTCTTTTTTTAAAAAAACTCATCCTATCCATCTGATTGCCCATTCCATCTTTTCCAGCTTTCAGGCATGGCTGCAAAGATATATCTTTAAAAATATCCTTTAAGAATGAGGGCAGGGCCAAATCTGTGGGCGAAGCCAAATCTGGCCATGTGACTTTGTGGCCAATCTAGTCATGCCTGCCACATGGCCATGAAAACGTCTGCAAACACAGACAGCACTGGTTATTTGGCTGTAAATGGAGATGAACACTGCACCCTAGAGTCAGATACGACTGGCTTTTGAGCAAGGGCGACCTTTACCTACACACACACGCACACACACACACCTCCCACTTCATCTCCCCCCCCCCCTGAGAGAGAGAGGAGACTCACTTACTGGGAAGGTACAGGACGCGGGCCACGATGAGGAGCTGAAGCTGCCACCAGCCTCCCCCTCCTCCCATGATGACACATGGACAGTGGAGAAGGGCGGTCGGGGTGGCGGCAGCGGCAGCAGCAGGGGCTCTCCAAAGGTAGTGATGCCTCCACTTCCTCCTGCCGTTCCTCCTGCTCTGAGTGCAGGACTTGAAGCAGGAGGCGGTGGCGATGGCGGTGACCCCAGTTCTCCCATTGCGGGGAAGGTGCAGCCACTGCACTGCTCCAGTAGCCGCCACCCCCCCACCTCACTGTTGCCTCCCTGCTCTTCTCTTCCCTTGGTGGCAGGATGTCCAGGCAGCGTGGCGTGAGCAGCACAACTATCGCGATGCCCGAACACTCTGTGCAATGGGGTAGGGAGGTGGGTGTGGCCAGCCAGGTGGGCATGGCCTGGGGAAATTTCCGCTACTGGTTTGCAAGAACCGTTGAGAACCAGTCTCAGTGCATCACTGCCCTTAGTGTTTCAAACAGTCATGTAGGTGGGGCCAAACTGTCCTATGTGTTTAAGGATTATCTTTATACCACAAGCATATGGGTTTTCCAAACATATGCTGACTCATGCATTTTAAACCCTTTTTGGGTGGACTATTGATAGAGATAAAAATCAGTGGATTTTCCACTAGCTAATAAACAACTTAGACCAAGAAGATGCATATATAATGGTTATGTAAACTCTTTTGTGGTCCTAACTGCAGACTTGTTGCATCAGGGGAAAGGGCCACACTATTTCCAGTTACACCATCATCAGAAGAGGATCCACCCACAATCTCCTTACCTCACGTGCTTGCACGGTGGAGTGAGCTCCCATCTCTGTCCCAGCCTCTGCCAACCTAGCAGATCAAAAGCAAGAAATTGCAAGCAGATAAATAGGTACCACTTCAGCAGGAAAGGCAGCAGCATTTTGTGCATTCCAGCATCTAGTCATGCCTGCCACATGACCATGAAAACATCTGTAGACTCAGATAGAGTTGCCATATGCCACAGAAAACCGTGAATTTCACATTTTGCAACTGTCCCACACGGTTCCATACAAAACACTGATAAATCACGGTTTTCAAAGCATTTGATTTGGAAGAAAAAAACATGGATTTTTCCTGCACTTCTATTGGAATGACCAGCAGGTGGCAGCAGCTTGGTGAACAAGGAGTGTGTGGGGGGGAGGGGGGAGACACAGCTTTTTCTATCTTGTGGCGTCTTGTCTCTGTGTGGCAGCAGTTCGACCGAATACTGCAGGTTGGAATGACCTCCCGTCTTTGTCCCAGCTCCTGCAAACCTAGCAGTTCAAAAGCAAGAAATGGCAAGTAGATAAATAGGGGCCAAGTTCGGTGGGAAGGTAAGCAGCATTCCATACACTCCGGTATCTAGTCATGCCTATGGCTGGGGTTTTATTTCCTCCTCCCCATCTTCCCCCACTGCCTCTTTGCATACAAGGCTCCTGCTGCTCTGCTGGGAGTGGGGGGGGGAGGATGGGGGAGGGGGAAGATGGTGGTGCGGAGCGCACCCCCCTCCCCCCCCCAAAGAAAGCAATTTTTGCTTGGGCCACTTGAGGAATGTTGGGACATCAAGAGGGCCTCTGAGCATGTGTGGAAGGCCTCACCTGGCAATTAGCAATTACATTTCTCCAATGCTCCGGTGTCTAGTCATGCCTGCCACATGACCACAGAAACACCTGCAGAAGCAGACAGTGCTAGCTCTTCGGCTTTGAAACAGAGATGAGCACTGAACCCTAGAGTCGGATACGACTGGTTTTTGAGCAAGGGCAACCTTTACTTCTGTCTCATTTTTGTGAGAGGGAATTATGGTAACCCTAGACTCAGACACTGCTGCTTCTTTGGTTGTAAACGGAGATGAACACTGCTCCTTAGAGTCAGATACGAGCAAGGGAGACCTGTACTAAGTAGAGGTGACTCCAATTCCATAGGAAGAGTGGGAGTATCATAACTCAGTCCACACACACACACACACACATCAGTTCTTGGCAAAGAACCATTACAATTCACTCCGTGCATGGAATAATTCTGAATCTTCAGTTAGCAGAGGATAGAGAAACTGAACCAAAGGCAGGCAGTGTGTTGTGACATGGTGATTAAAAGAAAGCCACAAAAAATAAATACTAATTAACATAAGCTTGAACAGTTGCACTGCCTTAATTAAAATGGAAATACTCTATAAAGACACAAGTCTAGGTTGTAAGATAACATGACTTGTGTTTGGAAAGCAAAACAAAAATGAGTTGCAGTATCAAGGAGCAGATCTAGGAGAAATGAACTGTTATTGAATCAGAAACCACAATAATCTGAAACACACATGGATTGTGTTGATTTCAGGGCTCATTGAACAAAGGCACCAGTTTAATATGAATTCTGGAGTTTGGTGTCTCTTGATATATTATGCATCCTACAATTAAATACAGATCAAGGGGTAAACAGTGAATCGACTCTAGTTTAAAATCACAAACTGAAACAAGCATGCATTGTGTTTTTGTCTAACCTGTCTCAACAAAAGGATGAAGGCTCTCACTTATGAATCAGAACACTGATTGAAATGGCTGGGCATTTTGTCCAGGTTATCCTGCTATGGTAATCGAATAGACCATACTGCCAGTGACTCGATTCCAATTGCCAGGCATTAACTAATCTGACAACTTTGAGGACTAACGGCCTTAGTAAAGTCCAGAGGGAAATTGTCCCCAAGTGGATTGAATCCCACTTGAATCCATCTTGAAGGACGGCAGCAGCTTCATCAATCCTAGCCTGGGGCTGGAGAGGACTTTGTGTGCCCAAAGGGCTCAGGATCAGAAAGTGACTCACGGAACTGGATCAGTGGTATGGGTGGAAGGCAGATGAAAGGCCACTGCATTATATTCTCAGGACAGGCTTCATGGCTGATTGCCGTTAGGATGCCTACATTCAGATTTGGATATGGCAGAAGAAGAAGCAATAACAACCTTTCCCATCATGTGCTAGGCCACACAATATGGTCTTCTGACAGCCTGCTGCTTTTTCCACATTCATTTCTAAGAAGGGAGCCTGGTGGACCATCATGCCATGAATGTTTGGGACTTTCATTGATAATTTTCCTGTCCTATCCACGAGAAATATCAGGATAGCTATGAAAAAGTACTTGTGTATGTTGATGATATATTGTACATAGGTAAGAGTAAACTTAAATGTGATCAATTTGCCCAAAAACTCCAAAAGCATTTTTCATTAAAATCTTTGGGAAAGATTGACAAATATCTGGGAGTTCAAATTACTGAAACAAATAATGGTTTTGTACTTTCTCAGAAAGGAAAGATATTAGAGTTGTTAGAAAAATGTAATATGTCTGATGCAAAACCTTCAGATACACCCATGCAAACTGAGTTTCTCAAAAATATGTATATTGATGGTGAAATGTTCAACGAAAATAGTCTGTATAGGTCTACAATTACTGTTATATATCGCCAACTGGACTAGGCCAGATATAGCCCTATCGGTTAATTTACTCTCCAGACATGTGAACAATCCAAAATTGTATCACTGGAACACAATCAAGAGACTGTTGAGATATTTGAACCATAAATGCAACTTTGTCACTCGTCCCAAATATCTCCAACATCCCAAAACTTTCATGTTATGCAGATGCGGACTGAGCCGGCGATATCAAAACAAGGAAGAGCACTTCAGGATATATAATTTTCTTGAAAAACAGTCCCATTCACTGGTACACCAGAAAACAGAAACTTGTGTCAACATCCACCACAGAAGCAGAATTTGTATGTTTTTGAAAGCTGCAAATAATCTGTTATGGTTTGACGATTTGGTATCAGATATTTGGAAAGAGCCATCATATCCAATTATCATACAGGAGGACAACAAAGCAGCAATAGACATTTCACAAGCTGATGCCGTAGGTCATAGGTCAAGACACATTGACATTAAAAATAAGCACGTAAGGCAACTATTCGAAATAGGATTTTTCAAAGCTGTACATTGTGAGACAAAAGAACAGATTGCTGACATTCTGACTTCCCTTCCTTCGAGTCAACACTCGTATTTGGTTAAGAAATTATGCGTGAATATGTAAATAGTAAATCATAGTTCCTTTGATAACATGTCTCTAATGCGCAATCAGTTCGGTATTAGAAGGGGTATTGTTAAATAGAATACCAAACTGCTTTAGCCTACATAGACCATGATGCAACATTGTTCATGTCACATAAGGTATAAAAGGTTCGTACTTCTGTTCCTGTTTCACTTTCCCTTCTGTTCCTCATTTGTATGATGTACCTGAAAGAAATGACAAGGAAAATGTAAGTTCTACATGTTCTAATAAATGGACTTGACTGAATGCATGAATCCTGAGAGTTATTTGGCTTGACCATTGAAATACTCAACAGAATTGCAGTAAACCCATTTGTGTGGATTCATGGGGGCTTCTGGGAATTGAAGTCCAAAAAACATCTGGAGTGCCAAGTTTCACCATCATGGTCCTACGCTCTTTCTGTATATGGATCACACAGCTATCTTTGTTTGCGCTTTCCCGAAGTTTCCCTTTCAGTACTGCCTCTGCAGAATTTTAGCCACGAGATGAAAAAGCCATGCGAGGAGACGGTGGGTGGGGATGTTATCTGCGAGAAATGCTGGATCACAGCACACAAAATCCATCTCCTGCAGTGCCCCACCTTTCTCTCTAGTCCCTGCTGAGTAGGGCTATCATGCGGTGGCAAATGTCTCTCGCCTGGACTACAGAAGCACTGTGCTTAATTGACAGCTCCCCTTTGATAACTACAATTAGGTTGAAAGCATTTGCACAAGAGAGCTTGACAACAGCTCATTAGAAATTATTCTATCCCACAGTGTAGGCTTTGTTGTTCAGCTGTTGGCAGAAGACCATTCTACAAGTACTAATAACTCTCCCTGTTAAACCAGGGCAGCAGATGGGTATAGAACTGATTTATACTGTTGGTCAGGAAGGGAGTCAAAATAAGGCCAAGTCTTCTTCTTCTTCTTCCATGTCTAGGCCAGACGTGAAGCCGCCAAGATGAAGGCACCTTTTGGTGAACTTATTCTGCATTTTCTTTTGCCTGATCTAGTGTGAGAAAGATTAGCTGGAAATACAAGGTTGCTGTTACTAGGGTACGCCTGATTGTGGTTCGAAAATGCCACAACCTCCGAGGAGGCTCTTTCTGTGTTGTTGTTGTTGTTGTTGTTGAGTCACTCAGTCGAGTCTGACCCTTTGCAAACCCATGGACCACTGCACACCAGACACCCCTATCCTCCACCATCCTCCACAGCACACTCAGCTCTACGCCCATCGCATCAATGATTCCATCCATCCACCTCATCTTCTGCCACCCCCTTCAACTTTTGCCTTCGATCTTTCCCAGCTCAAGGTCTTCTCGAGTCAGTCCTCTCTTCTCATTTGGTGTCCAAAGTACTTTAGCTTCAGCTTCAGTATTTGTCCTTCCAATGAGCAGTCAAGGTTGATTTCCTTCAAGATCAACTGATTTGATTTCCTTGCGGTCCAGCGGACTCACAAGAGTCTCCTCCAACACCACATTTCAAAGGCATCTATTCTTCTGTGCTCAGCTTTCCTTATGGTCCAGCTCTTACATCCATACATTACTACTGGGAATACCATTGCTTTGACTATGCATGTTGGATCGGGGCCGCGGAGCGGCTGTTGGGTCCCGGAGGAGACTGGTCAAGCAATGAGACACGAGGCAAGATGGAGCGAAGACTAGTAGTTTAATGAGGGAAAATCATGGGTATTTATCATGTGCAGGCTGCGTGTAAAAGACTGTGATCTGACAGACTCCAAATACCACGTACACACGAGTTAATGGGCAAACTCTTCAGGGAAGTTAATTAACTAAATCAAACACTGACAGGGGAACTCTATTGTTCCAAACTATTTTGGGGTAAACATGTGGCTGATATTGGTTTTAGGGCTTAGAGTGATCCGCAGACGTGCGATTACCTATTACATGACTAGTGAGTTAGTCATTCAGCTTCCTATTGTCCGAGCTGCTTGTCAGGTCAGCTGTGGGTGAATTAAACCCTATCTAATATTCCGCTCCGCCAATTTCTGTCCCCTCGGAACCAAGGCTCAAAGGAGCGTTCTCCCAAACCGTGGTTCTGTCAGGGACAGTATGCCAATTGTGTCCGCGGATACCACATATGCGTACTTTTGTTGGCAGGGTGATGTCTCTACTTTTTATTATGCTGCCTAGGTTTCTCATAGCTTGCCTCCCAAGACTTAATCGCCTTTTTATTTCATGGCTGCAATCACCATCTGCAGTGATCTTGGATCCTAAGAAGGTAAAGTCTGTCACTGCTTTCATTTCTTCTCCTTCTATTTGCCAGGAAGTGATAGGGCCGGTTGCCATTACTGTATCTTGGTTTTTGTGATGTTGAGTCTCAGGCTCAACCCCTGCCAAGTCTTGTTTGTGTTACTGGACTGCTCATTTGCCATTCACTGTCCTCTAGAGCCTAAGTCAATTTCCCAAAGCACTGATTAGCCAATGGATTGATTTAGGCTTATGGGAACTGAAGCCCCCCCCCCCCGTGAGGTCCGGGCCCCACCTTGGGAACCACTGCTCTAGAGTCTGCCCAGATCAATGCCCACTGCATCAACAATGTATATAACCATCTCATCCTCTGCCACTCCCTTCTCCTTTTGCCTGCCTTCCATTTTTCCCAGCATCAGGGTCTTCTCCAGTGAGTCCTCTCTTCTCATTTTGGTGGCCAGAGTAATTGAGCTTTAGCTTCAGTATCTGTCCCTTCCAAGGAGCAGCCAAGGTTGATTTCCTTTTGGATGGACGGGCTTGATCTCCTTGCATTTGAGGGGACTCTCAAATGTCTTCTCCAGCACTACAGTCGGAAAGCGAGATATTCTTCTTCACTCAACCTTTCTTATGGTCCAGCTCTCACACCCTTACAATACTAGCCATCATTTAAAGGGTGCCAAAATCTGCGGGACATCCCCCCGCAATTATTGCCATTTCCAACAGGATGGTCTGTGGGTTGCCCACGGGAATAATTGGCCAAACCTTTCCCCAGGGGTTCGCCCGGCCTTCAACAGATCCGGGAACCAACCGGGCTTTGCAGGAAAGGCAATTGGGGTACTGGCTAGTTAGTTAGTTTGGGGGACAAATCATAAAGCCTTGGCTGATGGCTATGATAGAAACAGGGCAAAAACCAAAGATTGTGGATTCCCCATGCCCCAATGGCATGGAACGGCCACTTCGGTGAGAACGCTCCTGGCCCGTGGGCTCTGCGTGCAGAGAAATTAAGGGGAGTGGATTAATAATAGGGTTTGATTCACCCAATTATGACCTGACCGATGCTTCCGCTGAGGAGGCATTCCTCTAGCCTCTGTTACCCATTAAGGTAATCACTCATCTCTGAGTTTAGCATAATCCCTGGTGCAAATAGTGGCCATATTTACCCCGGTCTAAGCCCTAGACAATGGTGTTTCCCCTGTCAATGTTTGCCCACGCTAATTAACTTCCCCAAGAGAGATTCCCCATTAACCTGAGTAAATAGGTGATGTGATTTTCTGTCAGATGACGGTTCTTCCCTGTAATGCCTTCTGATCTATATATGATGATGCTTTTCCTTCAATAAACCACTGATCTGATCCCGCTCCATACTGCCTTGTATCGTTACTTGATCAGTCTCCTCCGGGACCCAACGGCCGTCCTAGCGGCCCCGATTCCTACACCTGGTGACCCCGACGTGATTCTACTCGAGAGTAAGCGATCACATGGTCCGGTTCTGCGCTTGAACCGCGTCCGATCGTCCCGGAGGGCAGCGCGGCAGCCCGGTCGGTAAGCCAGCCGATCGGGAAGACGGCCCAAGCGGCGGGGCGGTACCGAAGAGGCATCCTACAGCTTGCTCCCGACTTTCGCAGAGGCGTTGCGGTTACGGAAAAACGCGTTCCCCTCAGGGCAGCTGTGAACCCCTGACAGCGCAGAGGCCGCCGAGGGCCCGTGGCACGGGGCCACGCTCTGAGTTCTACCCAAAGAATCGTCGCCAAAACCTATTACTTGCCCGAGACGCGTCGACTCGTCCCGAGGAGGAAACTTCGGAGGACCCCTTCGCAGGTAATATGGGGACTTGCCCTCAGCGGCAACGTCCGTCCGCTAGCCAAAGAACTCATGAGGAAGAGTTCAGAATCCTGGCCAGGGTGTTTCAGTTAAGGTTTCACAGCGGAGAACTAGCGAGACTTTTGGTGTACCTAAGGGAACACTGCCTACTTTACCCAGAAGGAGGTACGTTAACCCTTCAGCTTTGGGATCAGATAGGAGACTGCATTCAGCAACCCCCGAAAGCTCCAGAGCGCGTAATTCGCACATGGGGCAAATGTAGGAAACTCTTAGCGGAGATAGATCCAGTCCGGATAGAAGCCAAAGAACCCCCAGCGCCAGCCGAACCATCGGCGCCCACAGCGCTCTATCCGTCACTCCAGTTTAAGCAGAGTAGTGTAGGGAGCTTTCCCACAGTGACAGCTGCAGACGTCACTGACGGAATGCATGGGATGAGGAACGCAGGCGCTTCTCTGACAGTTACAGGCTCCCAGACCAAGAGTGCCCTTCAGCGCACAGTTGAGGAGGAAATTAAGAAGGGGGATTTGCCAGCAGAAGAACTAGCTGAGCTTAGTCAGATTTGTCCAATTCGCTTGGAAATGGATGCCCTCACAGGGGCCCAGCAGGTAGTTCATTCACCAGTCCCGTATAAGCTCCTCATGGCTATACGGAAGGCCATCACAGAAACAGGACTCCAAAGTCGCTTTACTAGGGGCACGCTTCAGCAAGTGTGCGAGAACACCATGTTCATCCCGCACGACTGGAAAGCCGTCATGCGGATGATGCTCAACCCCAGCCAGTATTTGCTATGGGACAGCGAGTATCGCCTCGAGGCTCAGACAAGGGCTGCCAGGATGGGAGGCGCAGTACTTCCTGACCAGTTATACGGGTCAGGAGTCTTCGAATCCATCGATGCGCAGACCAACTTGCCACTAGCCACCCTCCAAATGTTAGCCGAGGCTGCCTTCAAGGCATTTCTCAAGGTTCCCGCGACTGGCAAAGCGGCCAAAAATTACACCGCAGTCAAACAGGGAGCCCAGGAGCCCTATATGGACTTCATCAACCGCTTAGAGGAAGTGATCAGCAGGCAGATAGATAACGAGGAAGCTCAACAAGAGCTCATGATAAAATTGGCCAAAGACAATGCCAATTTGGACTGCCGTAAAATCTTGCAGTCACTGGGTAATCGTCCCGACTTGACTCTCACAGACATGATCAGGGCTTGCGCCGACGTTGGCACAGAATCCTACAAAATGGGTCTGTTGGCAGCGGCGGTGCAAGGAGGCAGGAAACCCCGACCCAAAGGAGCATGTCACAATTGTGGCAAGGTCGGTCACTTCGCTAGGGAGTGCCGATCCAAGGGAGCCGGACAAAATTCCGGCCGTCCCAAGGCTCCAAATACCCCGTGTCCGAAGTGTAAGAGAGGCTACCATTGGGCCAGGAACTGTCCAAGTTCGGGAAACCGGAACGCGGGCACGTCTCTGGCCCCGGTCCAAACAGAGACATCCCTTGCTCTGGGCGCACCAGAGCTAGACTAGATTCCATTCACATTCCAGGCACTGCGAAGGCACAAGCCAGCCCCAAAGGTAGTACAGGGCTAGAATTGACTTGCCAGGCGGACGTCACATGCGACTTGCCAGGCACGGTCTATCTGGTGGATTCCCAGTACATGGGACCCCTGCCCAAAGGCTTTATAGGTTTAGTTTTGCCTCGCAGTGTAGCAGGAGCACGCGGAATTCTCGTGATTCCGGAAGTCATCGACTCCAATTTTTCAGGCGTTCTCCAAGTTCAGCTTTGGACGCACTTACTCCAGACAATTCACAAAGGAGACACATTAGCGTAACTGATTATGGTTCCTTGTAACTCGCCAGCAGATAGCCAGGGAAGGCTCAGGGACAGCTCAGAGTCCGGGTCAGCAGACCGCTTGAGCACAAGTGAGGCAGTGCAAGGATACCAGGTCTTAGCGACAGTGGAGACCAACATTGAGTGGAAACAACGCCCAGTCATTGAGGTATTTTTGAATAAAAGATCATTTTCAGGGTTGTTAGATACCGGAGCTGATGTGAGCGTGATAAGCAGGAGCCAGTGGCCACGGGAGTGGGCCATTGAGCCGGTCTCCAATGTGTGGGGGGTAGGCGGCATCCAAAAAGCGTTTAGGAGCCGGGAGTGGGTGGAAGTCACGATCCCAAGGGCTGACGGCACAGCGGTCATTCGGCCGCACATTCTGGACGTGCATATCAACCTTTGGGGGCGAGACATTTTACAGCAGTACGGTGCTACGCTTACCTTCGGGTAATGGCGTTGCGACTTAAATGGCTCACCGATACGCCGGTCTGGGTGGAACAATGGCCGGTAGTGGGGGAGAAATTAGTCGCCCTAAAGCAACTGGTTAAAGAACAGCTAGACGCAGGACATATAGAGCAGTCCACTAGTCCTTGGAATTCGCCAATTTTTGTCATAAAGAAGAAGTCGGGGAAGTGGCGACTCCTCCACGATCTCAGGGAGATCAATAAATGTATACAGCCAATGGGTCCGCTTCAATGCGGCATCCCAAATCCAAATATGATTCCTGAGGGGTGGGAGATCCTAGTCTCAAGGATTGCTTTTACACAATTCCCTTAGACCCCAGGGACCGGGAAAGGTTCGCCTTTACGGTGCCGGTTGTGAACCACAGTGAGCCTACGCAGCGTTACGCGTGGAAATATTTGCCACAGGGCATGCTCAATTCGCCCACTCTGTGCCAAATTTATGTTCACAATGCACTGGCAAAGTTTCGAAGCCTTCATCCCACAGCCTTAGTTTGCCATTTCATGGATGACATCTTGGTCGCAGTGCCGCAACTCGGCAGCGAAATGTTTTCAGACCTCCAGGCCAGCCTGGGGGAGAAAGGTTTACTCATTGCCCCAGAAAAGGTACAGAGAACCGAGCCCTTCTCATACTTGGGTCATCGGCTTCTCCGTTCCTTTGCAGCACCAGTTTTGCCTCAGATCAATTTACAGGATTCAGTCACCCTGGTAGAATTGCAGCAGGTTTTAGGAAACATTAATTGGGCCAGACCGTATTTCCGTTTGGATACGGATCTTTTGAAACCGCTCTTCTCGCTGCTGACGCTAGGTAAGCAGCCGGCAGACCGGATACAAATTTCTCGAGAGGCGCGCTTGGCCCTCGAGAAAGTCAACCAAATTCTCAGCCAAAGGTGGGTGGACAGGATTGCTCAGGGGCCATATGCCCCGATCCTGAACTTGTACATAGTTCGGGCAGGCTCCATGTTCACCGGAGCCCTAGGAGTAGATTCCGAGAAAGGAGCGAATATCGTGAAGTGGGTGTACTTGCCGAACACCTCTTCCTGAAACATCGTTCCGCCCCAAGAATTGGTCTCCACGGTGGTTTACTGCGGAAGGCTGAGAGCTAGGGACATCTCAGGACACGATCTAGCAAAGATCGTGGTCCCGTTCACCAAAGAGCAGGTTCAGCAATTGATGCAGCTCGATGACTCGCTTCCAATTGCTTTGGAGGGATTCACCGGAAGCTTGGCATACCACTTGCCGAAAGACCCCAGACTCGTCTCACTTCAAACGCAGACAGTCAGCTTGTTCGAATTGCTTTCGCTGGTTCCACTTCAGGGGGCCAGGACAGTCTTTACGGATGGGGGTCGCACATATGGCGTCTTAACTTGGCAGGAGGGCCAGGCTTGGCGCACGCTGTTAACTCTTCCACAGAAGTCCGCACAGCGGGCAGAGTTGGCAGCGGTGAACCTTGCCTTGTGCACCTTCGCCAAAGAGCGCCTAAACATCATTACTGACAGTCAGTATGTCAGGAATTTGCTTCACAGTCTACCGGGAGCATACATCACTCCCGCGATAGACAAGAACTTGCTGAGTTTGTTCCTCACTGCTCAATTTCATTTGCGAAACCGCACGGAAGCGCTCTATATCGCCCACATCCGAAGTCACCAAGACCTACCGGGTCCGATTTCCGCGGGCAATAGTAGAGCGGACGCGGCGGCAAAGGAAATTCAGCAACGTTCAGTGTTAGGTGTTTTCACTACTCCAATTCAGAGTCATGCATTCTTTCACCAAAATGCCAAAGCGCTCGCCAGACAGTTCAATCTGCCACTTTCTCAAGCCCAAGGCATAGTTCGCTCTTGCCAGCACTGCGCAGGGGCACCGGGGGGGGGGCCTCGTGGGGGGTCAACCCATGGGGGACAGAAGCTAACCAGGTGTGGCAAATGGACGTCACACATGTTCCGCAGTTTGGCAGATGGCAGTACATGCACGTTTGCATTGATACTTTTTCACAATTCGTTTGGGCGACGGCGCGAAAAGGGGAGGCTGCTTCCCACGTGGAGCAGCACCTCCTAGCCTGCATCGCGGCAATGGGCAAACCCCGGCACGTGAAAACCGATAACGCGCCATCCTACAGCTCTAGGCAGTTGGCTAACTTTATGGCCACTTGGGATATTAAGCATACTTTTGGCGTTCCTTACAATCCGCAGGGGCAAGCGATTGTGGAACGGGTCAATCGGACACTCAAGTCCTATATTGACAGACAAACAGAAAGGGGGGAGCCACCAGCCCTCCCCAAGTCACAGGGTCAGGCACAGCATTGTCTGAATAAGGTATTGTTCACGTACAATCACCTTAATGTTTTTTCCGATTGCACGCCGCAGGAGAAACACTTCCGCCGTTCGGAAGCTCTCCCGCGACCGATGGTCCGATACCGGGTGCCACCGGACCCTTCCTGGAGGGGCCCGGCGCCACTCGTAACCTGGGGAAGAGGGTATGCTGCAGTTATGTCTCCTACAGGTGTCGTTTGGATTCCAGCTCGGTGTGTCAAGCCGCATTTGGAGCCACATGGCGTGGACCCAGGCCGACCCGAGTCCGATACCGGAGATGGAGGACCTCACCCTGACCGAGAGGACCCGTCGGAGGAAGCGGCCACAGATGACAGCGCCGAAGATCACTTGGGGGTTGGTCAAGGCTCTTTGCAATGAGGCCCAGGACGTCATCCAGCGCGAGGAGAGAGAGCCAACGCCGGAGAACATCATGGCTACAGTCTTTTCCCTGATTACTGCCAACACGGTGGCAGTCACCATTATCCTGATCCTCTCCCTACTTGCGGGGGGAGGCGTTCAGGCTGCATCATTGAAGGCCAACGATTTGATGCCTGGCGGAGACCTTTCTGCCAGGATGCATTACAACATATGGGAACGGTTGGCGGGTCTCGTCAACCAGTCCGATTTTTGCCTGAGACAGGAAATTGGTTCTGCCTCAATCTTGAGCACCTGCCTCATCCCAGTGTGCCACTCTCCAGGCGCGCACCCCAGGGATGGGGACTGGCTAGTGAAATGGATCTTCAGCCCGTACAACCCAGCGAGCTCCTCGGAATACGCCCGCTGGGAGATGCGGCTGATAATGACTTTGCCGGCTGACGCAGCCACTCTCCACACTCCTCGAGTGGCGGTCAGCCCAAACTCTACTTGTGCTCGAATGACCGGCTGCTCCGCAGTCGGCCGAAGGCGCCGTTGCCTTGAAGTTGGCAGTGGCAACTGGACTTGTAACAACCCACAGACACTCGGTTCGATGTATGCTCATGTTACCCTACCATCTGGTTGGTTCTTTACGTGTAATCAGTACACTTGGAACTACATTCCCGCAAATGTATCAGATGCTATATGTTGTATCAGTTGCTTGACACTGTTGCTCCCTACTAAGGATATGGTCACCCCAAGCACAAATGTTACAAATGTTCCAGCACCCATACGACGCACTCGCACCACCCAGTTAGACAGCTCATGTGAGAGCAGCTTTAGAGTAATGAGTTCAGCCGAATATGTTTCGTTGGCAGTCAGCATTCTTGGCGTGCCAGGCTTGGCCATCGGCAACGCTCGGAGGATTGGTCGACTGGCTTGTGGACTAGCTAAAGCCATTAACCATACCTCCTCGGCGATAGCGCTGCTCAACCAAGAGCAGGCAGAGCTTCGCCATGCCATACTTGACAATCGAGCGGCTATAGACTATCTCTTATTGCTACATCATCTGGGTTGCGAATCCTTTCATGGTATGTGTTGCTTTAATCTCACTGATAACTCCCGTAAGGTTCAGAGTCAGCTCACAGACCTCCACACCATAGTCGAGGGCATCAGGGAGGGTTCTGCATGGGGGACTTGGCTGAGTTCATTGTGGAACTGGATGTGGTCATGGATTCCGTGGGGATGGCTTCAGACGGTGCTCAAGGTGATTGTGGGGGTGATTGTACTAGGCATAGCAGTATGCTGCTTCGCGCAATGCATTCCCTCACTAATATCAAGGTGCCTCTCCCGGAGGAAACCCCGAAGCGTCATTCCCGCTCATCAGCTGGTGCCCCTCTTGCGCAGAGTCGCCGGTCAGGCTCTTAAGTAAAACGAAAAGGGGAGATGTGGATTCCCCATGCCCCAATGGCATGGAATGGCCCGCGCAGAGGCCACTTCGGTGAGAACGCTCCTGGCCCGTGGGCTCTGCGGGCAGAGAAATTAAGGGGGGTGGATTAATAATAGGGTTGGATTCACCCAATTATGACCTGACCGACGGTTCCGCTGAGGAGGCATTCCTCTAGCCTCTGTTACCCATTAAGGTAATCACTCATCTCCGAGTTTAGCATAATCCCTGGTGCAAATAGTGGCCATATTTACCCCGGTCTAAGCCCTAGACAATGGTGTTTCCCCTGTCAATGTTTGCCCACGCTAATTAACTTCCCCAAGAGAGATTCCCCATTAACCTGAGTAAATAGGTGATGTGATTTTCTGTCAGATGACGGTTCTTCCCTGTAATGCCTTCTGATCTATATATGATGATGCTTTTCCTTCAATAAACCACTGATCTGATCCCGCTCCATACTGCCTCGTATCGTTACTTGATCAGTCTCCTCCGGGACCCAACGGCCGTCCTAGCGGCCCCGATTCCTACAAAAGATGATGACTCTAATGGAAATACACAATCCTCTTGCTTCTGGCTGCAGATTAAGATGGGCAAATAAGCCGCACCAGACAACAGAACAAGCTAGGCACCCGGAGTCAATACACATAAGGCTCCGAGATAGGGCAGGAACAATGGGTTTCGCCAGCTCAGACCTTAATTAGTTGTGGGTTGTCTATTAACCACAGGGCAATGTCCAAGAGCAGGTACATAAGAACATAAGAACATAAGAACAGCCTTGCTGGAACAGGCCACAGCCCATCCAGTCCAGCATTCTGTCTCACACAGTGGCTCACCATTTCCTTCAGGGTATTCCCAAGGAGATGCCTTCACCTGCTTAGGATTCCCTGGAAATGGCATTGAGAGATATCCTGCCTATCTCTCCAACCCGGAGGTTGTCCTTAGGTAGCCATAATTATAGCCATTGATAGCCTTGTCCTCCATGAACTTGTCTAATCCTTTCTTAAAGCTGTCAAGACTGACAGCTGTCACCACTTCTTCTGGCAGGGAGTTCCATAGACCAGTAATCCTCTGGGTGAAAAAGTACTTTCTCTTATTTGTTTGAGAACTAGTACCCAAAAGTTTCATGGAGTGTCCCCTAGTTCTAGTGTTGTGCGATAGGGAAAACAGTTTTTCCTTATCCACTTTGTCCACACCATGCATGATTTTATAAACTTCAATCAGGTCACCTCTTAGACGCCGTCGTTCAAGAGTGAAAAGGCCCAACCGTTGCAGCCTCAGATGGTAAGGAAGGTGTTCCAGTCCCCTAATCATTCTGGTTGCCCTCCTCTGTACTTTCTCCAACTCCATAATATCCTTCTGGAGGTATGGCGACCAGAACTGTACACAGTATTCCAGATGGGGCCTCACCATAGATTTATAAAGAGGCAAAATGACACTTGCTGACTTATTTTCTATACCCTTCCTAATGATCCCTAACATTGAGTTTGCTTTTTTCACTGCTGAGGCACACTGGGTTGACACCTTCATTGAGCTGTCCACCAGGACACCAAGGTCCCTTTCCTGGTTTGTCGCAGAGAGTTCAGACCCCATCAGTTTATAAATGTAATTTGGGTTTTTTGCCCCAACATGCATCACTCTGCACTTACTGATGTTGAAGCTCATTTGCCACTGTTTTGCCCACTCCCCCAGTGTCAAGAGATCCCTCTGGAGCTCTTCACAATCTCTCACAGTTTTCACTACCCTGTATAATTTAGTATCGTCAGCAAATTTGGCTACCTTGCTTTTTACTCCTACCTCTAGATCATTTATGAAGAGGTTGAAAAGCAGGGGTCCCAGTACTGAACCTTGGGGGACCCCACTCTTTACTTCCCTCCACTTGGAGAAGTGTCCATTTAGTGCTACCCTCTGCTTCCTGTCCCTTAGCCAGTTGCTGATCCAGGACAAGACCTGTCCCTTTATTCCATGACTGGTAAGTTTATTCAAGAGCCTTTGGTGTGGGACCTTGTCAAAAGCCTTCTGAAAGTCCAGATAAACAATGTCAACTGGATCCCCCTTATCCACATGCTTGTTGACACTCTGAAAAAATTCCAACAGATTAGTGAGGCATGATTTGCCCTTGCAAAAGCCATGTTGGCTCTCCTTTAGCAGCGCCTCCTCTTCTATGTACCTATTAATTCTATCTTTTAGGATGGTTTCCATCACTTTACCTGGGACACATGTCAAACTGACAGGCCGGTAATTTCCTGGATCACCCCTGGATCCTTTTTTGAAAATTGGTGTTACATTCGCTACCTTCCAGTCATCAGGCACAAACCCTGATTTGAGGGAAATATTATATATTTTGGCTAGGAGATCAGCAATTTCATCTTTAAGTTCCCTGAGAACTCGTGGATGGATGCCATCTGGTCCTGGTGATTTGTTAGTGTTTAGTTTAACAAGACATGCAAGGACCTCCTCCCTGGTTATTTCTATCTTGCTTAATTCTTCGGTTTCCCTCCCTACGAAGATAGGTTCTGTTTTGGGCATGTGGTCTCTATCTTCTTCAGTGAATACTGAAGCAAAGAATTCATTGAGTCTCTCTGCAATCTCTGTTTCCTCTTTAATAACCCCTTGCCTTCCATTGTCATCTAATGGTCCAATGGTCTTCCTAGTTGGGTTCTTACTTCTAATGTACTTAAAGAAGTCTTTGTTATTCCTCTGAGTATTTTTAGCTATACGCTCCTCAAAGTCTTGCTTTGCTTTCCTGATTGTTGCCTTGCATTTGTTCTGCCAGAATTTATGTTTCTGCCTGCTGTCCTCATTTGGACAAGCCTTCCATCTTCTAAATGAGCTTTTCTTGCTCTTGATCACTTCCCGAACAGCTCCTGTAAGCCACATTGGAGTCCTCTTGGACATGGCAGTGCCCTTTTTCCTTTTGGTATTGTCTTGACGACTGGAAAATGCCACGTATGCAAGCCTTCTGTATTAGGGGGTCACACGCATCCCACGCACATATCACCCCAAGGCAGGGTAATAAATACGTACCACCCGACCGAGATTGGGGTTGGACTTCACCGCACAATTGCCTCGCATGTCTTCTTTGCGGCCAGCCATTCCTACATCTGGTAGCCATTGCAACAAAGGTCACAAACTTTCCTATCCTGATCAGGTTTGCCATCTTCAGCCACATCTCCATGGGCAGAGGGTGATATGAAACAGACAAGCTCAGGCAAAACCCTGATTGACTCCTCCAGTGGTTCTTTGGCCAAGGTTCAATAGAAAAATAGTTACTCATTAGTTTTTTACCATTGTGTTTACCATTTTTACCATGTTTCACCATTGTGTTTATAGGAAATGTGGTGGCTCAAGTGGTTAAGATGCTGAACTCAATGACTAGATTTACAGGGGTTCTCAAACTATGGCCCAGGGGCTGGATGCGGCCCATGGTGCCATTTCATGGGGCCCACCACCACCTCCGCCACACCCGGAAGTGCCATGTGTGGCAGGCAGGGCAAAATGGCTGTCCAGTTGCCGAAGCTGTCTGAGTGAGTGTGGCCCAACCCTCAGCTTGAAAAGGTTGAGAACCCCTGGACTAGAAGGTCGGAGTTCGATTCCCGAGTACTGTACGATGGAATGAGCTCCCGTCTCTGCCCCAGCTCCTGCCAACCTCGCAGTTTGAAAGCAAGAAATTGCAAGTAGATAAATAGGGACCACTTCGGTGGGAATGTAAACAGCATTCCATGCACTCAGGGGTTGAGGCATGTCTGCCACATGTCCACAGAAATGTCTGCAGACACAGACAGCACTAGCTCTTTGGCTATAAACAGAGATGAACACTGAACACGAGAGTTGGATACGACTGGCTTTCGAACAAGGGTGACCTTACTTTTGCCAAACTTGCCATCATCTCAAACAGGTTTCCACCTCCACCACCAAGAGTATAGGTCCAAATGACCTCCGTTGAACCAGCAGGCTTCCCAATTTGTAGAACAAATGTGGAGTGCTGAGCACCTCGGCCGAGAGTATGTTGCCAAATAAATCCCCAGTTCTGGCCAAGTTCAGTAAACGCTCTGTTAAAGGTTGAACGATGATGATTAACAATAGTAATTAATAATAATAACTGTTTATTTATTTATAATTACAGGGGCATTACCTCAGTATAACTACATACAGAATGACAGTTGGAAGTGCCTGTTGGAACTCAGGTAAGCACCTTCAACCCTTGTGGGAGGGGCTAGCAGCCAGATGCATGATGGTACCTGTATTCCATAATATGGGTTTGATGTTTATTTATTTATTTATTGTTTAGATTTCTATACCGCTTTACTCCCCGAAAAGGGAACTCGAAGCGGTTTACAATAATAATGCTAAACAATACAAAATAGGATACAAATAATACAAAGCAATATACAAATAAGATACAAAATGTCAATGATACAACATATCAATTACAGTAAAACAAAGAAAAAACAAAGTCAGGAATCATACAGTACAAGTTAAATCAGAATAAGCAAAAAGATCCAAGGGGGGGGGGGGCGGGAGGTCGGAGCCTAAGCTCAACGACCTTAACAAGCCTAAGAGTGTCTTCAGCTGCCAAAGTCCGCAACATAGCCAAAGGCTGAATGTCCGTAACCACAGCAAAGCCAGGGAACACCTGGCCCTTACACAGCTGCAGCTGCTCCTGCGCTCTTTTGAAGCCCTCCTGGCGGGTGGGGCCAGGAGGGAACGGACTGCCGGCGGCCTCAGCTGTCGCTCATCTCCCATCCTGGATATTATATTTAACAATACCCCTTCTAACATCAAACTCATTGAAAAATAAAGTACAGTAGTGTTACAACAACAGTACTTACATATTTACACATAGTTTTTGAGACAAATATAAATGCTGTTTTGAAGGAAGAGGTTTTGTAAGAATGTCTGCTATTTGTTCTTTGGTAACACAGTGTATGGTTTCAATTAATCCCAATTTTGAAAGTTGTCATACATGTTTGTATTTTATGTCAATGTGTCTTGACCTGTGACCAATTGCATCTGCTTTGGATATTTCAATGGCAGCTTTATTATCTTCGTGAATTGTTATGGGATTGACAGGTTTTTTCCAAATAAAAGTTATTAGATCGTTAAACCAAATTAAATTGTTAGCTGCTTGTGATAAGCATACATATTCAGCTTCAGTAGTCGAAGTTGACACCAATTTTTGTTTTCCTGTGTACCAATATACTGGGCAATCATTTAACATTATTATATATCCTGAGGTACTTTTCCTCGATTTTGTATCTCCTGCCCAATCAGCATCAGCATAACATGTAATCTTCGGGAAATCAACCTGTTTAGGGGCAAGTGACATTTTTGCATCTATTGTAAATTTAAGATATCTTAATATTCTTTTTACTGCATTCCAGTGAAATATTTTAGGTTTATTCATATATCTGGACAGTAAATTCACAGCCAGATTAATATCTGGTCGTGTCCATTTTGCAATGTGTAACAGTGACTCTATTACAGATCTGTACAATGTGTTTTTATTGAAATCTTCATCCTCATTATGATTATTTTTTTAAAAAAATCAGTCTGCATAGGAGAGTCGCAAGGTTTAGAGTCTAACATATTACAATTTTTAATTAATTCAAATATTTTATCTCTTTGCGAAAAAGTGAATCCATCAATTGTTCTTGCAATTTTTACTCCAATTTATTTATCTACTTTGCCTAAAGCCTTGAGTGAAAAATGTTTCTTTAAATCATTTGCAAATTTATCACATTGTATTTGTCCTTTCCTATGAATACAATGTCATCTACATATACTAAAACTTTCTCCACATTATTTGTTCCCCTTCTGATGAAAACACATTTGTCTGCGTCTGAAGCTATAAAACCCATTGCTTCCAATTCCTAAGATAGACAGTCATACCATCTTTTCCAGATTGTTTTAAACCATATAGGCTTTTATTTATTTATTTATTTATTTATCATTCACATTTGTAACTGCCGCCCACTCAGGCAGAACCCGACTCAGGGCGGCATTACAGCAGCTCAAGAAAATACATAAAAACATTTTGTTCAATAACCATACATCTCCCTCTTCCTTGTCAATACCTAATGGAGCTTTTACGTAAATTTCCTTGTCCAGTTTAGCATGCAAATAAGCTGTCTGGATGGCAAACTGATACACTTTTTCTTCTAATATGGAGGCAATTACTAGGGTGGTTTTTACGCTCTCAACTCTTACAGTTGGAGCATAAGTTTCTGTATAATCCTCAGGAAAAGTTTGTGAAAATCCTTGAGCCACTAGTCTAGCCTTATAGAGAACCTGATTATTATCAAGAGGTTTAATTTTAACCTTGTTCCTATCAGTTTTTTTCTTCAGGATTATTTTTCACAGGTGTATATACTTGCATTTCCTTTAAGCTGTTCATTTCTCTCTGCATAGCCAATTTCCAATTTTGTTGTTCGTCTGGGGGAAGTCTTAATATGTCTTGATAATTATTTGGGGTGATGTAAGAATGTTTAATTGTCATCACATAATCTTCGAACTCTTTAGATAATTTACCTTTGTTTATTCTGGCAGAGACTCTTGGGTATGAATTAGTTAAAATATCTATTTGTTGACTAAATTTATCATTTTCGGTGGGCTATAGCAATTGAATTATTTGTAGTTTCAGTATACAAGTCAACCTCATCTGTTTGTCTTTCTTGTGAAACACTAGAATGTGTCTTTCCTTTTTTACTATTACTATTGATGTCATGTTCATTTATAATTACTTCATTGGAATGAATTTTACTCCAGTTGCTGTTTTCATAGAATACCGCAGACCTGGAAACTATTACTTTCCCTGTTTGTCTAAAAATCTGTATGCTTTGGACCCAGGTTCATAACCCATAAATATTAATATTTTGCATATTTTATCCCCTTTTCTCTTCATCTGCTTTGGTATTAGAACACCAAATACATGCAGATGAGATAGCCTTGGTTTGAGTCTGTATAATGCCTCATACGGTGTCATATTTATTACACTAGACCACACCCTGTTCAAAGTATAGTTGCAGTAAAGTATGGCTTCACCCCAATATGACTGATTCAAATTTGCATCCACTAATACACATCTTAGCATTGTTTGTAATACCCCATTTTTCCTTTCAGCAATGCCATTTTGAAATGCAAAGAATGGGGAAGTAGTATAATGTATGCTACCTTGTTTGATGGTCCATGCCCCGAATTCACCTGATAAGAACTCAGATCCCCAGTCTGTCATAATTTGTTTAATCTTAGTATCATTTTGTGTTTCAACTCTTTTATGGAATTCCTTAAATTTGGTAAAAGTTTCTGCCTTGTTTTTGAGGGTGTAAACAAACCCATACCTGCTATAGTCATCAACTATTGTCAAAATATATTTCTTTTTTCCTGATGATTCCTTTAGTGGCCCTACCAGATCTAAGTGAATTAGTTGAAATGGTTGGGAAGTATTTCTTAATGACGGTTTTGGCATGGGTGAAGTTTTTGTCTTTGAACATTCGAGATAATTTTTACATCTTTTAATTTTCAACCCATCAGAACAACACAACATTTTTCCAATTACAGGAAAACTCACATGTCCAAGTCTTCTATGGAGCATGTGTGCACACTCATCATGAACTGGTTTCCCAAAAATTAACTTTTTTTTATTAACTTCAATTTTTGTACCTTCAAATTTATCTCGTTTCTCATTTTCCACAATTACTTCTGCTTCTCCTTCCTTATAAGGTTTAGTACTATCTGTAATTTCACCTTCCTCTTCCGATTCGAACCCAGCATCGTTATTGATGTCAACAGAGTTAGCACACACCCTTTCTATGTTTTCATTCAAGTATATCAAATATGGTAACCTATCTATTGTTTAATTTTTTTCAACATTTTTGCCATTTTTGTGACCTTTATCATTCCTTTTTGGAACAATACTTTTACATTTGTTTCATTTGATAATTTAACTATTGCTAATACATTAATAGGTATTTCTGGAACATAAAGTACATCATTCAAATTTCCCAAACCTGGAATAAAATTTTTTCCTTTGCCTAGTACCTTGCCAAAATTTTGATTTGCCATCCTAATTTTAAAATTAATTTTAAGATTGAAACAACTTTCTATTGTGCGATGTATGAGCAGTGGCTCCTGAATCTAACAACCAATGTAGGTCTTTATCATATAGTTCTGGATTATCTCCTTCAAATTTAATCCCATTGACCGAGTTATGTTCAGTTTTATTATATCCCCTTCTGAGTTTATCATCTCTTCTAGGGCTAGGTGATCTTGATGTATATGATCAGTAGTAGTTGTGATTTTGCATGCGCCTATCCTGGTAGCCTGTTTTGTATGATGGTGGTTTTTCTTTGGTGTCATAATTTTTTGCTATCTTGGGGCAATATTTTTTTAGGTGATACCTTGAACCACAAATATAACAAGTTTGATGTGTATTTGCATTAATATTGAAATCTACGCTTTTTGTTGATCTGGAATCTTTGTGTACGATTGCCCTAACCTTTCTCAAATTATCTTCTACAATAAGTCTACTTGATAATGATTCTAATGATATATTCCCATAACTAATATTATCTAATTGACTTACAAAACTGTCCCAATTGAGATCTAGAGAGTAAATAATTACACTAATGAGACTCTCATCAGTTATGGGTTCACCTCTTTGTATCAGTTGAGATCTCATCCCAATTAAATGTGACATAGCTATTCCTGGTCATAGTTTGTAGGAATGAAATTCCCTCGGAATTCTAGATGTTGTACTCCTATTTTTGCTATAGAATATATTGCATAGTTTGTTCCAAATTTCTGACACAGTAAGGCCACTGGGAATACTGGGGTACAGTGCTGGTTCGATAGAACTGAGTAATAAATAGAATATATTATGGTGTAGGCAATCTAATTCTAGACTCCAAGGTTTTGGTGGTGGATTTTGTATGAGAAATAATGCATTATCTCTCATAAGTAATAATTGAAATTGTTGTGCCCATTCGAATATGTTGTTACCTGTCACTTTAAACTTGGTAAATTTGTTGGTCAAATCATAGTGTTTTTTTTTGTTTTCATTCATCGTTAATATTTGTCTTTGGTGGTCAGGGACATTAATAAACTGACAGAACAGAATAGGTACACAGCCAGTTAGATTTAAAAAAAATCTTTGTGAGCAGAGTCACTGTTGAGCAACTGCGCATGTCCTAGATTTGACACGTGCACAGTATTCATTTGTTCTTGACTCTCGCTGGGCAAAGATCTCCTAAAGTCAATCAGCTTTGGCGACGCTCCCACAATATATGGAGACCCCAAGAACTCACTGTGTATATCCGGGCAAGCTGTTTTCGAAGGTTGTGTGATCTGGTCATGCCATGGTACTTCAGATGGGATTGAGTGCATAGTATGAGGTTGTGCTTGTCCGCTTTTTTCCTGTCTGATCTCCTGAGGATGTAAAATTAGCGTGCGTTGTCTTGCCATTCCTTCTCCCATCGATGGTTGTCTCCTTATTTTTGGATAATTCAATTGATGTTTTTTTAGATCTTCGGAAATTACCCTAATTTCCTGATTGTTTATATATTCACTTGAGTAGTTTCCTCTTTTGGTACTTTCATAAAAGTCTAATTTTGGAGGTTCATTTATATGAACGTAATCTGTTACTTCTGTGTTATCTTGCCATTCTTCTGCCTCTCGGTTTGAAACTAATGGCTTCGTTTGTTGCCCTCCTGTCATTTCGTCCGGCTGGAAATTTAAAAAATGCTTTCGGCTTGATCTTGCTGATCTTTCCCCTGTCCCTTTTGGCTCCACCATTTCCTCATTTTTACTTTCATCGTTCCTCCCAGTGAGATTTTCTATGTTATTTACTTTACCTGTGTTAAACAATAGTTTCCTTAGATCAGCAATCGGGTTGCTGCTTTTGTGGCTGAATTTATTATTTTTAACTGCTGGCCACAGAACCTCATCTTTTTTTGAAATCTTCCCCTCTAGACTCACATCTTGCCTCCTCATCATTTATAGATGTAGACATTGGGTAATTTAGTAATTGTAATTTTCTGTTCTGCTCCCCATCATCATCGGCAATTGTGTCCGCCGAGTTCCTGCTTATATTTTTGTCACTTGGAGTTAGCTGCGCTGCAATACGCCTGGTCCTAACTTTCGTTGGTGGTTTTGACATGTTGATAATTCAGAGTTGGAAATCTTCTTTAATTTATACATACATCTCAAAACCAATCCTCTGCTACCATTTTGTTAGAGGTTGAACGATGATGATTAACAATAATAATTAATAATAATAACTGTTTATTTATTTCTTTATAATTACAGGAACATTACCTCAGTATAACTACATACAGAATGACAGTTGGAAGTGCCTGTTGGAACTCAGATAAGCACCTTCAACCCTTGTGGGAGGGGCTAGCAGCCAGATGCATGATGGTACCTGTATTCCATAATATGGGTTTGATCATGTTTATATTTAATACACTCATTATAAAATATAACACCTATAAGGAAGCATAATAAAGCCAAATGAAATCCCGGCCTGTTGGAAGACAGAAAGTCAAAGCCTACTTGAGCTTTACAGGGCAAGAAAGCAAATGTAACCGATTAGCACTCTAAATATCTATGAGGTGCCTTCTATGCTCTCAAACATGTTCTGCTAAAACTGAGCTACGGTGAAAAGAGAATTTCAGCCTCCGGTTGCCAATAGCAACACGATCAGTTTGTTTCACAATCTGCAATTATATTTTTCTTTTATCCCTACATATTGACCCCATTTAGTCTGCTTCTATGAAACACTCAAAACCTAATAACTCAAGCAATTGAACTTTCGTGTCGTAGCACTCATTCCATCGGGACTGCGGTGGCTCAGTGGTTAAGACACTGAAATTGACAACTGGAAAGTTGGCAGGTCATCAATTCAAAACCCGAGTGCGGCAGGACAGAGTGAGCGCCTGTCTCTGCCCTATCTCCTGCCGACCTAGCAGTCCGAAAGCAAGAAGATGCAAGTAGATAAATAGGTACCACTTTGGTGGGAAGGTAAACAGTGTTCTGTGCACCCCGGTGTCTAGGCATGTCTGCCACATGGCCACGGAAATGTCTTCAGACACAGACAGGGTTGGCTCTTGGGCTGTAAACGGATATGAGCACTGAACCATAGAGTCAGATATGACTGGCTTTCAAGCAAGGGAGACCTTTAACTTTATGTATGCCATTTGGGGTGATTCTCGTCTGCATGCTCAAAGACTGTGCTGTTTGGGTTTAGGAAACCACAGTGCACAGTAAGTGTATCCAGCCCATTCTTCCTTTTAAAGGAGACGAAAAGAAGAACAAAAAGAAATTTCTGGCAAAACTAATTATTTCTGGTGAGAGATAATAATAATAACAATAATAACAATAATAACAATAATAACAATAACAACAACAACAACAACAACAATAACAATAACAATAACAATAATAACAATAATAATAATAACAATAACAATAATAATAATAATAATAATAATAATAATAATAATAATAATAATAATAATAATAATAATAATAATAATAATAATAATAATAATAATAATAATAATAATAATAATAATAATAATAATAATAATAATAATAATAATAATAATAATAATAATAATAATAATAATAATAGACAGCACTGGTTCTTTGGGGGAGAGAGAGATGTTTCCATGGTCATTTGGCATTATTTAATATTAAAAATATATAAGAAATGCATTACTTAAATTGCAGAGGAACAGCATCAAGCTGGAACTGAAAAACACAAAGCATACCTGTATAATGTAAGGAATAAATTAAACAGGCATTTACTCCTATCTACTTCCAGTCAATAAATCCTACCAGTAGTACCACTTCTAGGAAATGAAATGTTCATGATTTTATTTTTGGGTGAATGTTTCCATTTCACATCCTTTTAATGAATGTCTCCAATTCACAGTTTGCAAAATTACTGGGTCTGTGGTATGGGTGTCACACCGCAACATGGAAGGCAAATGGAAGGCCACTGGTGTGAAGAACTGGTGTTAAGGGCGGGGGCTGGACTTCACCCCCCTGGCCCGCCTAGGCCTTGTGGGACTTTTTCAAATGAATGACTTTCTTCTTTGTCCTCAATGTTTTATAATGGTTGTGATTTATGATGCTGTGATTTATATGATGTTGTGATTTATATGATACTGTACTATGATTCATTCATTATTATTGTATTATATTTCATCGAGTTGTGATATGTATATTTCCTGATATTATATGTACAGTATAATGTGTATTTGATGCTGTATTGTTTCTGTGAGGCGCCCGGAGTCATGTTGTCAAGTGGGCAGCATACAAATAATAATAATAATAATAATAATAATAATAATAATAATAATAATAATAATAATAATAATAATAATAATAATAATAATAATAATAATAATATGGTGATGATGATGATGATCATCCCAGGACAAGCTTCATGGCTGATCGCCATAATGATAGCCAATATTTGGAATTGGATACAGAACTTCAAGAAGAAGAAGAAGGAAGCCAAGACAGCTCAAGAACACAGAGAGACAGGGGAGTCCGATGAACATAAGAACATAAGAACAGCCTTGCTAGAACAGGCCACAGGAGCCCATCCAGTCCAGCATTCTGTCTCACACAGTGGCTCACCATTTCCTTCAGGGTATTCCCAAGGAGATGCCTTCACCTGCTTAGGATTCCCTGGAAATGGCATTAAGAGATATCCTGCCTATCTCTCCAACCCAGAGGTTGTGAACAAAGCCAAAGACTTCCAACAGAGCAGATAAGGGCTGTGGCGGCTCCATGGATATGAAGTTTGCCTTGTTAGCTGGAAGGCTGACAAGTCGGCAGTTCGAGACCTGGATACTGCATGATGGATAGAGTGCCCGTCTCTGTACCAGCTCTTGGGGACATGAAAGGAGCCTCATTTGGGCATTTCCTGAGCAAAGTATCTTCCGCAAAAATTCTTTCAACCCAGAATAATTTCTGAAATGAAATTATTATTATAACAAAGCCAATCCTACCAGGTCATGAATCAACTATGGTGAAGCTACCAACAAGGCCTTTAATTAAACCAAGTTACGATATCAGGACGTCTAGAAATAGCAGGAATTTCTGGAATTCAGGAGCCAGGAATACGCGGGGAAAGCAATACTGCTGCCTTCAACCACCTTGGCCATTGCAATCAACATTTTCATTTCTGGGACTGTGGTGGCTCCGTGGTTACGAAGTTTGCCTTGTTAGTTGGAATGCTGGCAAGTTGGCAATTTGAGACCCGGGTACTGCATGACAGATTGAGCGCCCGTCTCTGACCCAGCTCTTGGGGACATGAAAGGAGTCTCATTTGGGCATCCCATGACTGGAGTTTCTTCCACAAAAATCCTTTCAACCCAGAATAATTTCTGACACAAAATTATTACATCTGGGTTCGCCACATCAAAGAAGCTCTTACTCCCAGTCTTGTTGCTGAGAAAAGCCATTTTACAAGCATCCACCATGAGTCCTGAACTCCATTTTTGAAAATAACTTTCAAGCCCTGCCCTACCCAGGCCTGGAGCCCACTGGTGTGGAGGACACCGTCCCATTGTATTGCAGGCCAGGGGATTCTGGGTGCTGTAGTCCAACCAAAATAACATCCCCACATTCTGACTGTTGTCCTGCTCAGGTCTGCATGTGAAATGGGACTCAGGCGGCAAAGTGTTGTGGTTCAGCCTTGAGGGAGAGGCAACATCTTCTCTCCTTTGATGAGGTAGCATTAGCCACAACCATTTCCAGACTTATTCCCCCTTCCCCTTGAGCCTATTGTAGAGTAGCGTCCTTTGGCTAGCCCGCAATCAGGATCCATTCAAGTTCTTAAACAGAAAGCATCACTTTCCCTTACAATGGGAAAAGGAGGCGCAGGGATAAAGCTTTGCGTCAGACTAAAAGCTGGACTTTCATCCCACAGATCTGATTGGTTTGTAGGAAAGCCAGGTAAAAACACAGTGCACCAGATTGGGCTCTCTGGGGTCACTCCGGCTTGGATGATACATGACAACAGAGATGGACAGACCCAGAGGAACAGATGCAGCTTCCAACTCTCCAATTTCCATTTTAGAAAGACTAAAGTCTTTGCAAGTCTGTGGAAGTCTGGATGTTACTGATGACTGAGTATGCCAGCTTTAAACAGTTATACCAGGGGTTCCCAATCTAAGGCCCATGGGCTGGATTTGGCCAGCGATGCCATTTCATGTGGCCCCCCACTCTCCAAGGGCATTCCAGAAACAAAATGCCCACCCCTTTGAAGCTGTTGGGACAAAATGGCCACCTCCGTTGTGCAGGCAGGGCAAAATGGCCATCCGCCCTCGAAGCCGACTGAGAGAGTGTGATCTGGCCCATGGCTTGAAAAGGCTGGGAACCCCTGAGTTATGCCGTGTTGCATCTCAACGAGTTTCCAGGAGTCATTGGACACAAAATTCCTCTCTTTCCTGTGCCAATTTTTCCACTGACTTCACCTTGAATGGCAACAATCACACTTCTCTATCTGTTGTGTATTCAGGCACATTTGCAAGTAGCGCGGGCAGTGCCTTTGCAAGAGGAAAATGGCTGTTTCCCGCCATCCAAATTAGGAACTTTAGTGTAAGGGACCAAAGACAATGAAACAGCCGAAGGGTTGGCTTAACACAGGTTTATTGCATGATGATCCGGAGGAACATGTGGTAATGGCGGATGAGTAGCTCAATATATACAGCTGGCTATACATTTGAATGTGGCTCGTCGACAGACTATTGGTTGCTGCCTGCGTGACGTCGTAGAAGGTCACGCCCTTCTTGACCAGGTGAAGAGGTGGCGGGGAATCAGGTGAATCTGAGCCATGAGAGCTGGACGCTCGCTATTGCCATCTAGTGGTCACTAGCTCACGTCCCCTTATCAGGTTTACATTGATACAGCTGATGGTTATAATGTTGCACACAGAAAGGTTACATTGTTAACACATGGCAAGGGTACATTGTTAAAGGCACAGCTTTACAGAACACAACATCCCTCCCCCCTAGGATGAGATGAAGTCTCTCAGCCAAGATGGCTTGTTGCATGTGCGTATGGGCCGAGAAGAGGGCTGACCCCCCCGGGGGCGCTACTGCTTCTTTGTTCCCTGGTCCCTTGTCCTGAAATGGGAGAGGGAGACTTGTTAGTGGCTTGCCGCTGTCTGGCGGCCTTAGGGGAAGGGAGAAACTCCATTGTGGGCAGACCGGGGGCAGTCGGGGCTAACGAAAAACCCCTCTTCTCGCTTGGACGGGTGGGGGATCACTCCGAAAAAAACCCCCGGTTCTGAAAATCAAAATCTAACTTAGTAGAGGTGTCCGCATTTGTGGGGACATTCCGCGAGATATGTATGGGGTCGGGTTCCTCCTCCTCCTCCTCAGAAAGATCCCCTAGGATATCTACGAGAACATCCTCCTCCCCCCTTGGTGGGGGCCCGCGGTCCCCTTTTCCTCCCCCTTGGGCTGAACGGGTGGGGGAGAACCCTAACGCTGATTTTTCTCTGTTTGGTCTGTGCCCTGCTCATCGGAGACCCTGCGTCGGAGCTGGTCCGCGGGCCGTCTCCACAGGAGCCCTGTACTGGTTTCCACGCGGTACGACACGGGGCCGGTTTGCTCCACAACTACGCCCGGTACCCAGGCCGGGCCCGTGCTGGCGTAATTCCTGCAATGCACGGGGGCGCCTACACTGAAACTCTTTGTGGCCTCTAGCCCGATGTTCCTTCCTTTGTCCTCTACCCTCGTGGGGTCTAGCCTAGTAAGGATGGTGGTCAGTTTCCTACGCATTAAGAGCTCTGCGGGGGAGTATCCTGACGCCAACGGGGTCACCCTGTACCCTAGCAGAAACTGACACACTTGCAGGTTCACATCCCCGGGGCCCATGCGCCGCAACTCGTCCTTCATGGTGTGGACGAGGCGCTCTACTTGGCCATTGGTGGCTGGGTGAAACGGGGCGGAGGTGATATGCCAAACGGCGTTAATCTCCATGAATGCCCTAAACTCGGAGGACGTGAAACAACTAGCGTTGTCGCTAATTAATGTGTCGGGTATGCCGAACGTGGAAAAGAGCCTCCGCAAATGCCTAATGGTCTGGGCCGAGGAGGTGCTCGTGACCGGGATAACCTCCAACCACTTGGAGAAGGCGTCCACTACAAGAAGGAACAGGGTGCCTCTGAACAGGCCCGCGAAATCAACGTGCACCCGGGACCACGGCCCCTTAGCCGCGTCCCATTCCCTGTGGGGAAGGCGGGCCTCCTCTGGTCTAGAGCATTGGCAACTTTCACAAGTGCCGACCATGTGCTCGATGTCGGCGTCCAGCTGGGGCCACCAGAAGTAACTCCGGGCCAGCGCCTTGGATCGCACGATGCCGGGGTGGCTGACGTGCAGCAGTTTGAGCACCCGCGGCCGAAGGGAAGTGGGAATCACCACCCGCTGCCCCCACAAGAGGCACCCCCTCTCTAGGGACAGTTCTAGCTTTTTTCTGAAAAATGGAGCGAACTCCTCCGCTGGGGAGGACGCCGGCCACCCTTTCTGCACCCAGGAGCTAACTGCCGCTAACGTCTTGTCCTTCTCTGTCGCTTTGGCAATGTCGGCAGGCACTACGGGGGGCGAATCCAGCACCTCTATCATGAGAACCTGATGGTCCCGCTCCCCCTTGCTCACCTGGCTGGGCGTTAGGGGAAGGGGAGACCTAGATAGAGCGTCCGCATGGCTGATCTCTTTCCCGGGCCGGTAGACCAAGGCGTGCTGATACGCGTTGAGAAAAATGGCCCACCTGAGCATCCTCGGGGACAGGATCTGTGGGGTGGGCTTATCTGCGGTAAAGATGCCTAGCAGGGGCTTGTGGTCCGTTACAATGGTGAAGGGGCGGCCGTACAGAAAATCGTGAAATTTTTTCGTCCCCGCGACTATTGCTAGTGCCTCCCTGTCTGTCTGTGCGTAGTTTCTCTCCGCTTGGGACAGGGACCTGGAGTAAAATGCTATCGGGGCCTCCCTTCCGTTTTCCAACACGTGGCACAGCACCGCCCCCACCCCCACTGGAGATGCATCACAGGTCAGAACTACTGGGCGTTTGGGGTTGAAGTGGGTCAGTATGGCATCGGACGCTAGGAGGCTTTTTAGCTCGCTAAATGCCCTTTCTTGGTCATCGCCCCACTTCCATGCCTGGTCTTTCTTTAGCAGTTTATGTAGCGGTTCAGCCACCGCTGCCTTCCGGGGGAGGAAGGAGTGGTAGAAGTTGAGCAGCCCTAGGAACGACTGCAGCTCGGGCTTGGAGGTGGGGCGGGGGGCTTTCTTAATGGCTGCCACCTTGGACTTGGATGGTTTTATTCCCTCAGGAGTCACACAAAACCCTAGGAACTCAACCTCGGTTGCGAAGAAGACGCATTTGTCCTTTCGTAGTCTCAGCCCCGCTTTTTCGAATATTGTCAGGACCTTCCCCAACCTCTTGGCCAATTCAACCCGACTACCCCCCGTTATTAACACGTCATCAAAATAAGGCAACACCCCCTCCAGTCCCTTCAGGAGGCGTTCCACGAGTGACTGGAAAATTCCAGGCGCCGAATTCACGCTGAACTGGAGGCGCGTCACCTGGAACGCCCCCTTATGGGTGACTATGGTCTGCGCAGCAGCTGCGGCAGGGGACACCGTAAGCTGCTGGTAGGCCTGTGCTAAGTCGAGCTTAGCGAAACACTTTCCCCCGTGTAACCTGGCCAGCAGATGGCTGACTACCGGCACCGGATATGCATTCGGGCGGATCGCCTTGTTGATGGTGCACTTGTAGTCGGCGCATATGCGGACCTCCCCATTGGCCTTAAGTGCGGTTACAATTGGAGTTTCCCACTCCGCGGAATCAACAGGCACAAGGATTGCCTGGCCCACCAATTTGTCCAGTTCCGCCTCTATCTTGTCCTTGAGTGCGAACGGCACCCGGCGTGGTTTAAGGCGAATTGGGCGGACCTCCGGGTCCAGGTCGAATGCCACTGAGGGCCCCTTGAATTTCCCCAGTCCTTTTTTGAAAACTTCGGGGTGCGCCTCGCACACCTCCTGAATTGGATCAGTCCCAACGGCATGCATCCCAACGGCGTGCACCCCCCCAATAAACAAACCCAGGGGCTGGAACCATTGAGTCCCGAGGAGGCTGCAATCTCCCCCTTTGAGCACGACTAGGGGAAGGGACGCGGCGTGCTTCTTGAATTTAACCTGAAATTCTCCAACCCCCAACACTGGAATGCTGTTCCCTTGCACGTCCCGTAGTGTGGACCTCAATGCTTTGAGCTTGGGTCGCTTGTGGGGGGCAATTCCCAAAAACTCCCTCTGGGAAATGATTGAATATGAGGACCCCGAGTCAATTTCCATCCTAATGGGAACCCCTTGGACTAGTACCTCAACAAAATAGCGGGGGTGTCCTGCAGACACGCTGAACACTGGGGCATCGTCCTCGCTGTCGTCGGAGATGCGGCCCACGCCGTCCTGCTTCCGCGTGGCCTGGGCGCTGTCCTTGGGTCTCGTTGAGCGATCTTGTTCCGCGGAACGGTCTGCGGAGCTCCTCCGGGTCTGGCGCTTCTTCCTGCACACCTTGGCGATGTGCCCGCGGCGGCCGCAGTTGTGGCACTCGGCCTTCCGGAACGGGCACTTTACGCGGTCGTGGGCCGCTCCACAGCCGTCGCATCGCCGGCTCTCCTTCCGGACCCTCCGGACGTCCTCGTCGTCGCTGCTCTCTGTGGACGACCTCGAAGTTCGCCGGGCCGCCTGTACCGGAGCCTCTGCCTTGCTCGACTTCGGCCGCCAGTCCTGGAGTTCTTGGACCCCGGCCTTCGTAGCTTCTGCGGCCTGGGCCGCTCTGACGACCTCCTGCAACGTGGGAGGCGGCTCTTGGTTCATTAATGTGCGCTGGGTCTCGGCGTCGTTCAGGCCGCACAGCACACAGTCCTGGAGGGTGATTTCGGCATTCTCCCATTTGCACGGGCCGGCCGCCAGCCGCAGGGCCGCCACGAATGCGGCGACCGTCTCCCCGGGCGCTTGGACTCGCCTCCAGAATGCACTCCGAGCGGGAAACATCGCCGTGGCGGGCCGGACGTGCTCACGCAGCATCTGCATGAGTTCCTTGGCCTTGAATTCGCTCACCCTCCTCGGTGCAATCAGGTCCACCAAGGTCCTTTTGGTTTCTTGTCCGAGCATCCTGGTGAAGATGGCCCTTTTCTTTGCCTCTTCCGTGACTTCGGACTCGATCAGTGCTGCCTGGAAGTCCATCTCGAAGATCTCCCAGTCGCCCGGTTTCCTGATTTCGAAACCGGCGCATGTCTTGGTCCCGTGGGCTGCCATATCCCACCTTCGTCGCCAATTTAGTGTAAGGGACCAAAGACAATGAAACAGCCGAAGAGTTGGCTTAACACAGGTTTATTGCATGATGATCCGGAGGAACATGTGGTAATGGCGGATGAGTAGCTCAATATATACAGTGGCTATACATTTGAATGTGGCTCGTCGACAGACTATTGGTTGCTGCCTGCGTGACGTCGTAGAAGGTCATGCCCTTCTTGACCAGGTGAAGAGGTGGCGGGGAATCTTCCCGCGCTGCTGAACCAGGTGAATCTGAGCCATGAGAGCTGGACGCTCGCTATTGCCATCTAGTGGTCACTAGCTCGCGTCCCCTTATCAGGTTTACATTGATACAGCTGATGGTTATAATGTTGCACACAGAAAGGTTACATTGTTAACACATGGCAAGGGTACATTGTTAAAGGCACAGCTTTACAGAACACAACAGGAACACAAAGTGGCGCGAAAACCCCTGCACAGGGCGTGCTCATTATGCTAATCAAAGTCCTGTGATTGGCTACACTTTTGGATCCTGTTCTCCATTGGTTAAATACATATATTCTCTGTTATGTTTGGTTAGTTATGGTTATCCGGAGGGTCACTATTTTGTATCAAGAAGCCACCACCGGTGAGACACTATATAAGCCCCACGGGTAAACAAAGGTGGGGCCGGACCAGATCTATACTTCCCTCTCTGTACAGGTAGCTAGCCAGCAACGTGCTAGCCTGGGCCTCCTCCATTATGCTACAATCCTAAAGTAGCTAGGTACTGTATTGCCTCCTTCCTTGGCACACTCCAGAGGGACTGATTCCATGGGAGTGTATAGCCATCTCTCATGTCTGGAACACCTTGTAAGCTCATCGTGAATATACTGTTAATTAAAGACTTGTTGCTGTTTGGTTCATCGTTGTCCTGACTGTTGCTTGAAAGCGGCGGACATAACACTATCCCTGCTATGCAACCAAAGTATTCTAACTTTCTGGATTTCAGGCGTGACTAGACAGTCAAATTGTCCCAGTCTGGATCAGGCTCAGTGGTGGGCTTCAGCAGGTTCGCACCAGTTCACCAGAACCAGTAGCAGAAATTCTGGCTGGCCCCGCCCATCCAAGTTTTGAAATAAAGTACTCCTAATTTGGGTGCAATGCAGGGTTTTCCCCCTGGCCACACCCAACATACCACACCCACAAAGTAGGTAGTAAAAAAATTGAATCCCACGCCACCACTGGGCAGTCATTCATCCAGTCACGTGGCCATGCCCACAGAGTAGGCCACAAAGTAGGCCACACCCACAGTGTGATAGCAAAAAAAAATTGAGCCCACCACTGGTCAGGATGGACAGGGTCACTTTGAGGTCTGGCATGCCATTTGGAACTGCAGTGGCTTACTGGTTAAGACACTGAGCCTGATGACTGGAAGGTCCACAGGTCAGCAGTTTGAGACCCAAGTGGTACACGATGGAATGAGTGCCCTTCATCTGTCCCAGCTCCTGCCAACCTAGCAGTTTGAAAGTAAGACATTGTGAGTAGATAAATAGGGACCACTTCAGTGTGGGAGGTAACAGCAGTCATGCCCGCCACATGATAATGGAATCATCTACAGATGCAGACTGTGCTGGCTTTTTAGCTCTAAAGTGAGATGAGCACAGTCCCCTAGAGCAGTGATGGTGAACCTTGGCACTCCAGGTGTTCTTCGACTTCATTTCCCAGAAGCCCAAGTCAGCACTCCTGCTGATCAGGGCTTCTGGGAATTGAAGTTCAAGAACACCTGGAGTGCCAAAGTGGACCTTCACTGCCCTAGAGTCAGACATGACTGGCTTTTGAGCAAGGGTGACTTTTACCTTTACAAATACCATTTGGGGTGATTCTTGCCTGCATGCTCAAGGGCCATCCCAATGGCAAAATAAACCGAGGTGGAACCACTTCACTATTCTGATTCCCAACGGTCATGGAGATAGAAGAGGCCATGCCAGATGGACTGGCTGTGAAGGCGCACCTCGATAATATCCTCAAGGCTGCGGCAGTCCATTGCAGTCCCGGTTTTAAATCATACATACCACAGGAGATGACTTCGTGATCATAGTGTCTGGGTCACTTCATGGCAAGCTGGGATCCACCTTAAACAAGTTCATGTCAATGGAATTTTTCCTGTTTGGCACACTCATCAACTGTGAAAAGGATTTTTGGGTGTGTGTGTGTGTATATATACATAGACACGAGTAGCAGACAACGATGATGATGACTCTAGGACTTGGTTGTTTTGATTTAGGAAACCACAGTGGACAGCAAGTGTATTCAGCCCATTTCTCCTTTTAAAGAAGGGGGGAAAGAACAAAAAATAGAAATTTTAAAAAATCCACTCTGATTTTTCTACTGTCTCTGCCAGAGGTGGTTCCACAAGCACTCACAGAGACATAGTAAAGGTTGCCCTCGCTTGAAAGCCAGTCTTATCGGACTCTAGGGTTCAGTGCTCATCTCTGTTTATAGCCAAAGAGCCAGCGCTGTCTGCATCTGCAGATGTTTCAGTGGACATCTGGCAGGCATGACTAGACACCGGAGTGCACAGCACACTGTTTATCTTCCCACCAAAGTGATACCTATTTATCTACTTGCAGTTTCTTGCTTTCAAACTGCTAGGTTGGCAGGAGCTGGGACAGAGACAGAAGTTCACTCCATCATGCAGCACTTTGGTCTCAAACTGCTGACCTGCTGACCTTCCAGTTATCAAGTTCAGCATCTTAACCACTTGAGCCACAGTAGTCCCTCCCATAAGGGATCCAGATTTATTTATACAGTGACTAAGGTAAAGTTAAAGGTCACCCATGCTTGAAAGCCAGTTGTATCCGACTCTAGGGTTCAGTACTCATCTCTGTTTATAGCCAAAGAGCCAGTGCTGTCTGTGTTTTGCAAACATTTCTGTGGACATTTGGCAGGCATGCCTAGATACCGGAGTGCAAGGAACTTTGTTACCTTTCCCACTGAAGTGGTACCTATTTATCTACTTGCTTTTGAACTGCTAGGCTGGCAGGAGCTTGGACAGAGACGGGCACTCACTCCGTCATGCAGTACCCGGGAATCAAACTCCAACCTTCCAGTCATTGAGTTCAGTGTCTTAACCGCTTGAGCTACTGCAGTCCCTCTCACACACACACACACACACACACACACACACACACACGCACGCACACACGCGCACGCGCACACGCACACGCACACACACACACACACACACTAGCAGGGGTGCCCGGCTTTGCCTGGGTGGGGTTTGTGGGGAGCGCTGCGTTGCTCAGGCACTCCTTCTCCTGGGCTGATCTCTGTCCACTGGAGTCCTTCCCCACCCTGCCAGCTGGCCAAGGGGTGGGGCCCTGTAATGTCACATTGGCTGACCACTCCCAAGGGCTGACCAGGTCTGGGCAAGACAGCACAAAGGGCATGACATCACAAAACTCCAGACCTGGTCAGCCCTTGTGATTGGTTGAGGACTAAAGGATCAATTTTGGGGGACATAATCCCCCCCCCATGGGCTTCCGGACCCCAACAGTGACCTGCTCACATGCGCAAGGTACGTGTGTGTCAAATTTCATGGGGTTTGGTCAAGGGGTGCGGCAGCCCATTCCAGACACGCAACCCACACCTTTGCTTTATATATCCAAAAATGTGTATTTTCCAAGAACTGAAATATCTTGACTCCAAAATACCCTAGAGGTTTCCTGTGACCAGAGCACATTCCTTCCTAAAAGAGTAGAACGAGACCATTCTTGTACAGCCTTATCTTATTTAGAACCAGCGCATCAAGTTGGGCCCAGAAAAACCATTTGAAACAGATCTATTTATTCTGGGCACTGCTGTAAATTCCTCTGCAGAGCAGAGCCACCTCAGAAAGTAAAGCAAACCTCAGCGCATTACTGCACATCCCTGCTTTTCCTGCATGCAGAAGTAGTGTGAGATTTCCCCAGCTCCCTTGTCATCAGAGAGACAGAGCAAGGGGTCAACGCAGTGTTGAGCCCTGGCCCCAAAAGACTTCAGTTTCACTAAGTTGTCAGAGAGCAAACACAATAAAGTAGACAGTTTTGTATCTCTGATGCGCAATGAATATATGCTTTGTTATATAGAGTGAGTTATATTTCTGTGCGCTCCGGTGTCTAGTCATGCCTGCCACATGACCACAGAAATGTCTGCAGTAGCAGACAATGCTGGCTCTTCGGCTTTGAAAAAGAGATGAGCACTGAACCCTAGAGTTGGATATGACTGGCTTTCGAGCAAGGGAGACCTTTACTATATAGAGTGAGAGGATCTTCTTTAATTCGTTCAGGTTTTTTTTTTAATAACGCTGCATCACAAAAAATATATATTGTCTGCTACTTGATCTAAGATTCTAAACCATATGTCCTATATACTAAATCAGAGATTCTCAACCAGTGGCCCGTGGGCCAAATGTGGCCCTCGGTGCTATTTCATGTGGCGCCCCCACCGCCTCCACCACACCCGGAAGTGCCATGTGGTGGAGGAATGGCAAAATGGCCATCTAGCACCTGAACCTGTCTGAGGGAGTGTGACCCGGCCCCCGGCTTTAAAAGGTTGAGAACTCCTGCACTAAATTACGTGTGCTAAATCGAAATCTGAAGATCAGTTCTGCCTAGAATGTCAGGATCTTACGTTAGCAAATGTCACCCTCTTGGTTAGATTGTTGCATTGATCCCACGGGAGGGGGGGGGGTTATATTTGCCACAAATGTAGCAAAAATTGTCTGGTTTATTAATACAGCTGCACCTACTCAGCTTTAGCTCAAAACACTCACTCTGGCCTAGCTGTACTATCCAATAAGATGGTTTTGCACTAAAGATGAGCCTTTGGTCCATTTTACCTTGTATACCTATTTCTGACGTCAGCTCACTGACTTGCCCAGACATGCCCGGTCACTGTTGGAACAAGCATGCCACCAGGCGACGTGATTCAGCTGAGGCGGCAGCAGGCATAGTGGTTGCTGCAACTGTTATAATGCTCCCATGTAAAAATACATTACCCAATTACCAACCATTTGAACAGCTATAGCATGCTTTAAAATCTGTACATAATAGGCAAATTCTGAGTTCAGATTTGGAATCAGCACACTCGATATCATGTAAATCACATGTGTTATTTTCAGTAGCAAAATCATTGTTGTGCAGTGTAACTTGCCTCCATGTTATTGGTTATTTTCTGGTTTTGCTTGCTATTATTGTGATGTTTTATGCATTTTTAAACCACCCTGAGTGGAACTTACACCAATAAAGAGAGAGAGAGAGAGAGATGATGCATGAATGGATGATAGATAGATGGGTAGATAGAGAGTATTTATTTATTTATTTATTTATTTATTGTGTATGGCACTTGTATACATTGAGTCAACATATAACAAAAAGAACATTAATTTATAAACAAACATCCATCCCAGGGGTTCCCAAGCTTTTCAAGCTGGGGGCCAGGTCATGCTTTCTCAGTCATGTTCAAGGGCCGGATGGCCATTTTGCCATGCTTGCACGATGGGGGGGTGGCCATTTGTCCCAAACAGCTTCAAAGGGGCAGCCATTTTCATTCTCAACTACCCTTGGAGGATTGGGGGGCCATATGAAATGGTGTCATGGGCCAATTCTGGCCCACAGGCCTTAGTTTGGAAACCCTTCATCTAAACCATTTATATATTCGATTGCACCAGGAGTGCACCAGGAGTGCACTTAAAAAATCTTCTCTATTGCCCACATATGCTCTAAGGCTACATTGTTGTATAACAGGGGTGCCCAAACCTTTTGCCCAAACCTTTTGCCCAAACCTTTTGCCCAAACCTTTTGGGCTGCAGGCCGGTCACATGGTTCAGGGGGCTGGTCACTATGGCCCATGGGCTACATCCAGCCCCCACACCAATTCATCTGGCTGTTGTGTTCTAAAGCCTGTGCCTTTAAACAATGTACCTATCCATGTGTACCCAATGTAACCTTTTCTATGTGTAACATTGTAACCTCCAGCTGCATCACTGTAACCTTAATAGGACGCGAGCTAGTGACCACTAGATGGCAATAGCGAGCGTTCAAGCTCATTGGTCCAAGACTCACCTAGAACAACAGCGCGGGAAGATTCCCGCCACTACCTTCACCTGGACAAGAAGGGCGTGACCTGCAATGACGTCACGCAGCCTGTAGCCAATAGGCTATCAAGGAGCCACATTCAAATGTATAGCCACTGTATATATTGAGCTGTTCGTCCGCCATTACCTCATGTTCCCTCTGACCAGCATGTAATAAAGTTGTGTTAAGCCAGCTCTTCGGCTGTCCTGGTGTCTTTGGTCCCATACACTAAACTGGCCCACGAAACCCTCATTGCTCCTGGAAGCGGAAGTAAAATGTGCATGTATGGATGCGTTTTACTTCCACTTCCGGGAGCAATGAGGGTTTCAGAAGCCAGGCAAATTGGTGTCGCGGGCTAGATCTGGCCCATGGGCCGTAGTTTGAGCACCCCGTTGTATTATATGTTGCACAGTCTGTCAGGTCACCATCACATGCTGGTGATGGTAATTTCCTCCATTAATGCAAAACGTCCGCATATCCCCTGTGTCCTGTACATATTCTATTAAGGCTAGTCTATATCTTGCAAGGTTAATCAAAAGCGGGAGGTGTTTTGGTTACACACTGAAAATTCTGGTACAGTAATACCTCATACAAAGTCCGCTTCATACAACATCGGATTCATACAACTTCACCTAATTCCTTGAAAAAAGTTGCCTCATACAAAGTCGTGCGACTTTGTATGAGGCATTGGGGTTTTCCCAGGTTGCATTGTGCCTGGGCAGTATAAAAGACAGGACACATGCGTGCATTGCTCTTGTGGGTTTTGCATGAGGCGAAGAGTGTTTAGGAGTGGTTTTGAGCACGATTTTGGGGGGTTTTTTTTAATTTTTTCGTTAGAATTTTTAGAAGCATTCCTGGGATTTTTGCAGCATTCTTCAAGTTCTTGGACAATCAGGGTTGTTTGACATGTTTTTGTAATGTTTTCAGCATTTAGACAATGATTTCTTAAAGTTCTGTGAGTTTCCTGTCTGTTTCCTTGACTTTGCCCTGAAGTCTGTGCTGTTACAGTACAATGTATCTCTATGGAAATGACGTTGTATGAGGCATCGCGGCAAGGATTTGGACGTTGTATGAGGCATCGCGGCAAAGATTTGGACGTTGTATGAGGCATCGCGGCTAGGATTTTGCATGCCTCATACAAAGTCCAAATTCGTATAAAGTCCAAACTTGTAGAACCAAGTTTGGACGTTGTGTGAGGTATCACTGTACTGGTGTGGCATTTTCCCCAACCAATCTCTTCTCCATGCCATACCTGTCAAGTATCCCGTATTGGCCGGGATTTCCCATTTTTCAGCGCTTGTTCCTCCCCCTTTCCGCCGCCGTCCCGTACTTGAACAGTGGGTGAAAGGGCTCACTGTGGGTTTCGCGCACACAATTGGCATACTGTCCCTGACAGAATCACGGCTTGGGGGAACACTCCTTAGAGCCTTGATTCCAAAGGGACAGAAATTGGGGAGCGGATTAATAGTCATAGTTTAATTCACCGATCGCTGACCCGGCAGGCAGTTCGGACTGTAGAGGGCAAAAGATCACCGGGTGATGAATCCGATAAGCATGTAATGGGTAATCTTGCCTCCGCAGAGACTCTGAGCCCAAGAGTCAAGATGTTTACTCCCGATAGCAGTAGACAATGCATGTCCCCCTGGTAGTAAATTAGATAGATAAGGAACTTCCCCCAGTGAAGTCACCCTTAATGAGTAACTTGTGTAATCTTAAAGTGCAGACTTGCAGTTTTCCTGTAACAGCCACGCGCAACTTATGCACACGGTCGAGCTAGGCAGAGTATAAAGATTAGAGCCTTCTGATCAATAAACGCTGGTCTTCGCTCCATCTTGCCTCGTGTGTCTTTGCTTGACCAGTCAGGGGACCTTCCAGCCCGTATCGGGGCCCGATCCAACAGCTTACTGTGCATGTGCAGCCACGGTGTGCATGCACAAATGGGTTACTGAGCATGCACGTCCATGCATGTGCAGTAATTTCCCGTATTTTGCGGAGCCGCGCTTGACGGGTATGCTCCATGCATCCTACAGGTTGAACTTTTCATTGCCTCCAATAGAGGCACTGGATAAAGGTGGTTGGAGAGTGATAGATAGATAGATAGATAGATAGATAGATAGATAGATAGATAGATAGATAGATAGATAGATAGATAGATAGATAGATAGATAGATAGATAGATAGATAGATAGATAGATAGATGAGAATCCACTGGACAGAATATAATTCTATATTTTAAGAAGCTGCTGAGTTGCCTGATGTTTACAAGGACTCGACGTGAGAATTGCTTTTTTCGAGGGATGGATGGATGGATGGATGGATCTCTGTTTCACAAAATAATATGTGGATGAACAGACAGATAGACAGAAGGATGGACTGACCAGCTGACCGATCTGAAGAAGCACCAAAGCCAAAGATGGTCAAGAAGAAAAACTGTGATCCATATATGTTTATGTATACACACACACACATCCACATACAGTATTATTTTGTGAAATAGAGGTCTATCTATCTATCTATCTATCTTAACAAACAGCTCGGTTAACATAAAAACCGCATAACAAAATGAAATCCATAGAAAATAGTGGCTCAGTTTACGGATTTTTTTCCAGAACAGATTAATTGGTTTTCAATGCATTCGTATGGGAAATTGCATTCAATGCATCCCTATGGGAAATTCATTTAAAGTAATTTTCACTGTAAGAAATGTCCAAGAGAAGGCATTAATTATGTTAACCGAGGTTCCACTCTATCTATCTATCTATCTGTCTGTCTGTCTGTCTATCTATCTCTCTATTCCCCCACTCCCCCCGGAATATCTGGATTGTGAAAGTCTCAGTTTTCCCTGGTCTCATACACAGTTGCGTGAAAACCTTTTTGCAAATTCTGGAAAGTTCTTGTCAATCAAACAAACCAAATCTACCTCTCGCCCTTCTGTCTGAAATGCAGTTCTGCTCTAAATTGAACAAAGCAAGATCGTCCCCTGCTGGTCCTTAAAAAAAAAATCACACAAATGGGCTTTTCGACTCCCATTTGTGGTCAGAACTGTTTGTATCCCCACCAAACTAGACTGTCTGCCACAAGGACTTCTATTGTAAACCGTGGAACATGTTCTAGGTAAAGGTAAAGGTCGCCCTGGCTCGATAGCCAGCCGTATCCGACTCTAGGGTTCAGTACTCATCTCTGTTTACAGCCAAAGAGCCAGTGCTGTCTGTGTTTTGCAAACGTTTCTATGGACACGTGGCAGGCATGCCTAAACACCGGAGCACACAGGATGCTGTTTCCCTTCCCACCAAAGTGGTCCCTATTTATCTATGTGCAGTTTCTTGCTTTCAAACTGCTAGTTGGCAGGAGCTGCAACAGATGACAGGAACTTGCTCCATCATACAGCACTCGGGTCTCGAACTGCTGATATGCCAGTCTTGAACTGCTGACCTTCCAGTCATCAAGTTCAGCATCTTAACCACTAAGCCACTGCGGTCCCAACGAGTCCCTACAGCCATACGACAGATGCTGCACCCTGGAGAAATTGCAAGTAATGAAGGCAATTTACTAATTGTAGAGTTGTTGTTTTGAGCAGTCACATCATCTCCAAGCTATAGCAATCTATACCTATAAAATGGTGCGTTAACCGTTGGAATGTGACAAAGGATGTTGCACCGGTCCCCACGAGCCCCGTCCGAGCCTTCCTGCACTTGCCCAAACTGGGTTCGCAGGTAACTGTCGGATTGAAATTTTCGACCCGGGGGCAGGGGCCCCCCAGACGCAAACAAAAAAAAAGGACTTCAAGCCCCAACGTTTCTTGAGCCGTGCCGCACCAGAGCCAATCAGGCTGCGCGGCGCGGGCAAAAGGAACGTTCGAAAACCGGCCGCAGCCAATCAAAAGGAAGCCGCTGCTGTACCCAAATATGCGCAGGCAAAACTACAAGCCCCAGCATCCTGCGCGCCATTAGCGCGCAGAACGCTGAGGCAGCCAGCGCGCTAAAAATGAAAAGTTGAAAAAACCCGCCGCCGCTCCACTTCCTTCCCACGGGCCATCCAGCATGGCCCGTGAGAACAAAAGGCACTCTCCCCACAACTGCGCTTCCTTCCCAAGGGCCATCCAGCATGGCCCATGGGAACAAAAGGCACCCCCGCCGCAAGTGCCCTTCCTTCCCACAGACCACCCAGCATGGCCCGTGGGAATGAAATCCCCCCCTCAAAAACGGGCGCAGAAAAACAAGAATCAAAAACAATCAAAACCAGTCAAAAACAAAAATCTAACATTAAAAAAATAAACAACAACACATCAACAAAACACACACAACAAAAAAACAACAGACCCCCCCCCCAACAAAAACCCAACCCCCCCAAACAAACCCCCCCCCCAATAAATAAATAAATCAGAGAGCTTACCATGAAGACGTCTTGACTTCATGGCGACAGGAACTCGAATGACCTAAGAAAGGAAGCAACACTCACCGGAAGCGACACCCAGAGGACAGAAGAGGAGAATGGTAGAGAGGAAGCAAAGCTCACCACCCCCACCCAGAGGCCACAAGAAAAAAGACATCCAAAAACTTTGCCACTGCAAAGATAAATTAAAAATTCAAAAATTCATAAAATAAGTTAGCACAACATTCAAAAATATACACACTACTCTCAAAAAACACCAAAAAAACCCATAAATCACTTTTCACCAAAACACCAAACCAAAAAATAAAACAACAAAATTAAATTTTAAATTAAAAAAATGTAAATTAAATAAATCAAAATAAAATTTGCATGAACAAAAATAAAATAAAAATAAAAAATAAAAATCAAACAGACACTGGGAGCGCAAGTCCGCCACAGGCGGACGCAACACCTCGAAGCCACAAAATCACAAAACCTTTCAAAACCATTTAACACAGCCCAGCACCATTTGTTCAAAAAAAAAACCCAAATGAAACCCTTGACTATCCAAAACCAAATTTAAAGAGCCCGGCACTGAGGAAGCCGGCGCACAAAAAATAAAAATTAAACACACACTGAGAGCGCAAGTCCACCACAGGCGGACGCAGCGCCTCGAAGTCAAAAAAAATCACAAAACCTTTAAAAACCATTAAACACAGCCCAGCATCATTTGTTCAGGAAAACAAACAAAACCCTTAACTATCCAACATATTTTTAAAATGCCCGGCACCGCCGGGCAAAATCTGCTAGTTCTATATATAAGTGATCCCCAAAATGTCCTGTCCACAGCTGCAAGAACCAGTGCTATCTGTGTCTGTAGATGTTTCTGTGGTCGTGTGGCAGGCCTGACTGGATGCTGGAGCGTATGGAACAGTGTTACCTTTCCGGCCAAAGCGATACCTATTTATCTACTTGCAATTTCTTGCTTTCCAACTGGCAAGTTCACCAGGGTAGTTTGCTCCAGTGAGAGGAAATATGAACAGCGTGACTTTGAGGCAATTTTTTCCTCCATACTACAGCAATATAAGGCAGGTTATGCCAAGATGGGACTGTCCCAAGGTGAGGTCTGTGACTCAGGGGAGGATTTGAATCCAGAGTCTTAACCACTGCAAAGCTTGCTCTGCTCTTTCTGTAGCAGGTGCAACCTTTTTTTTAAAAGAAAGAAAGAAAAGCATCTCACCTGTGGGCGAGAGCATTCCAGCTCCTTTCCTGGCAGGGCAGGTGAGGGCCTGGCTGTCCTTGGCTTCAAGCCCTGGGAGTTCTAAGTCACTTGGTAGAAAGAGGAACAAGGAAGTAAAGCTCCCTGGGATGGGGTCACTTTCTAACGTTAAGCAGGAAGAACAGCAGCTGGGAAACGGCCGGCCAGGTAATTGCTTCCACCAAGAAACTGAGAATTTTGGAGGTGTTTGTCTGGGAAATCTTGGAGTTTCTGTTGTTTATGAGGCTAAACAATTATTATTATTTTTTGAGCTGAAAAACAACTTCCTCATTTCTGGCTTTTTCTTAAGGGAAACTCTGCCTCCATCTCTTCCCTCTTCAATGTTTGTGGTGTTGGAAAGAGAAAAGTAGACCAGGGTGGAGCGTCAGGGCCGTGGCAAAAGTATAAGGCAGGAGTTCTCAACCCTTTAAAAGCCGGGAGCCAAGTCACGCTCCCTCAGACAGCTTTGGGGGCCAGAGGCCCATTTTGCCTTCCTCCACCACATGGCACTTCCTAGTGTGGTGGAGGAAGGGGGGGCACACGAAATGGTGCCATGGGCCACATCCAGCCTGTGGGCCATAGTTTGAGAATCCCTGGTATAATGGGATTGGGATTTAACCAAATGCTATATGGCACTGATGGCGAACTTTGGCCCTCCCGCTGTTCTTGGACTTCAATTTTCAGAATCCCAAGTCTCTGTGAATCCACACAAATGGGTTTACTGCACATTCTGTGGACTCACAAGGATTTGGGCTTCTGGGAATTGTAGTCCAAGAACATCTGGAGTGACAGTAAACCCATCCGTCTGGATCCACAGAGACTTGGGCATCTGGAAATTGAAGTCCAAGAACAGCTGGGGTGCCAGTAAACCCATTCATGTGGATCCACAGAGACTTGGGCTTCTGGGAATTAAAGTCCAAGAACACTTGGCGTGCCAAGGTTTGCCGCCTCTGCTAATCAAGTGGTCATGAGTTTCCATGCTGCGAAAATGTTAATGTTTGCAAGAGCGACCTTTATCTTTATTTAGACAATTTAAAAAAATTTAATTAAAAAAACTGCTTTTAGAGGGATATGAGGATAATTTTAAGATTATGTATTTTTAGTAGAAGGGAAAGGAGTAAAGACAGAGCAAGATGTATTATCTTTTTGAAACAAGGGGATAAATAGATTAAAAATGTAATGATATTGAGATATAGTTAACCAAGAAGGTTTATAATGTCCCACTGGTGGTGGGTGCATGTAGTAGATATATGTAATTGTCTGGGTATTTTCTAGTGGTTGTAATTTATTTTGTTTATTTTTGTGGGCTTTTTTTGAAGTGTGTGTGTGTATTTTAATAAAATTAAAAGAAATAAAGACACTGGCAATAAGACAGCATACCAACCTGAGGGCAGGTTAGGCAGGCATGAAAATTCATCTTTCTCCCAATATTGCTGGACTAAAAGTGAAGGTAAAGGGGACATTTGTCCCAATCACAGATTCACTCCATCCAGGTTTGTTGGTTCATTTTTCCTGAATGCAGATAGAGGGGAAATTGACAGACTTCTGACTTGTGTAAGTCAGAAGAGAATTAATGGCATGTATCGCCAACAAAAAAAAGATTGTTACACCTTCCAGTCTAAGATGGAGCTACACCTGGGGTTTCCAAACTTTCCATGCCGCGGGCCTGGCCATGCCCCCCAGACAGCTGAGTGGGCCGATCACATGGTTCCTCTTGCTGTAAACGCTGCTGTAAGGTAAAACACATCTCTGTCTTTCATAAATGCATTTGCAACAGCTGCGGGTGCATTTACAGCAGGAGCAGGTGCGTTTTACAGCTGTCGTAAATGCTTCCACTTCCTGTAGCGGTGAGGGGCCACATGAAATAGTGCCGTGGGACGGGGCTGGCCTGCAGGCCATAGTTTGGCCACTCCTGAGCTACCCTTTCCAGTCTAATGTGGAGTTAGAGAAATGGGAGGAAAGTGGGATACATTCGAAACCCTTCTTGGATGCTCCAGCTTGACAAGGCTTCGGGAACAGAGTGTTAAGTTTTGTCACTGAACAGAGGGAAATGTCTCAATAAATTGTATGAACGAGAATTAACTCCTTAGGAGAAACCACCATTAAGACAAGACGGAAGTAAGAGGTAAACCAAGCTTCCTGTCTGTCCACTTGTTTAAATGTCGGGTATCTGGCAGGTTGTTTGTGCAGCTGGGGGAAAAATGTTTTTTATTTAAAAAAATAATTTTATTTATTTAAAATACAAAAAAGAGCACACAAAAGTTAAACAAGGTAATCACAACTGCTACAAAAATACATACAAAAATCTTAACAAAATTGAATACAGAAATTTTGCTACTTGTACCAGTATAAGTGGCTAAGACACTGACTGGAAGGTGGGAGGTAAGCAGAGATTCCCGAGTACTGCATGATGGAATGAGCTCCCATCTCTGTCCAGCTCCTGCCAACATAGCAGTTCAAAAGCAAGAAATTGCAAGTAGATAAATAGGGACCACTTTGGTGGGAAGGTAAACAGTGTTCCATGTATCTAGTCATGCCTGCCACATGACCACGGAAACGTCTGCAGAAGCAGACAGCGCTAGCTCTTCGGCTTTGAAACAGAGATGAGCACTGAACCCTAGAGTCAGATAAAACTGGCTTTCGAGCTAGGGAAACCTTTACCTTAGACAGCAGTGAGGTTTATAAACCTTCTTGATTAAATGTTCTCAATATTGTTAAATTTTTATATATTCATCCCCTTGTTCCAAAAGATAATAGATCTTGTTCTGGGTTTACGCCTTTCCCTTCCACTGATGCATAATCTAAAAATCCTCCCCATATTTCTCTAAATCAGGGATTCTCAACCTGCGCCCGGGGCCCCGGATGTGGCCTGCAGTGCCATTTCATGTGGGTCCCCCACCACCTCCACCACAGCAGGAAATGCCATGTGCTGGAGCAAGGGCAAAATGGCCATCCGGGCCGCGAAGCTGTCTGAGGGAGCATGACCTGGCCTCCGGAATTTTTTTTAAAAGTTTGAGAACTCCTGCTCTAAACAATTGTTTTTAGAAGTCCCATCTCCAGGTGTCCTCAGTCAACTGCATTTTTTTAACAATTTGTTTTGTTTTATAAACCACCCAGAGTTGTGGATTTCACCAGTTGAGAATTTTAGAAAAGGAATGAATGAATGAATGAAAATTTGCCCTTAGTTAGCTTTGATTTCAAGATGATGTTCACTACTTACAATTTCTTTGTTTGCAGATCTCACAGTAAATTAAAGAAAGTGCTAAGAAGAAAGAAAATGACTTCTTCGGGCAGTGATTTTGGGGAAGAACTAAGTAACCAGGTTAATGATGTTCTGGGCCGATTGGCAAGCAAACAGCTGTTCCAGTCCACTTGGGACATTGTGGCGTTTGCTCTTTTCTTTACCTTCATAGGTAAGCAGAGGATGGGATTATTGGTTTGGCCCTGCCTTTGTTCCTATGTCCTGAATGATAACGTTCATCTCTTAACTTTGAAATTCTTTATTTAAAAAGAAATAATAACAATTGCAGGCTGCCCAGTCAATTCTGATTCATGGCGACCCTTACTGAGGATTTCTAAGTAGAGAAGACATGTAAGCCATTTACCATTCCTTTCTTCTGGGGAGACCTGGGACTGTACAGATTGCCCAAGGACACACAGACTGGCTTATACATAAAAACCTGAGCAAATCAGTTGTTTTGGCATGTAGAAAATCAAAAAAGCACCTTCTCCTCGTGGTAAGAAAAATCAGAAAGAAACTAATCTTCATGCTGAAATTAACTCTCCAGCAAATATGCATGTAAAACCTCACTTAGAGACTAGCTTGCTTAAAGAGCAGAATTTTCTCTGAATGGTCGCCTCGCTTAACTAAATCCAACCAAAAACTCGCTTAACAACTATATCGGGGTTTGCAAATCCCCCCCCCCCGAAGTCACAATTGGTCACTTACAATGGTGTTTCGCTTAAAGAGCAAACTTGCTTAAAGAGCAATCCCGTGGAACGCATTATGCTCCTTAAGCGAGGTACCACTCGTTATGTATGTATGTACAATGCTACTTTAAGAAATGTATGAATGTAACCTGACCACAATTACCGTGCAACAAGATTCAAATGTATTGTACTACTGTATATAATGTGATGTATCTCCACCATTACCACATGTTCATCCTGATCATCAACCAATAAACCTGTGTTAGTCCTTACTGCGACTCCTTCCTTGTCTTCCGTGCAAGACACTAAATTGGCGACGAAGGTGGGATGATGGCGAATCCCAAGGTCAAGCCTTACCAGTTCGATGTCAGCGAGCCCGAACAGTGGGAGCTCTACGAGTGCCAATTCCAGCACGCGATGGAAGCCGCGGGCGTCGACGACGACGCGAGAATGCGCTCCTACTTCCTGGCCCAGGTGGGGCCGGCCACGCTGTGCATCCTGATGAACCTGGTGGCCCCCAAGAAGGTAGAAGAGGTGCCCATCGACCGAATGCTGGGGCTGCTGGGCGAGCATTTCCAGCCTCCCATGTCGATCTTCCCGGCCCGGGTCGCGTTCCACAGGCGAGACCAGCGACCGGGCGAATCCGTGTCCGCCTACGCGGCGGCCCTCAGGCTGGCAGCGGTGCACTGCCAGTGGGACGACCTGGACCAGGCCCTCCGAGACCGCATGCTGTATGGCCTGAGGGACGAGGAGCTTCAGCGGAAGCTCATGACCCGCGACTACCGCCTCACGTTCAACGAGGTACTGCGGGAGGCCCAAGCGGCCGAGGCGGCCAGGAACGGGGTCAGAGTGTTCAAATCCCGAGGGGCCACGTCCGAAAGGGCCAAGTCACCAGTACAGGCGGCCCGGCGGACACCAACGAAAACAGCCTGGCGGGCCCCCAAGCCGCCCACCGGCACACCAACGGCGTCCGAGGAGTCGTCCACCACGGCAGACCCCTGCTCCAGCAAGGACGACGACGTCCAGCGGGTCAAGAAGCGAGGAGAGAAGCGACAGACCCGCGAGCGGCAGGACCGCCGCTGCGACGGTTGTGGGGCGTCCCACGACCGCACGAGATGCCTGTTCCGGAAGGCCGAGTGTCACAACTGCGGCCGAAAGGGGCACATCGCCCGGGTGTGCAGGCGCAGGCGAGTCGAGGACAAGGGCAATTCGAACCATCCCCAGACGCACCAACGGAAGGCGGCCGGCACCAGGAAGGTCTCAGACGACCACAGCAGGGCAGGCGTGAACCGCGTGGGCCTGGAGCACCGGCGTTTTTTCGTTGAGGTACAGTTACAGGGGGTCCCAGTGAGGATGGAGATAGACTCGGGGTCGTCCTATTCCATCCTGTCCCAAAAAGAGTATATGCGCATTCCCCCAGATGCGCGGCCCAAGTTGCGGGCCATGAGGTCACACCTACGGGACGTACAAGGGAACGGGATCCCAGTGTTGGGGGTGGGGAACTTCAAGGTGAAGTTCAAGAGCTACTCCGAGAAACTGCCCCTAGTGGTCCTCAAGGGGGGGAGGTGCTGCCTTTTGGGAACGCAGTGGTTCGCTCCCCTTGGAATCGAACTGTCCGGCATTAACGCCATAGAGACTGACCCAATGCGGGACGTGTGCAATGCACACCCGGACGTTTTCAAGAAGGGGCTCGGGACTTACAAGGGGCCCCCAGTTTTCTTTGACCTGGATCCCGAAATCCGACCCATCCGCCTCAAGCCCAGGAGAGTGCCTTTCGCCCTCAAGGACAAGATCGAGGCGGAACTGGACAAGTTGGTGGGGCAGGGGATTTTGGTTCCAGTGGATTCGGCGGAGTGGGAAACGCCGATTGTGACAGCCCTTAAATCAAACGGGGAGGTTAGGATTTGTGCGGACTATAAATGTACGATTAATAAGGCCATTCATAAGAACATAAGAACATAAGAACAGCCTTGCTGGAACAGGCCACAGCCCATCTAGTCCAGCATTCTGTCTCACACAGTGGCTCACCATTTCCTTCAGGGCATTATTCCCAAAGAGATGCCTTCACCTGCTTAGGATTCCCTGGAAATGATATTGAGAAATATCCTGCCTATCTCTCCAACCCGGAGGTTGTCCTTAAGTATCCATAATTATAGCCATTGATACTCTTGTCCTCCATGAACTTGTCTAATCCTTTCTTAAAGCTGTCAAGACTGACAGCTGTCACCACTTCTTCTGGCAGGGAGTTCCATAGGCCAGTAATCCTCTGGGTGAAAAAGTACTTTCTCTTATTTGTTTGAGAACTAGTACCCAAAAGTTTCATCGAGTGTCCCCTAGTTCTAGTGTTATGCGATAGGGAAAACAGTTTTTCCTTATCTACGTTGTCCACACCGTGCATGATTTTATAAACTTCAATCAGGTCACCTCTTAGACGTCGTCGTTCAAGAGTGAAGAGGCCCAACCGTTGCAGCCTCAGATGGTAAGGAAGGTGTTCCAGTCCCCTAATCATTCTGGTTGCCCTCCTCTGCACTTTTTCCAACTCCATAATATCCTTCTGGAGGTATGGCGACCAGAACTGTACACAGTATTCCAGATGGGGCCTCACCATAGATTTATAAAGAGGCAAAATGACACTTGCTGTCTTATTTTCTATACCCTTCCTAATGATCCCTAACATTGAGTTTGCTTTTTTCACTGTTGAGGCACACTGGGTTGACACCTTCATTGAGTTGTCCACCAGGACACCAAGGTCCCTTTCCTGGTTTGTCGCAGAGAGTTCAAACCCCATCAGTTTATAAATGTAATTGGGGTTCTTTGCCCCAACATGCATCACTCTGCACTTACTAATGTTGAAACTCATTTGCCACTGTTTTGCCCACTCCCCCAGTGTCAAGAGATCCCTCTGGAGCTCCTCACAATCTCTCACAGTTTTCACTACCCTGTATAATTTAGTGTCGTCAGCAAATTTGGCTACCTTGCTTTTTACTCCTACCTCTAGATCATTTATGAAGAGGTTGAAAAGCAGGGGTCCCAGTACTGAACCTTGGGGGACCCCACTCTTTACTTCCCTCCACTTGGAGAAGTGTCCATTTACTGCTACCCTCTGTTTCCTGTCCCTTAGCCAGTTGCTGATCCAGGACAAGACCTGTCCCTTTATTCCATGACTGGTAAGTTTATTCAAGAGCCTTTGGTGTGGGACCTTGTCAAAAGCCTTCTGAAAGTCCAGATAAACAATGTCAACTGGATCCCCCTTATCCACATGCTTGTTGACACTCTCAAAAAATTCCAACAGATTAGTGAGGCATGATTTGCCCTTGCAAAAGCCATGTTGGCTCTCCTTTAGCAGCGCCTTCTCTTCTATGTGCCTATTAATTCTATCTTTTAGGATGGTTTCCATCACTTTACCTGGGACACATGTCAAACTGACAGGTCGGTAATTTCCTGGATCACCCCTGGATCCTTTTTTGAAAATTGGTGTTACATTCGCTACCTTCCAGTCATCAGGCACAAAGCCTGATTTGAGGGAAAGATTATATATTTTGGCTAGGAGATCAGCAATTTCATCTTTAAGTTCCCTGAGAACTCGTGGATGGATGCCATCTGGTCCTGGTGATTTGTTAGTGTTTAGCTTAACAAGACATGCAAGGACCTCCTCCCTGGTTATTTCTATCTGGCTTAATTCTTCGGTTTCCCTCCCTACGAAGATAGGCTCTGTTTTGGGCATGTGGCCTCTGTCTTCTTCAGTGAATACTGAAGCAAAGAATTCATTGAGTCTCTCTGCAATCTCTGTTTCCTCTTTAATAACCCCTTGCCTTCCATTGTCATCTAATGGTCCAATGGCCTTCCTAGTTGGGTTCTTACTTCTAATGTACTTAAAGAAGTCTTTGTTATTTCTCTGAGTATTTTTAGCTATACGCTCCTCAAAGTCTTGCTTTGCTTTCCTGATTGTTGCCTTGCATTTGTTCTGCCAGAATTTATGTTTCTGCCTGCTGTCCTCATTCGGACAAACCTTCCATCTTCTAAATGAGCTTTTCTTGCTCTTGATCACTTCCCGAACAGCTCCCGAACCGGATGCTGCCCAGCTCCTGTCGGCTTTCCCCCAGTTATCAGTTTAAAAGCTGCTCTGCAGCCTTTTTGATGTTGAGTGCCAGCAATCTGGTCCCATCATGGTTCAAATGCAACCCATCCCTCCTGAACAGATTTGGCTTGTCCCAAAATGTTCTCCAGTTCCTGACAAATCTGAAACCCTCCTCTCGACACCACCGCCTCATCCACGCATTGAGGCTTCTGAGCTCTGCCTGCCTGGTAGGTCCTGCACGAGGGACAGGCAGCACTTCTGAAAATGCTACCTTGGAAGTCCGGGACTTCAATCTTCTTCCTAACAACCTGAATTTGGCTTCCAGGACAGACCGCTTGGCCTTCCCAACATCATTGGTACCAACGTGTACCATGACAACTGGCTCATTCCCAGTTCTCTCTAACAATCTATCTAGATTTCTTGTGATGTCTGCAACTTTTGCACCTGGCAGGCAAGTCACCATACGGTTATCATGTGCATCACAAATCCATTTTTCTGTATTTCTAATTATTGAATCGCCTAGTACAAGGAGCCTCTCTCCTGTAATCTGTTCATCTACATGCACCTCATTAACCATATTAAGGGAGAGAACCTCAGTTTGTTCCTGTTGTTTATCTTCCTGGATCTCATCAAGTGTGATGAGGGAGAGATCATCAGGTGGAACCAGTTGTTCCTCTGTGTGTTCCTCATCAGGTGTGATGAGGGAAAGAGCCTCAAATTTATTCTGTAATTTCAGACTCTCAGAGTGATCCCCTACTTTTCTCCTCCTTTGAGTCACATTGCTCCAACCATCTCCCTCCTGAGTTAGTGAAGGGCCTTCTCCCTCAGAACTGTGCCCTGTCTCTTCTTTGTCCAGCATAGTCTGCTCCGCTCTGTCCAAGAACAGCTCAAGCTCCTTAATTTGTTGATGGTTAGATATGCGGGCCTCTAGCTGCTGGACCTTCTCTTCTAGTAGTGCAACCAGCTTGCACTTGCTGCAAGTGTAGTTCTCCATATGCTTTGGCAAGAACACAAACATGGCACATGTATTGCAGGTAACTACAACTGTTCCCTCAGAATCCATTTTAACAAGTGCAGTATACTGGGCCTCAAAAATGTACAAGTTTAATACCTTTCTACCTAGTAAGACTATATTCTTCCTTTGTTACTAGTTTGTAATCTCGCGCGCCGTTAGGCGCGCGGGCCTCTAAAGCAGCTCTACTCCAACTGCAAAACTTACCAGTGCTCACTTCCTTTGTTTGGCTCTCCTCAGCAGCAGCTCTGCTTAAGAGCACATGCAGAGTCAAAAGGGCTGACCCTGAAAGAGCTCAGAGCTTTTAAAGGCTAGTGTGGCTCCGCCCCTATGAGTCACAGTTCAGGGAAGGGCCTGGTGTGGCTCTGCCCCCTGCTTCTGGAAGCTTCTAACTGCTTTCTCTGTTTGAACAGAGGTGGCTCTCAGCAGTTTAAATTATCAATTTAAATTAGTGGAGGCCTCTAAAGCAGCTCTACTCCAACTGCAAAACTTACCAGTGCTCACTTCCTTTGTTTGGCTCTCCTCAGCAGCAGCTCTGCTTAAGAGCACATGCAGAGTCAAAAGGGCTGACCCTGAAAGAGCTCAGAGCTTTTAAAGGCTAGTGTGGCTCCGCCCCTATGAGTCACAGTTCAGGGAAGGGCCTGGTGTGGCTCTGCCCCCTGCTTCTGGAAGCTTCTAACTGCTTTCTCTGTTTGAACAGAGGTGGCTCTCAGCAGTTTAAATTATCAATTTAAATTAGTGGAGGCCTCTAAAGCAGCTCTACTCCAACTGCAAAACTTACCAGTGCTCACTTCCTTTGTTTGGCTCTCCTCAGCAGCAGCTCTGCTTAAGAGCACATGCAGAGTCAAAAGGGCTGACCCTGAAAGAGCTCAGAGCTTTTAAAGGCTAGTGTGGCTCCGCCCCTATGAGTCACAGTTCAGGGAAGGGCCTGGTGTGGCTCTGCCCCCTGCTTCTGGAAGCTTCTAACTGCAGAGTCAAAAGGGACTCATTCGGCCAAATGCATATCCGGTACCCGTGGTCAGCCATTTACTGGCCACGCTTCATGGGGGGAAGTGTTTTGCCAAGCTAGATCTGGCGCAGGCATATCAGCAGCTCACTGTAACCCCGGCTGCTGCCGCTGTGCAAACGATCGTAACACACAAGGGGGCATTTAAGGTAACGCGCCTTCAGTTCGGCGTGAATTCGGCCCCCGGAATCTTCCAGTCCCTCGTGGAACGCCTTTTAAAGGGGCTTCCAGGCGTCCTCCCATACTTCGACGATGTGTTGATAACAGCGGGGGGCGAGTCAGAATTAGCGCAAAGGCTAGACAGGGTCCTTTCCATATTCGAGAAAGCGGGCCTTCGACTGAGGAAGGACAAATGTGTTTTCTTTGCGAGGGAGGTTGAGTTCCTTGGGTTCAGGGTAACCCCAGAAGGCATCAAGCCCTCCGAGTCCAAGGTTGCGGCTGTGCAAAACGCCCCTCGCCCCACCGCGAAACCGGAGCTGCAGTCGTTTCTAGGGCTCTTAAATTTTTACCATTCCTTCCTGCCGAGGAAGGCATCCGTTGCTGAGCCACTGCACGCGCTATTGAAGAAAGAGGCGGTTTGGCGGTGGGGAGACAGGCAAGAGAAAGCGTTTAGGGAGCTGAAGGCACTCCTATCCTCAAGTGCTGTCCTGACCCACTTTGACCCTAAGAGACCAGTAGTTCTAGTCTGTGATGCGTCCCCAGTGGGGGTGGGGGCGGTTCTATGCCACGTGTTGGAGAGCGGGAGGGAAGCCCCGGTAGCGTACTACTCAAGGTCCCTCTCGAAGGCCGAGCGCAATTACGCGCAAACTGATAGGGAGGCCCTAGCCATCATTGCGGGAACGAAAAAGTTCCATGACTTTTTATACGGCCGCGAGTTTACGGTAGTGACGGATCACAAACCACTTCTGGGGATCTTCACTACCGGCAAACCCACACCGCAAATTCTATCCCCCTGAATGCTGCGTTGGGCCATCTTCCTCAACGCTTACCAGTATGAGCTGGTCTATCGCCCAGGGAAGGAGATCTCCCATGCGGACGCGCTGTCCCGATCTCCCCTCCCAAGTATAGGGGACCCCACACGCGAGGTAGAGCAGGACCACCAAGTCCTGCTGATTGAGTCTCTCGACTCACCCCCCATTCTCCCGGCCGACCTCGCCAAAGCCACGGCGGCCGACAAGATGCTGGCCCAAGTTAGTTCCTGGGTGAGGAAAGGGTGGCCCACTACTTCCCCCGAGGAGCAGTTCAAGCCATTTGTCAGGCGGAGAGTAGAGCTTTCCCTGGAAAGGGGCTGCTTACTCTGGGGCCAGCGGGTAGTTATCCCAGAAAAGCTGAGAGCCAAAGTACTAAGGTTATTGCATACCAGTCACCCCGGGATCGTGCGCTCCAAGGCTCTGGCCAGGAGTTTCTTTTGGTGGCCCCAGATAGACGCGGATATAGAACATTTAGTGGGCACGTGCGAGAGCTGCCAGAGCTCTCGACCTGAGGAGTCCCGGTTACCCCATAGGGAATGGGACACGGCCCGCGGGCCATGGTCCCGGATTCATGTTGATTTCGCTGGCCCTTTCCGCGGGGCCATGTTCCTACTAGTAGTCGACTCCTACTCCAAGTGGTTGGAGGTAATCCCCGTGAACAGCACCTCCTCTGCGACAACCATTAAACAGTTGCGCAAGCTGTTTGCCTGTTTCGGCCTGCCAGACGTCCTGGTTAGCGACAACACTAGTACCTTCACGTCTGCAGAGTTCAAGACGTTCATGAAGCGGAACGCCATCAGGCACATTACCGCCGCCCCGTTTCACCCCGCCACAAACGGTCAGGTAGAGCGCCAAGTGCACACTACGAAAGACGCACTGCGGCGCATGGGTCCCGGTGATTTGAACCTTCATTTGTGCCAGTTCCTCATCTGTTACAGGGCAACCCCCCTAGCCTCAGGATTCTTCCCAGCAGAACTCCTCATGAGGAGGCGTCCAGTAACACTTTTTGACCAGATGGATCCGTCCAGGGTGGAGGATGTAGGAAGGAATATAAACATAGGGGGAGAGAGCTCCAAAAGTTTTTCAGTAGGGGACCCGGTTCACTGCAGGAACTACGCGGCCTCGGGGCCAGCGTGGGTTCCAGGGACAATCATTGAGCAGACAGGGCCAGTATCCTACAGGGTCGAGACTAGCTCGGGTCTACTCTTGAGAAGGCACGCTGACCAACTCAGAAGGCGAGTCACCAGTGAAGGGGAATCAGTGTTAGGGTCCTCCCCCACCCGCATTACCCAAGGGGGAGACACCGCGGAACCCGCGGATACAAATGCATATCCTGGGTTCTCAACCACGGAGGAGGATACTTTGAAAGAGAGGGATCAGCTTGATTATGATTATGAGTTGCAGTACCAGGGGGGTGTAGCGGAGTGGTCCCCCACCCGTCCTAGCGAGAAGAGGGGTTTCAGTTCAGCCCCTGGTACCTCCAGTCCCCCCAGTCCTTTTGTTTTAGAATATCCCATAGCGCCAGCTCCCCGGAGACAAACACCCCCAAGACAGGCAATGGGGGGGGGAGTCCGCCCACCACAGTCTCTAGAACTCCCGGGCAGGTAACGGGGGGTGGCGTGGCCACGAGGGCCTCTTCGTTGGTTCCGAGATTCGTACTGGGGGGGACCCCAAGCTCCTCAAATGGTAGGCAGGGTTTCACTTCCCAACTGTTCATTCCATTCCCATCCCCCAATGCAAGGTTACCGCAGAGCCCACACCGAGCCGCTAATGAGTCCCCCCTTTCCATTGCAGGACAGGACTCCGCAGAACCAGGCTCCCCTATGTTAAGTCAAGCAGCCACACGCCCCAGGCGCACGTGCGGCAAGCCACAATGGTTGAGGGACTTCGTCCCATCCTAGGGGGGAGGGATGTTATGTATGTATGTACAATGCTACTTTAAGAAATGTATGAATGTAACCTGACCACAATTACAATGTAGCTCAGGTGTTAAAGGAACGCGAGTAAGCTGCCCATAGAGGGCAGCTGCGAGCGTTCAACTCACATGGTTCTCATTCCCCAAATCGCCGGCAGCCGCGGGAACATTCCCGCACCAACAAACTACTACTGGAACCGAGGGGGGGGGGGGCGTGACTGGGACAACGTCACGCCGGTAGCAGCCAATGAGCTACCGTGCAACAAGATTCAAATGTATTGTACTACTGTATATAATGTGATGTATCTCCACCATTACCACATGTTCATCCTGATCATCAACCAATAAACCTGTGTTAGTCCTTACTGCGACTCCTTCCTTGTCTTCCGTGCAAGACACTAAACCACTGTACTGTATATTAAGTATTGGCCAAATTAGGGGCTTATTTCATCACCATTGAGGATTAGCAATGGATAGTGTAAGCAGCTGGGGTTCACACACAACTTGTATTTCTTGAACACACTAGGAATTCACACATGTCTTTCCCCCAGTGACAACACCCCATAGGGTCAATTTATTGACAACCAGAGCATATCACTTTAGGTAAACGGGACTGCAGTGGCTTAGTGGTTAAGACACTGAACGTGACCAGAAGGTCAGCAGGTCAGCAGTTTGAAACCAGAGTCCTGCATGTTGGAGTGAGCTCTCGTCGTCTGTCCCCAGCTCCTGCCAACCTAGCAGTTCGGAAGTAAAAAATTGCAAGTAGTTAAACAGATGTTGCTCCGGCAGGAGAGGTAAGTGTTCCGCACACTTCAGCATCTAGTCCTGCCTGCCACATGACCACAGAAATGTCTGCAGACAGCGCTTTTTCTTGGGCTGTAAATGGAGATGAACACCGACCCCTAGAGTTGGACATTACTGGCTTTCAAGCAAGAGAGACTGTGACCTTTATCTTTCACAAGCAAGAGTTCAAATTTGGTTTATTCTTCCCTTTAGATCATTATTGTCCAACCTTTGGTTTTTGGACTTTAGTTCTCAGAAGCCTAAGCCAATTCCCCAAAGCACTGATCAGCCAATGGGTTCTGGGAACTGAAGTCCACCAGTGGGGACCTGAGTCAGGCTACAGCAGGGATGCCCAACTACGGCCTGTGGGCCAGATCTATCCCCCAACACCAATTCATCCGGCCAGTGCTGCCCTCGTTGCTTCTGGAAGCAGAAGCAAAACGTGCCCGTATGGGTGTGTTTTGCTTCTGCTTCCGGGAACGACGAGGGTGGTGTGGGCAGGGTGAATTGGTGTTGGGGGCTGGATCTGGCCCACAGACCATAGTTTGGGCACCCCTGATGTAAGCAGAGAAAATGGCAGTTTAATATCTATCTCATCCTGTTGCAAAACAGATTGCAAGGTGTGTTTTACTTCCGCTTCCGGTGGGAGGATCCACACGACTGGCCCACTGAACCATGTGACCGGCCCACAGGCCAAAACGTTTGGGCACCCCTGGGCTACAGGGGCTCTGGAATACTGTCCAACTGGGCAAAACTGACATACAACTTTCTCTCTGCCAGGGGCGATCCTCTTGATGAGCCTGCTGGTTTTGATCCGCTGCTTTTGCTGCTGCTGCGACTGTGACTCTCCTCCGAGAACATACAAGAAGGTAAATTGCCCCTGGATGTTTCTAGGAAGAAAAGAAAAAAAAAAGGGGGTGGGTTGCAACATTACACGCTTCTGCTCTGCTGGGGTCCTTGCTCAAGCGTTACTTTCTAATGTAGGGAAAGTGGTATCGCGCTTTCCAAGAATGGTGGGAATAACCTAACACAGGCCAGAACTAAATAGGGTTCTTGTTGTTTGAGGAGTTTGGCTTCAGATCTGTACAGTGAATTCACGAAATGATTTAAGCATCTTTGCGAGAGGCTCATTCAGGAAGGAAGGCCGGCCATGGTGGCTTAGTGGCTAAGACATCAAGATCGACTGGAAGGTCGGCAGTTCAGCAGTTCGAGACCTGAGTGCTACACGATGGAGTGAGCACCCGTCTCTGTCCCAGTTCCTGCCAACTTAGCAGTTTGAAAGCAAGAAAATTGCAGGTAGATAAATAGGGACCACTTTGGTGGGAAAGGTGAAAGTGTTCCGTCCACTCGGGAGTCTCATCGTCCCTGCCACATGGCCATGGAAAGCCTGCGAATAGTACAAAGCTCTCTAGTACAAAGTGTGTGGAAGAAATAAACCACCAGATGTTTTGGGGACTCTAGGGTCCAGCTGCAAGGTCTCCCTTGCTTGAAAGCCAGATGTTTCCAGCTCCATGGATCATCACCATTTGCAGCCAGAGCCATGTCAACGTTTTCTGTGTCTGCAGATGTTTCTGTGGTCATATGGCAGATATGACTAGACGACAGAACACATGGAACACTGCTACCTTTCCCACCAAAGTGGTACCTATTTAGTTACTTGCAATTTCTTGCTTTTGAACTGCTAGGTTGGCAGGAGCTGGGACAGACAACGGGGGCTCACAGCATCATACAGCACTCAGTTCTTGAACTGTTGACCTACCAACCTTCCGGTTGTCAAGCTCAGCATCTTAACCACCAAGCCACCACTGCCTCCTAAGATAACTAACCCTACTGTAATTCAGATGGTCACAAATGCTTCCCTAATGGCTGAAATGCTAACTATTGACCTTCCTTGTTCACAGATGCCTAGGAGAAAAGTTGGCATTGACAACAAGGGGATGGAGCCTTAGTCTTGACCCAACGAAGCACCAAATCCAGCCAGAAGCAACGTGCTTGTGGTTTGCCGCTTCTCCTCTGCTGAATTAATCATATACTGGTTGAGTTATTTGAGGACCTCTCCAGGCTCCGGTAATTTGAATTCTGATTCAGATCTGCTTGCTTTAAGCACAAGGCAATGGGTATAGCCTTTTGACTCAAGAGTCTACTAGGAATTGCTTCAGATCACGGCGGCAAAATCGTTGTTCGAGCTGGAAAGCTGCCTCCATGCACACAACCATCCTTTCCCTGCCTCTAGCAGTTGGTACCGTGTTGGTTTTTCTGAGAAGAGGGAACGGGCTAAAGATAGCTGCTCAGGGCTTCGTCCCCACTGCTGTGGGACAATTTTTTTAGGTTGTTGCTTTATGGATTCAGATAATTTTATTTCCCTTTTGGCTTTACTGATTCTGCTTTTGTCCCTCTTCAGCCCCAATGAACATTTTGGCCAACTTGAGGACAGCCCTTCCAAGGAAGTGGACACTCATCTATGAAAGCGTCTACCCCGATAATATTTGTTAGGCCTTTAAGGTGTCCTGACAATTTTTCTTCCTGCTAGATTAATACAGTAAAACCCCGACATACATATGCTAAAAAACCATGTCCCAATTTACATGATTTCCTATGGATTTGATTCGAGTTACATAAAGTTCCTTTTTCCTATGGGTTTGCTTCAGCTTACGTAAAAATATCATTTTTCCTATGGGTTTGCTTTGAGTTACATAAAAAACTGATTTAAGCAAAAGCCTACGGGACGGAGTTTTTACATAAGTAGGGGTTTTACCGTACGGTGGTATCACTGTGAATCTTATGTTTCTTTTGGCAATTGCTATTTATGTAGAATAAAATCAAATTATTTGGGCAGGAAAAAAGTTCTTCAAGTTATCTTTGCACAGTGGGGTGTGTGTGTGTGTGTGTGTGTGTGTGTGTGAGAGAGAGAGAGAGAGAGATTATATATATTTCCATGGTTGCCTTGTTAGATGGAAGGCTGGCAAGTCTGTAGTACAAGACCTAGGTACTGCATGACAGATTGAGCACCCGTCTCTGTCCCATCTCCTGCCAACCTAGCAGTTCGAAAGCAAGAAATTGCAAGTAGGTAAATAGGGACCACTTTGATGGGGAAAAGATCTTGGGGACATGAGAGGAGCCTCATTTGGGCGTCTCCTGAGCAGAGTTCCTCCACCAAAAATCCTTTGAAATCCCAGAATAATATCTGACATGAAATTATTATTATCATAGAATACCTGAGTTGGGAGGGGCCATTTAGGCCATAAGGTCCAACCCCCTGCTCAATGCAAGAACCCAAATCAAAGCAGATCTGAAAAGAGGGTTGTCCAATTTTCTCTTGAATGCTTCCAGTGTTGAGCGCTCACCTCTCGAGAGAGAGTTGGTTCCAATGTCGTACTGATCTAACTGTTAAGTTTCCCTTCATATTCAGACTATATCTGGCTTCCTTTAGTAGGTTTGAGCCCGTTATTATGCATCCTGCACTCTGGGACCATGCCCTTCTTCCTTACGATTATATTTCAGGTAATTGAAGAGTGCCATCATCTTATCCCTTCCCAGTCGCTTTCCCCCAAGGCTAAACATGCCCAGTTCCTTCAGGCTTTCCTCCTAGGGCTTGGTTTCCAATCCTCTGATCATCCTTGTTGCCCTTCTTTGTACCTGATCTAGTTTGTTTGCATCTTTCTCAAAGTGCAGCGCCCAGAACTGTACACATGACTCTAGATGTAGCCTAACTAGTGTTGAATAGAGGGGGACTAGGAGTATCTCACAGGTTTTGGAGATATACCCGATCATTCCTGTAGTGTAGAAAATGGGCTTCAGAGTCCTCTTTGTACAGAATGTTTTATCAGGCTCAAGAGTAGATCTGTCTTGATATATTTTAAGCACCCTCATTTTAACTTCTGTCCTTTTTGCTGTACTGTTGGTCGGTGGTGGCAGCCGCAACTCATATCTGAGAATGCATTTTCCCCTGGAAATCAGGAAAATTGCCATTGGTGTGAATTTAAGGTGGATCCCAGCTTGCCATAAAGTGACCCACACACTATGATCATGCAGCCATCTCCTGCGGCACACATGAAATGAGACACACAGGATTTAATACCGGGACTGCAATGGACTGCCGCAGCCAAGGTGTGCCTTCACAGCCAATCCATCTGGCATGGCCTCTTCCGCCTCTATGACTGTTGGGAATCAGAAGTAGCTCCTCCTTTGCTCATTTTGCCATTGGGCCCAATAGGATGGTTTCCAGTGGCATTTCCTCCGCTGAGGGGGATCACCCCCACCTTTGCTAGTCTTAGACCACAATAAAGATTGATTGATTGAGTAGACCTTCTCATCTGCCCAGTTTTGGGACATCCTGGTGTAACTCAAGAGCAGGGATTCTCAACCTGCAGCCTGTGGGCTGGATGCAGCCCACGGCACCATTTCATGTGGCCCCCACCGCCTCTACCACACCCGGAAGTGCCATGTGGTAAAGGAAGGACAAAATGGCAGTCCGGCTCTTGAAGCTGTCTGAGGGAGCGTGACCCGGCCCCCGGCTAAAAGGTTGAGAACTCCTGTTCAAGAGGGAAAAAAACTGATTATCAGCCACTCTCGTACCCATCTGTCAAGGGGAACAGCCACCAAAGCACTACAAAAAAATAGCCACTCATCACACTATTCTGGGAACTTTTATTTTTCGAACCACAAAGGGTATACAAGGAATAACTTATTACACGTTTAGCAGCAACCAGACACCTCTGCCACCAGGATCCTATTTGTGATTTGCATTGTTTGGTGGCAGGTGAGTTAGACATGGAAGACTGGGTCAAGATGGGTTTCTTCTGCTTCTTCCAAGTGGATTCAAACCCACCGCCCAACGAAAATTGTTCCCTATGACTTTCAAGCCAAAGTGTGGAAATAAACAGTCACGTATGTGCAAAAAACCTAGAGGAAGAGTCAAAGAAGGTGATTTCCAAATCCGAAATACAAGAAAGAGCCACAGTCGAAGGAATGGTTGCTATAAATAGACCCCCGAGTTGGTTCCTCTTGCTATAAGTTGGATAAGTTGGTTCCTTGACATGGCCCTAGTTCTTCTCCTGTCCTAGTGCTTCTCCACCATCCCATCTATTCACTCCAGTGGGGTGGGATCTATCTAGTGTTGAGGGACAAAGCTTATTCTCCACCACGGGATGCACAAGGAGAGAAATGTGTGGATTTCCAAAGTGCTATTAAGGTGACGTGACGTTCTACACCCAAGGATGTCCACGTTGGGGGGAAATGTCACCATGAGCGCTAGGGTGACAACATTTCACAGACACAGCTTCTTATACAATGATCTCTTGGAGAGAAAGTGATTGAAATGGACAGTCAGACTCCCTTGTTCACGGCAGAAATCAGTACAGCTTGTAGTTCCAGTAGCCGGAAAACACAGCAATCTGGAAAAGAGTTAATAGGAAAAGCAATGAGATTTGGGGCTTAGCTGCAGCTTCTGGTAAAGGGAATTCATTCCTTTTCAACCATTAAGTAAAGCTTCTGGTTTTTTTTAATCAATCAAATATTTTCTATAAAATTGGAGATGTGTCCTAAACTAGCATAGAATCACAGAGTTGGGGGGTGCCTTTTAGGCCATCGGGTCTTACTAACTTGTACTTTACTGTCGTCAATATGTATTGTTGGCATCGTTATTGTTTGTTCTTGCCCATAATTTACTTCCGAAATTTATGAGTCACAAACAAAAATACACAGAAAATAATCACTCGAGTTATGAATTTTTTTGAACAATTTAATTGGTTTTCAATGCATTCAATGCATTCCTATGGGAAATTCAAGTTACAATTTTTTTGTAACAAGAAACATCCCAGGGAACGCATTAAATTCGTAACTTGAGGTACCACTGTATTTGGTTTGGTTGATTGTTTAATTTTATATTGTTACTGTAAAAATCTGTTAATTTTTTTGTACGTTGCCCAGACTAGAATATTTCAGAGCGAAGGAGTATCAATGTAATTAACAAATGCTGTAAATAAATATTCCTAAAGGTCAGGGTCACCCTTGCTCGAAAGCCAGTTGTATCTGATTCTAGGGTTTGATGTTCATCTCCATTTATAGCCAAAGAGCCGGTATTGTCTGTGTCTGCAGACATTTCCATGGTCATGTGGTAGGCATGACTTTAACTTCAATTACCAGAAGCCCAAGTCAGCACTCCTGCTGATCAGGGGGCTTTTGGAAATTGAAGTTCAAGAACAGCTGGAATGCCAAGGTTCACCATCACTGCACTAGAGTGCACAGAAAACTGATACTTTTCCCCGAAGTGGTACCTATTTATCTACTTGCAGTTTCTCACTTTCGAATTGCTAGGTTGGCAAGAGCAGGGACAGACTGCGGGAGCACACTCAGTTGTTCAGCACCCGGGTCTCGAATTGCTGATCTTCCAGTAATCAAATTCAGTGTCTTAGGTTTCTAGTTTGACTCAAGTGACTTCACTATCAATGGGGTCTCTTGCAGTAATAGATTAAAAATCCAAAATATCAGTAGGCACCTGGATAGATACTACAGACGTCGTCGTCATCTGCAACTCGTATCCGAGAATGCATTTTTTTTCCTGAAGCAGGAAAAATGTCATTGGCATGAATTCGTTTAAGGTGAATCCCAGCTTGCCATGAAGTGACCCACACACTATGATCACAGAGCCATCTCCTGCGACAGATATGAAATGAAACATGCAGGATTTGACACCGGGACTACACTGGACTGACACAGCCTTGAGGATATGGACAAGGTGTGCCTTCATAGCCAGTCCACCTGGCATGGCCTCTTCCGCCTCCATGACCGTTGGGAATCAGAATGGTTCCTCCCCTGCTCATTTTGCCATTGGGCCCAATGTGATGGTTTCCAGTGGCATTTCCCCCACTGAGGGGACCATCACCCCACCTAAAGGGGCTCATCTGCCTGTAGCCATTGACCCCTTTAGGGCAGTGATGGGGAACCTTGGCACTCCAGGTGTTCTTGGACTTCCAACTCCTATAAGCCCAAGTCAGTACTTCTACTAATCAAGGCTTCTGGGAATTGAAGTTCAAGAACATCTGGAGTGCCAAGGTTTGCCATCACTGCTTTAGGGAGTCAGGTTATTTACTGCTGCCCAACACTTGGTGTTGAGTTGCTGGCTGTATGGTCTACTCCATTACCATAGCGGAATGTCCGGCCAGACAAGATGATGCACCATAAACGTCCTCTAGAACTCATGGTCAAGAATTTGCAAGCAGTCTCCTCCCCAACCTCTCACCTTGTCCTTGAGCTGCTGGCACAGCTGCAAGGAGACCGTGAAGAAGACAAGAGCGTCGTTCAACCAGGGGACGACACACTCCACCTTATGCACGTGGCTGACTTCGTATCTTTGGTTGCTGTACTCGCTGCAGAAAGAACATGGAGCATTTTTGGGTGGAGGGGCAGTCAAGGGGTTGGGGCTACGCAGGCAGGACCACTGGATGTTTCCCAAAATAGGATTAGCGTGTACTTACAACATAGCCCCAGGGTTGTGGAGGATGGACCCTCCAGCAGGTCGGAAGTTCTGGAAGAAAGGAAGAATCGCAGAATGACTGAGTAGGAAGGGGCCATTGAGTCCAACCCCATCTGCTCAATGTAGGAACCCAAATCAAACAAGATATGACAGATGGCGGTCCAATTCTCTCTTGGATGCTTCCAGTGTTGAAGCGCTCACCACCTGTCAAGGTAGTTGCTTCCACTACTCTAACAGTTAAGATGTTCCCCCACCCCCGATTTTCAGCCTAGATCTGTCTTCCTTTCGTTTGAGGCTGTTATTACATATCCTGCACTTTGGAATGATGGAGAACAGATCCTTCCCTTCTTCTTTATGATTACACTGCATCATTAATAATAATAACAATAATAACAATAATAACAATAACAACAATAACAATAACAATAACAATAACAACAACAACAACAACAACAACAACAACAACAACAACAACAATAATAATAATAATAATAATAATAATAATAATAATAATAATAATAATAAATATTGTCTGCTACTTGGTCTAATCCATGCTTCCTATACTAAATATCACACACAAAAAATTAAATATTGTCTACTTGGTCTAATCCGTGCGTCTTATACTAAATCAAGTGCGTTGAATCAAAATATGAAGTCTGATTCTGCCTAAAACGTCAGGAGCTTAACATAACAAATCTCACCCTCTTGGTTAGGTTCTTGCGTTGATCATGGGGGGTATATTTGCCACAAATGTAGCAAAAATTGTCCAGTTTATTAACACAGCTGTGCCTACTCCTCTTTAGCTCAAAACAGACTCACTGTGGCCTAGATGTACTATCCAATAAGATGGTTTAGCACTAGAGACGAGCCCTTGGTCCATCTCGCCTTATAGACCTATTTCTGACGTTAGTTCAGACTTGCCCAGACATGCCTGGCTGCTGCTAGAACATGCATGCCACCAGGGGACATGATTCAGCTGAGGCAGCAGCAGGCATAGTGGTAGCTGCAACTCTTATGTTCCCATGTAAAAATACATTCCCCAATTACCGACCATTTAAGCAGCTATAGCACGCCTTAAAATCTGTACATGAGAGGCAAAATCTGAGTTCAGATTTGGAATCAGCACACTCGATATCATGTAAATCATGTTTTATTCCCAGTAGCAAAATCGTTGTTGTGCAGTGTTATATTTCCCGTATTTTGAAGAGCTACATAGGTATCATCCTATCCCCCTCTCAGCCTCCTTTTCTCAAGGCTAAACATGTCCAGTCCCTTCAGTCTTTCCTCAAAGGGTTTGGTTCCAGTCCTCTGATCATCCTTGCTGCCCTTCTCTGTGCCTGCTCTAATTTGTTTGCATCTTTCTTAAAGTGTGGTGCCCAGAATTGGACACAGGACTCTAGATGTGGCCTAACTAGTGCTGAATAGAAGAGGACTAGTAGTACGACACGTGTTTTGGAGACTATCCTCTTAATGCAGCCTAAAACTGTGTTGGCCCTTTTTTGCAACCACATCACACTCTTGACTCACACTTAGCCTAGGATCTTCAACGGGGGTTCCCAACCTAAAGATGCGTGCCCTGAAGACAGAGAGATGAGCACTGAACCCTAGTGTCGGATACCTTTGACTTCTGAAAGGGGAAACAATGGTGTGTTTTAAGTAAGTGCTCGGTTTCTAATCACGTTTTCATATCTGGCCTGCAGCACTATTTCATGTGGTGCCCCCCCCCCTGCAAGGGCATTTGAGAAACAAAACGGCCACTTGTTTGATGCTATTGAGACAAAATGGCCACCCCATCGTGTACGCAGGGCAAAATGGCCGTCTGGCCCTCGAAGGTGACTAGAGAGCATGGCCCGGCCACGGCTTGAAAAGGTTGGGAACACCTGATCTACAACAATTCCAAGATCCTTCTCGCTTGCTTCACCTCCAAACAAGGGACTCAACGCTTTCCTGCCTCTTCCTCACTCCGAATTAACCTACAGCTTTAAGCCTGTTTACCTGGGAGTTAACTCAAAATCCACTGGGCTTACTAAGAGAAAACGTGATTAGAAACCGAGCACTTATTTAAAACACCCCATTCTCTCCCCTTTCAGAAGTCAAAGGTTGGGGTGTGTGTGTGTGTGTGTGATGCTCGTCCACTGCTGGAACATAGTCTGTCTTTTCTGAACTTGTTATATTTCTGATGCTGCCGTTACCAAGAGAAAGTGATTGATTCAGTAAAGGTAAAGGTCGCCCTTGCTCGAAAGCCAGTCGTATCTGACACTAGGGTTCGGTGCTCATCTCTCTGTCTTCAGGGCACGCATGCTTCCTTGTGCCAAGGCCGGACTTGCGAGTTGTTTCACACAGACACATCAGTAAAAATTCTGTGCTTGTTTCCTTGTTTCAGTTAAAATTAGGCGTTTTCATAAGAGTCTGTTCTCCTCCTGGCAACTTCCCGACTCTCAAAACATACGTTATAGCAATGCGGAAATTGAGGCAGCTCATCGGAGGTTGTGCAACTGTTTCCCCCAACACCCTCCACCTCCCCAGTAAACTGCTGCTAAATACACACTTTCTGGGACTACAAAACACACCCCTTATCTGCAGCCACCATTTTGGGGAGTGGGGTGTCTTTTTTTAAAAAAAAAAGTTAGTAAAAGTTTAGGTAAATGTTTAGGTAATGCTAAAGGTCTCCCTTGCTCAAAAGCCAATCGAATCTGACCCTAGGGTCCGGTGCTCAGAAAGCCAGTGCTGTCTGTGTCTGGCATGACCAGATGCCGGAACACACAGAATGCTGCGACCTTTCTTTCTGGAGCGGTACCTATTTATTTACTTCCAAATTTCTTGCTTTCAAACTGCTAGATTGGGTAGAAGCTGGGACAGAGGCTTTTATTCGCTCAAGCGGTTAATATACTGAACTCGCTGAATGGAAGGTCGGAGTTCGATACCCAGGTGCTGTGTGACAGAGTGACCGCCCGTCTCTGTCCCAGCTCCTGCCAACCTAGCAGTTCGAAAGCAAGAAATTGCAAGTAGATAAATAGGCACCACTTCGGTGGGAAGGTAAACCGTGTTCTGTACAATCCGGTGTTGAAGCATGCCTGCCACATGTCCACGGACACATCT